>JAGXJF010002493.1:0-200797 GCA_019208055.1 Stipa capillata
TGAAAGATCGAGGTCTATCAACTAGAGGGGGGTGAATAGGAGATTATCAAATTTTACTCAAATTAGTTGTTTAGCATTCAAGAATGAAGCAGTTTAGGGTTGAAGTAACAAACACCAAATAAGATCTAGCTCAACTGAAGAATAACAGCTAAGAAAAGAGCTAGAAAGAGGAGACAAGATTTAACCCGCAGTTTAAGTTGTTGGCAACAACTCTACGTCTTCGTTGGAGAGGCTGAGCACTTAGCTCCGAAGACACACAATCTTCACCTTCTTCTCCTTGAGCCAAGTCCACTTAGTACTTGCTCAATCACTCGTGGTGGATTTTAAGGTGATCCCCGAACCTTCACAAACTGTTGGAGGTGAATCCACAAGTTGGAGCTCTTCAACAACGCCTAACCGGTTAGGAGATGCCAAATCTCCAAGAGTAACAAGTTTGAACTCTAGGCTCGAAGAAGCTCTTGCTTGGATGCTCAATCAGTTCTCAGATCTCTCAAGGCTTTCCTCTCTCAAAGTAGATCTCAAGGAGTCAAGAGGAAAGGGGAACATGAAGTGAGAGAATGTCTTTTAGCGCCGAGTGCCCTACGGAGCTCGCAGGGGGTCGGGGACCATTTATAGGCACTGCTCAGAAAAGAGTTGTTGGGCACAAAGATTCTTCTTCGGCACAACCGGAATACAAAACCGGAAGCACCGGGTTTCAAACCAACGGTCAGATCTGAGGAGCTCAGATGCACAGCGAAAGTCTTCAACTCAAAGTCGGTAGTTTCGGAAGGAACACGGTCACGCCGGGATTGAAGATTGTACTCCTCAGAGTAACTTCCAGAAACGATTCCCGATAGTGCCGACTTTGAAGACGGTTAAACCGAGATTTGAAGTATTGACACGTTCTTCTCCACAGAGAAGAAAAGCAGTCAAACTGGAAATCAACTCGGTAACACAGCTCTTCAAATAGATCTAAGTCCAGAAGAGATTCTCGGTATCACTAGAAACAGAACCGGTAGAACCGAAGACAACACACATAGGACTTAGTTCTACGGAAACAGAAGACCTAAGTCCAGAAGAGATTCTCGGTGCAACCGAAAATGGAACTGGAAGAACTGAAGACATCAAGAAAGGGACTTGGTCTGAGACAACATAAGACCTAAGTCCAGAAAGGATTCTCGGTACACCCGGAAACGAAACCGGTGAAACCGAAGACACCGAGAACAGGACTTAGTCTAAAACGGCATGAGACCCAAGTCCAGAAGAGATTCTCGGTGCAACCGGAAACGAAACCGGAAGAACCGAAGACAAAATGAATAGGACTTAGTCTGGGATATCAGAAGCCTTTCTCGGAAGCACCAGTCTACAAAAGTGGATATACCGGTTTCCGAAATATGAAAGTAGAGCAAACCCTAAGCGGCAGGGTTCCCTAACTCTCCGACACAGAGGCCATTCTCGGCCGCACCGGGTTGAAGACCAGTCATGCCACAATTGGAGCTCTTCGAGGCTTGAGACGACTGAGTCCTCAACCCTCGCAACAGAGGCTAATCTTGGTGCATCCGATTCTTCAAACCGGTATTACCGAGAATTACTATCTTTGTCTCAGAAAGAGATTTCAAAGAAGTCTTCTGAGATTTGACTAAGCACACATGAAGATTCTTCCTCTAACTTAGATATCTCACCCCTCTTAATAGGCGGCTTGTCCTATAGACTCAAATGATCTTTTGATCACTGTTATCTCAAAAAACAGAGAATTTCAAGCACGAAGTCTTCTAGTCAACAGAGCCTGGGTCTTCTCTCTTCACGTATTTGATGAAAAGGTCACTAAAAGATGATTCCAGTTACTTAGATTTACACACCTGATACTCTTAGCTTAGTTCTCTCTTAATCGTTGTCCTATAGACCCATAATGATCTTTTGATCATATTAAAAACTAGAAAATTACCACTAATCTTCTAGGTCCAAGCCTTCCTTCATCTTTAACTTTTTAGGGGACGACATCCGATGGTTAAACCAATTACTTGAAGTCTATACACCTGAATACACTTAGTAAACCATTAGTTCCTTAATCGTTTGTCACTAATCATCAAAAACCCACTAGGGGCACTAGATGCACTTTCAAATATCATCCGCCATATAGTTCTCTTCCTCCATGATGTCACCATTACCACCTTCCTATGTTGTCTCCTATTCACCATGACTTTTCCAACATGTGTACTGCTCTATGAAACCCCTAGGAATCAAGTGGTCTTAGATCTACTATGAGTTGTCAAACATTTGTAGGTTGTCATAGTCTTTGCATGGGTACCATATATATTCTTGTCCCCTATTCAACTCATCCTCTTGCACAGCTCTCATGAATTCTGCTACACCATTAAGGTATTATTCACTTAAGCGATTACCATCATACATCCAGTTTCAGACCATCTACACTACACATAAAAAAATAAAATTTAATTCATGTTAAATGTTGAAGGTTACTATGTGCATGGAAAGTAGCAATTAAGGTTACTATGTCATTACTATGTGGTTTATGACTATATCTAAAGATTAATTACCATTATTATATTTAATTAACAAGGTTGCTATTTACCAAACACACAAGCTACTAATAATTACAAACTTTATTTATATTAAGTAAAAATTAATATAACTAAACTAATAAATACAACCTTAATTAAAGCTACCATTCATATTAAATTAGTAAATACAATATTAATATTTAAACACTTCTCTCTTGTCATACTATAGATCATCTAAAACATGCATCCACAATTCTATCTTTTTTCAACTCTAAATAGCAAACATGTTCTATGTAGTACAATATAACCAAATAATTGCCTTAAAATCAACAAGAACAAAAGGATTTGCCTTAAACCAAGATCTAGATCTACATTCTCTCTCTATAGCAAGCTAGATCTTCAAAAAAATTCAACTTTTGAACCAATCACTAACGTTAGATTACCAATATGAAGTGGATATGCAATATCGCCCCATATCCATGGTTCTTTCGGACCAAGTGGATTCCAAGCCACAAAATCGCCCGAGCTCCCGCTGCCACTATGTTAGAACTGAGAATTTAAGACAAGCTTGGGTTGGGGCAAGAAGTTGGCCGATAATAAATGAATGTCTTATCATACACAGTTTTATTATCATACACAGTTTTAAAGAGAAACCGCTTGTGATATCTCCATCATTACAGATGATTCTTACTAAAAACTGCCTATGGTATAGTAGCCGAATATCGTAGGCTGTTCTGTATAAGAACCGTTGTCGGTGTTTTGATCCGACAATAATGAACATGGGGCAGCGTATGCATAGCAGATCTAGATGGGTGCACACGGGACACAGAGTTTATACAGGTTCAGACCCTCGGGAGGAGGTAATACCCTACGTCCTGTGTTTGGTGGATTGTATTACTTATGTACCGTATGCAGCAAGACCTCGAGAGGAGCTCTCTAGGTTTCTAGGATGTGTATATAGCCTTTGTATAATGCCTTACCGATCGGGGGATCCTTGCCCTGCTTTATATAGGCGGCAGGGGTAGAGTTACATGAGCCCAGATCAGTTTACAAGTAGATCTCCTAATCGGTTACAACTAGAACCTGAGATATCAGGTAGGTACATGTTTATGTCTTGTACTCCAAGTTGATGATGCGCCCCCACATAGAAGTCGGACTCTGAGTAGTCGCCCTGGCCCACCCTCTGTCCAGAGGGCCGATTTTGTCCTGCTTGGTGATACCCGAATGCTATGTCATCGTCAGGAGCCCCCGAGTCCTTCACGATCTTACTGCAGCTTGTCTTAGTAGCGCCTTCGCCCAAACCAAGTGCTCTTTGCCTTCTCCCTTGGGCAAATTTCTCCAATAGTATCCGCCTGAGCACGCCTCCTGTTGCTTGCAGGGAGATTGTGAGGGTTTCATAGAACTCCTATGGAATAAAAACAATAAGCCGAGTAATATTCACCCGTAAGGCAGGAATATCATGGTAGGTGAGCTAATAACGGGTAAGTCCAGGTGATATCCAGTCATTTCCAGCAGATGGAGACTGGCTAGTGACCTGGTGGGGGGCATACCATAAATCCCGACCGAATTCCCGAGTGGTACCTAGTTTCTCGAGTGGCTCAGGTCCAGCTAGTGTCCCTATGGGAAAATACTCTCGGAGTTCATGTCAGAACCTGAACACAAACTATAGTGCTTCGGCCCTGAGTTGTTCGGTGCCCGACTAGTGGCCTCTAGAGGCACACTTCAGCCGCCCTTCGCTCGGGTGTATTCAAGTGGTTGTGGACCCTTGAAGGTCAACCACCGAAACCCTTCGAACTATAACGACTTGGTCCTGAATTGTTCGGTAACCGACTAGTGGCCCGTTGGAGGCACGTTACAATCGCTCTTTATTCAGGGTGTATTCAAATGGTTATTAACCCCTGGAGGCCGACCGTTGAAACCCCAGGTCAACCGAGCGCTGGAAGTGGAAACGTCACACCGCCCAGGCTGTCTTCCCTTATAAGACGGGGAGGCACAGTGAATACCGTTTTATCCCCAATTCATTTCATACTTTGCCTTCTCAGCGGCCCGCAGCCTCTTCGCCTTCTCCGCACCCCACAAACTTGGAAGCGCTGCCTCACACCAAGCCTGTGCTGCCATCATCCCTGCGCCCATCACACCACCGCACGGTGCCCATCTCGCCACCGCGTAGTGCTCCACGCATCCACTCCCTCACCCTAGCCGGCCGCGTCTAGATCGGGAATCCAAATCCCTAGATCCGAGCCGCTACCGCTGAATGCCCACCATCATCAAGGAGGCAGATCTGTGGCGTCGTGTCCACGCTCGGCGAGGACAGCTTCCCGCTTCACCCGATGGCGCCATGGGTGAAATCCACGATGACGGAGTTGAGGCTGCAAGCCATAGTGGAGGCAGGGGTGTTGCCTCCGAAGGAGCTGATCGAGTGGCGAGCCGCCGACGGAGAAGACTTCCCCACCCCTAACACGGGTGAGATCGTTGTGCACGCTCCTTTTTTTTCTTCCACGGATTCTCCCTTTCAGCCCACCCTTTTCTGCACGGGCTGCTGTATTTCTATGGGCTAGAGCTGCAGAACCTCAACCCCAATGGCATGCTGCACGTCACTTGTTTCATCACGTTGTGCGAGTGCTTCCTAGGTATAGAGCCACATTTCGCCCTTTGGAAACATCTTTTTGTCGTCCAGCATCAGCCTAGTAAGAACAAGCCAGTTGTAGTAAGGGGTGCCGGGTTCTAGTTGAGAGCCAGCGCTGTCAAAAACTATCTAGAGATCCCATTCCAGTCATCCAACAAAGGGTGGCACTTGGAGTGGTTTTACTGCTCCAACCTTGAACCCTCACTTCCGAGGTTCGAGGGCTAGCCTCCCGAGAGCAAGATGAGCTGGGTCGAGCTTCCAAAGGATTGGGAGCACCCCGGGGTTGAAGTCCTTCGCGGGCACCTTGCCCGAGTTCTCCAAGCGGGAGTTACCAGAGTCGGGGTCATCTCGATGTTCGTCAGCTGTCAGATCCAGCCCGCCAAGCTGAGGGTCTGTCCGATGTATGAGTACATCAACCACCAGGACGTGACCCGGGAGTCAGCCGACGTGCTTGCAGAGCAAGAAGTGCGGAGCCGAGTCGGAAGGTTGATGACTCAGGACGCAAGCCTAGACACCTCCGGGCATCCAGTGCCCTTCAGCTTAGCTAAGCCCCCAAGCCAGGTAAGCAATCGATCTTCTGACATTGGTACTTTCTAATTTGTGTCGTATTCTAACTTCATTTATGTAATCTGACCTTGCAGGATCTTTTTGGGTTCAGCTCCAAGGCTCCTCTCCTAGAGGATGAGCCTTGGAACCGTCCACCGTACACCAGAAGAGGGCCCGGGCCTCCACCGCTGACACCGAGTCATCAAAAGGGAAAGCAGCCACGATCGAGGAGCCCATCGCCCCACCGCCGACTGTGGCAACACCTGAAGAAAACCTTCAGGAAGATGAAGATGAAGTCCCCCTCATTCAGAGGAGGGGGAAACAAGCAGCCGACGCAGCCTCGGGGGGACAGGGCAGCTCTTCTACCCGTCCTGCTCCAGTGGCATCAGCCGCCACCACTGAGGATCTGGACGAAGACAAGGTGCCCCTCATTCGGAGGAGGGGAAAACGAACAGTCGACGCCGCCTTTGGGGGACATGGCAGCTCCTCTACCCGTCCTACCCCGGCGGCATCTACCACCACCGAGGGGCAAGGAGGTTCCTTGATGCCGGTGGCTCCAGCGACCGCCGCGCCAGAACGGCGGGCCCTGGAGTCTAAGAAGCGCTTCAACTTGCCAAGATCCAGCAGGTATGTCGGTGAGTGAGCGCCCTCTGCCCTTCATCATAGCGGAGAGCAGTGATAATCCTGGTTACATTTGTAGGCCGAAGAACACAGGGGATATTCCAAGGGGCAAACCGAGTGCTCAGGGATCCGTCAAGGCGAGGGTACGATGGGGTCGGACCCCCGGTCGTCATCTCCCCCGAGAGCTGCCAGCGTCTCTTCACCGTAGCAATCTTCCCAACAGGATGGTGCACCCCCGACCCCACCGCCTGCCCATCAGCCGGAGGAGTCCAGCGCTAGAGTGCAAGCTCCCACCGCAACCGAGCAGGCGGGTTCCAGTTGGAGGGCAGTGCGGATCGTCCCGCCGCGTCCCAAGGGGGCCCTGGTGCTGCCGGTGGAGGAGATCGATGTTGGCCACGTGCCGCCACCTCCGCCGGGCTTCCACGTGGAGTTCCAGCCGCTTCAAGTCTGCCAGATGAACCCCTCAAAGCAGGATGAAGTCCTGTGGGAGATCGATGACGTTCGGGAGTCGGAAGAGTGGGAGGAGGCAATAAGCACCGCCACGCAACTCAGAGACCAGCTCCCGGAGTTGTTGAAGACCTTGAAGAAAGACCTCGAGACCGTGAAGGAGAGTGCCAACCTAGTGAACGGCAAGCTTCAGCCATTGATGAAGGTATGTTTTGTCCTTACATTTTCTTCTCTTCTTTGTGTCGTGAGTGCGCAGATGGTGCATCCACTGGGGAGTAGCCCCCCGAGCCTCTGGCCGACTGGAGCAGTCGGGAAGAGGCTCTTTGTTTAGCCTGTAGATTCTGCATTGGGGGCATGAATTTTTGTAGAATTTAACCAAGAGGTCTAAAGATAAGACCGAATTCCTTCAAGAGAAGCTTCCCGCTTTCGACCGACTCGTCCAGTGCAAGGCCAAGTGGGATAACCTGAAGGGCACCCTCCGCACGACACAAGAGCAAGTGGTCGCGTGGGAGGCCGAGATTGAATCCTTGAAGAGGAACGTCTGCAACGAGGCTGCCCGAGCTCAAGGTAATGAGCTCGAACTTCTTTGGTCACTTCTGCTTTTGCTATACTAACTGTTTGTAACATCTTCTGTAGCTGCTGAAGACGAGGCCTCCAAGCTTAAGAAGGAGCTTGAAGCCACCGCCAAGCTCAAGGAAGAGCTCGAGGCAATGAGGGTTCATGCTTGGCAGCTTGAGAAGGAGAAGACCGCCACCGAGTCCTCACTGAAGAGGGTTCAGGACGCCACCGTTGGTAAGCCCCGACTCATATCTGTTCAGTTGGAGCCTGCCAAATATCTTGCTGACATAGCTTTGTTGCCTTCACAGTGTTTCAAACGCGCCTTGCGAAGGCGCATCTAGCAGCCGAGTCCTTGAAGGCGGCTGCTCGGACGGCCTGCGACACCCTCTGGGAGGCCTTCAGTGAGTGCCTGATCAGGCGAGGCTTTGCTGAAGGAGTCTACACGGGCCGGAGCCCAATTGGCGCTTGTAGTGGCGAAGTCCCACTACCCATCACTCGACATGGGAGCGATCGGGAAAGGACTTGTCACCGACACCGCCGATGACGAGGTTCCCGCACTGATGGAGGAGGTCCAGTCTGCGGCGAACACCATCGCTAACAGTGTTGTCCTGTAGAAGTAGGAATAAAATGAGTGAACCATTCCATATACATTTGAACTACTCGGGAAGGCCGGCTATAACTTGCTTATGCATGTTTGGTTTACTTGTTCTGTGTTTACTAATCTCTTCTTTCATAAGAATTTGTTCGTGTGTAAGTCAGCCCTTTGTGTGTGCTCTTGCCGACCCGTCATAGCCCCCATTGTGTACAGCTTAGCCGTGGGTTGTTTCTCGTGTAGCGCAGGGTTGTGGCGTAGACCGGCGATCGAAGATGAAGAGTTAACGCTGAAATTTTTACACAGTACTAAAATAATTGTTAAAGGATAAAAGCCCGAGTGCTTTAAGTGCACCCAGTGTGGTGTAGCCCCGAGTGTCTACTATGTGTAGCCGTGAGCATACATAGCAGGTCAGTCGGAAATGCCAAGAGTTGCTCAGATGGAGCAAAGAAATTTTTATTCATGTGTCCATACTTAAAATATGGAAATACAAAACTTAAGCATAGAAGCGACGTAGCTGTTCAATGTTCTAGGCATTGGTGATGAGGTTGCCATCTTTATCTTTCAGCCGGTAAGCCCCCAGGCGTAGTACTTCAGCGACCACGTACGAGCCTTTCCACGGTGGTGAGAGCTTGTGCTTGCCCTCGTTGGACTAGACTCAGTGCAGGACCAAGTCACCAACGTTAAACGCGCGCCCGCATATGTGCCGGCTGTGATAGCGCCGTAAGCCCTACTGGTATTTGGCTGACTTAAGGTTTCTTCAAGCTGGTCAACAGTGTCTTGTCTTGCTTCCTCCGACTGGTCCCCAGCGTCAGCACGGATCCACGGGGATCCATGGTCCAGATCAGTCGGCAGTACTGCCTCAGCTCCATATACCATGAAGAAAGGGGTGTAATTGGTTGACCGGTTGGGTGTAGTTCATAGGCTTCAGAGCACCGAGGGCAACTCTGCTGCCCACTTGCCCGCAAACTTCTTTAGGTGCTGGAAGATCCGAGGTTTGATGCCTTGCGTAATTAGACCGTTAGCACGCTCAACCTACCCATTTGTGCGTGGGTGTGCCACTGCGTTGAAGCTGAGGTCAATGTTGTAGTCGTCACAGAATTAGAGGAAGGCGCCACTGGTGAACTGAGTGCCATTGTCCATGATGTTACTGTTGGGGACGCCGAACCGGTACACGATGTCCAGGAAGAACTCGACGGACCGCTCTGCAGTGATCGTGGCAACTGGCTTGGTTTAATCCACTTGGTGAACTTGTCGACGGTGACGAAGAGATGTGTGTAGCCCCCAGTAGCCGTTTTGAGGGGACCAACCATGTCCAGACCCCAAACAGTGAAGGGCCACGTGATCGGGATAGTTTGGAGTGCCGAAGCCGGCAAGTGTGTCTGCCGGGCGAAGTATTGACATCCCTCGCAGGTGCGCATAATGTGTTCAGCATCTGAGACGGTGGTCGTCCAGTAAAAACCTTGTCGAAAGGCTTTCCTGACTAGCGACTTCAGCACCGCGTGGTGCTCGCATACTCCTGAGTGAATGTTGTGCAGCAGCTGCTTCCCTGGTCTTGAGATATGCACCACTGGAAAATTCCAGAGGTGCTCTTTTTGTAAAGGTCGCCTTCGATTATGACGTAGGCGTTGGCACGCCTCGCAAGGTGCCGTGCCTCGGTCTGATCCTGTGGGAGCGTGTCCCATAGGATGTAGTCGATGAAGGGCATCGTCCAGTCTGGATTGATAACCAAGACCTCTTTTGCAGTCTATTGAATGCTATCGGATCCCTTGGGGTGTGGTTCTTGGGTCTCCTACCTTTACCTTGATGGAGGGCGCATGCAACTCCTGGAGGAAAACTCCGGCTAGGACGACATCCCGACTGCACCCCAGCTTGGCAAGTGCGTCTGTAGCCTCGTTATCTCGGCGGAGGACGTGCGTGAGCTCGAGGCCGTCGAACTTGACTTCAAGCTTGTACACCTCTTGGCAGTAGGCTTCCATGACGGGGTCTCTACACGACCATGCCTTCATGACCTGCCTGACCACCAGTTTGGAATCTCCACGGGCGAGGAGCCGATGAATTCCGAGGGAGATCACAATGCATAGGCCATGTAATAAGGCTTCATACTCGGTGATGTTGTTGGACACCGGGAAGTGGATCTGTAGCACGTACTTGAAGCGTTCCCCTTTCGGAGAGATGAGCACGATGCCAGCCCCCGCACCCTGAAGCATCAATGAACCGTCGAAGTACAGCGTCCAATGGTTGAGGTCGATGACAGAAGGCGGGGATTAGACTTCCGTCCACTCGGCCATGAAGTCAGCAAGAGCTTGGGACTTGATGGCCGTGCGGGGCATAAACTATGTTGAATGCCATTAGTTCCATTGCCCACTTAGCAATCCTTCCAGTGGCGTCGCGATTGTTGATGACGTCGGCGATCGGGAAGGAACTGACCACTGAAATCGGGTGTCCTTGGAAGTAGTGGACTAGCTTCCGAGACGTTATGAAAACCGCATAGATAATCTTCTGTATCTATGGATATCGTGCCTTGGACTCGGAAAGCACTTCATTGATTAAGTAGACTAGCAGCTGAACCTTCTGGATGTGGCCCGGCTCTGAGCGCTCAATGACCAAGACAGTGCTAGCCACCTGGGTAGTCGCTGCAATGTAGAGAAGCAGCGGTTCGTTGGGCATCGGGGAAACCAGCACCGGGGCCGTGGTCAAGAGCTTCTTTAGCCCGTCGAGGGTGTCTTGGGCCTTAGATGTCCATGTGAAGGTGTCTGACTTCTTCAAGAGCTTGTAGAGGGGCAGGGCCTTTTCACCGAGTCGAGAGATAAATCGGCTGAGGGCCGCCATGCACCCGGTTAGCCTTTGGACATTATTGAGGCTTTTTGGTGGCCCCATCTTGATGATGGCATCGATCTTCTCCGGTTAACCTCGATTTCTCGCTCGAAAACGATGAAGCCGAGTAGCATTCCCGAAGGAACTCCAAAGACGCATTTCTCTAGGCTAAGCTTCATGTTAAATTGCCTAAGTTGGAGAATGTTTCCCCCAAGTCTGTCAGTAGATCCTCTTTCTTCTCGGATTTGACTACCACGTCATCGACATAGGCCTGCACGTTCCTGCCAATCTGCCCCTGGAGGCAGTGCTATATACACCGTTGGTACGTAGCGCCGGCATTCTTCAAACTGAAAGGCATGGAGACGTAGCAGAAGGCCTCGAATGGAGTGATGAACGATGTCTTGATCTCATCGTCTTTCTTCATCTTGATCTGATGGTAGTCCGAGTAGGCGTCGAGAAAACAAAAAATTTCACAACCGGGAGTGGAGTCAATCACCTGGTCGATGCGAGGCAGTGTGATGGGATCTTTGGGACATGCTTTGTTGAGGCTTGTGTAGTCAACGCACATCCTCCATTTTCCATTCTTTTTAGAACGAGAACTAGGTTCGCTAACCAGTCGGGATCTTTGATAAAGCCAGTTGACAGAAGCTTGGCTATCTCCTCTCCTATTACCTTGCGCCTGTCTTCAGCGGTGCAGGCGCTGCTTGACTGGTTTGGCATCCGGTCGAACATTCAGAGAGTGCTCAGCAGCCTCCCTCGGGACTCCAGGCATGTCAGAGGATGTCCATGCAAAGACGTCCCGATTGTCGCGGAGGAAGCTGACGAGCATGCTTTCCTATTTGTCGCTAAGTGCAGTCCCGATCTGTGTCGTCTTGGAGGGGTCCTCCAAATCGATCTAGACCATCTTGGTGTCCCGCGCCGACTAGAATGACATTGATGCTGAAGTCTTTTTAGCCGAGGGTGCTTCCTCGACCACAACCAACTTGAGGCTGTCAAGCCCGGCATCTTGAGCTTCAGGTAGACATAGCTGGGAACGGCCATGAACCTGGCATAGCAGGGACACCCCAAGATAGCGTGATACGAGCCTAGGAAGTCGACGATCTCAAAAGTGAGGGTCTCGGTCTGGAAGTTGTCGGGTGTACCGAAGGTGACGGCCAAAGCGATATGCCCAAGTGGTTTTGCTAGCTTGCCAGGCACAACCCCATGGAAGGGTGCGCCGGTGGGCTTTATCTCTGAGCGGGGGATCTTCATGTCATCTAGGATCTGGACGTAGGGGATGTTCAAACCGCTCCCTCCATCCATGAGGACCTTGGTGAGACGGATGCCACGGACGATTGGGTCCACCACCAAGGGGAACCTTTCGAGGTGGGGTATGTAGACGGGGTGATCCGAGTGGTCGAAGGAGATTACGGACTCGGACCATCAGAGGTACTGGGGCACAGCTGGCTTGATCGTGTTGACATTGCAGTCCGTGAGCTTCTGGTGACGCTTGGATTCGTAACCACTCGGACCGCCGAAGATCATGAGACATGTAGTCTCCTTTGGGAACTCGGCGCCCCCATCCGAAGGAGGCTCCTTCTTGCTCTGGCTAGGTGCAGAAGGTTTAGTCAGCTTCTTTAGGAGATTGCAGTCGCGCATGAGGTGGTTTAACTTCGGCCCGTGGAAGTGACATGGCTGGCCCATCATCTCCTCGAAAGTGGCATTACCGCGCTGAGGACAGCGCTGTGGAGCGCACTCGATAGCGGCAACAAGGTCTCCACCCTTGCGCTTCCGGTGTTTTTTCTTGGGAGACTCGAGACGATCCTTCATTTTGGGGGATTCGGAGGCCTTGCCCTTCCCCTTGTCGTCCTTGGTCGCACTGCGTACGGCCTCCCCACCAGTTGTGAAGTTGTTAGCGATATCGAAGAGCTCGCGCGTAGTCTGGGGATTCTTGCATGCAATCTTGTGGATGAGGTCCGTGCTCCGAACGCCTTTGGAGAAAGCAGTGAGGACGTCGCCCTCCCGAACTTTCGGCAGAGAGTTCTTCTTTTTAGAGAAGTGTTGGATGTACTCTCTGAGGGTCTCGCCCGCCTCCTAGGTACAACTGTGGAGATCCCACGCATTTTTAGGCCTGTTGTAGGTGCCCTGGAAATTATTCACGAAGAGGGTCTCAAGGTTGGACCAGGATTGGATGCTGCCCTAAGGCAGGCTGGTGAGGCAAGCTCGGGCCGAGTTGGCTAGGAACAGGGGCAAGTAGTGGATCGCGACGTAATCGTTGCCTCCATTGGTCCTGCACGTCGTGTGGTGATCGGCTAACCAGATTTCTGGCCAAGTCTCACTTGTGTACTTGTCGATGCTGGTGACTTGGAATCTTGGCAGGAAGACGACGTTGCGGATGCGAGGGCCGAACGCCTCCGGACCTGCATAGGCCGTGCTTGGAGGAGTCGGAGAGCGATGCTGGCTAGTAATGCGGCAATCGTCACTGTCGCCGTGGTGACCATCGCGGTTGACTCTCCCCGTGCTGTGGCAAGCGTAGCAACTTGCCAAGAGGATGTTCCGCACGTCGCGGTCTGGTCCGAGTCAGCTGTGTACCGACCTAACGGGGGGATCGTCTTTCCCCGTGCTGTGACGAGCACGGTGTCTTGCCTCGAGAGTATCCCGTACATCGCGGTCCGGTCCGAGTAGGCTACAGACCGACCCAGCGGGGCGATAAAGCTCTAGGATGGTGCAGTGACCTTCTGTGATGCGTGGGTTCTCTGGCTGGGGAGAGCGCCGGCTCCTGGTGCTTGTAGGAGAAGCTGCGGACCTTGGAGATCTCGGCCTACTAGAGAGCTGCCTCTTTCATCAGGATTCGGAGCTGTCAGAGATCGTCGTAACCCGAGGTGCCCTCGGGGATGTTTATGGTGCGCGCCGCCACCGTGGCGGCGATGAGGTTATGACTGGGAAGCGGAAATATCTAGACGCCGTACCTCTCGCGCATGCGGAGTGCGTTGTTGACCTAGCGACCCCGGTCCCGCATGCCCTCGTTATGCTGTCGTTCCTCGTGCTGGCGAGCGAGCACGGTCTGCAGCTCGGCCAATCTTTCCTCCTTGGCAATAAGACGGAGCCGGGTGGCTTCTAGCTGATCGGGGGTCTAATCCGCGATGGGGATTGATTGGTCACCGTTGTTTGCCAGCGCATCCGACTCAGCCATGAAGACCTCCCGAAAAGGATGGTGACTTCCCGAACTCTCGAAACCGTCCAAGTCGTATTTGAGGACAGGTAAGAGGGACTCGATCGTGCCAACCAGTTGGGATCTCTGCTCGACGGTTGAAAACCCGTGTCCAAGCAGTAGATCCAACTTTCGCGTAACCTCATTCTTGGAGATGGCCGCCAAAGTTATCGACTCGGAGGAGAGTCCCAGTGGGGAAGGCGGTGAAGCCTCCGCCGACCGGCTGGAAGCCGAGTCATAGAGGTGAAGCTTGCCGAGCTTGTCGGTGATGAAGTCGAGTTTTCCGAATCGGAAAACCAGCCCTGGGTCAGCGACAGAGTTCAGGGGGCAAAAACTCATGATTCGGCTCGGAGCGAAGTCGCCGTTGTCGCTTGAGAAACCCATCTGGATCTGTTCAGATGGATCTATGCGCACGCCCCCTACCTAGCGCGCCAACTGTCGGTGTTTTGATTCGGCAATAATGAACATGGGGCAGCGTACGCGTAGCAGATCTAGATGGGTACACGGGACACAGAGTTTATACAGTTTCAGACCCTCAAGAGGAGGTAATACCCTACGTCCTGTGTTTGGTGGATTGTATTGCTTATGTACCGTATGCAGCAAGACCTCGAGAGGAGCTCTCTAGGTTTCTAGGATGTGTATATAGCCTTTGTATAACACCTTACCGATCGAGGGATCCCTGCCCTGCCTTATATAGGCGGCAGGGGCAGAGTTACATGAGCCCAGATCGGTTTACAAGTAGATCTCCTAATCGGTTACAACTAGAACCCGAGATATCAGGTAGGTACATGTTTATGTCTTGTACTCCAAGTTCATGATGCGCCCCCCGTGTAGAAGTCGGACTCCGAGCAGTCGACCCGGCCCACCCTATGTCTAGAGGGCCGGTTTTGTCCTCCTTGACGATACCCGGGTGCTATGTCATCGTCAACCGCCTGCGATATCTGATTATCATAGATGATTCGTATCGCTAGAAGTTAACCCAAACGGTGTCTCTTGCAAACCGTCTGTTTTTGCTCCAGCAGAGACAATTTTTTGAAAACCACTTGATATGTGGGTCCGTAGATGACCCATCCTATAGTAGTGTAGTTCAATTCGTTAACACAGTTAATATTGGGGCTTGGCAGTAAAGAGCTTACCCAATCAAATCTATAAATAGACCCACCTAACATGTAGTTAATGGAACTCAATTTGTGCTGGTATTTTTGTATAGGAGAAACAAAACTACGAGTATTTGCTAACATAAACGAACAAGTTAAATACTTCCTCCGTTTGCATATAAGATGCTTTTTATTGATTAAGACAAGGTTTTAACCAATAGCTATTCTATTAGTATATAGTTTATATGATACAAGAACACAATCATAAGTAAGTAATGTTGAATACGAATCTAATAACATTAATTTTATATCATATAAATTACATATTAATAAAGTATTATTGATCAAAATTTTATTTTAACCAATCAAAATACGACTTATATGCCTGGACGAATTAGAGTATTTTGTTTTGAGCTCGAGGGAGTTACTCCACATCTGAACCATCTATTTTGGTTAATTATATCCTCTTCTACGGCAAAATCTAGGTATTAACTAGTAGCTCTAAATCCTAGGAGACAACCATCTCAGAGGCATACTTCAGATTGCTGCATACACTTTGGTCAAGGATTCGAGAAAGGCGGCACAATGTTTGTTGCTTGAAGATTGCTTTGTTCTCCATGACTAGTGGTAATGATTCTCTATGGGTAACGGATTTTTGGCTCCTAAGCTCCGATGGTCACGTTATTTTGAAAAAGAAAAGTTCATTTCAATTTTAGAAAAATTCTGAAACAATTCCACATGGACATGTGGGAATCCAGTATGCACCTGCAAAAAATCAGCGAAAAAAATAATTTCGTTTGTAGCCTGCACAAAAAAAAACGTTGGTAACTAACAGGGACTATAGCAATTTTTTGTAACAATATTTTCTACACAGCTAGCAAAAATGCATACTCAGAACATGTGCATATAGGATTGCAATATATATTAACATGTGCGGTATTTTCAGAATTTTTCGTTACTCCAAACTTATTCTTTTTCCACCCAGGATCACTGCTGCTCAAGAGTCAAACTGGGTTTCCGTTTCTTGTGTTGCTATATAGTTATTGAGAAATACGCTCCGTTGCTTGCTTGATTTTCTCGGCATTATATTGAGCACCTTGCAGCTTGAGTTCGAACCCTAGCACCAAAATTAAAACCAAACATCTTATTAAATAATGAAAGATGCTACCGTGTGTCCACCGCGGTTATACACCGTTTGGTAGACAATTGCATCATCCAGCCCTGTTATCACCACCACCCAAATTTAACTCAATTATCATTCACTTTTTACCTACAACCTTAGGATGCTACCAAGTAGTTGCCCAGCGTGTTTATAAACCTTCCGGTAGACGCTCGCATCCTCCATTAGTCATGTCACCACCTGACTCCAAAATCTAACTCAATTATTATGGATTCATGTCTAAACTATAAGTCAGACGTTTGAGTCACACGATCTATTTGAGATCCCATATCTATTGTTTGGTAGGAGGGACCAAGTACTCATAAAGTGTTTACTCGGAAGGATGGCACGAACTCATTCTCACAAATTCATTTGCAGAGAACTTTTCCTTTAAGCAACATCTATTTTGTACTAGAAAAGGAACCGTAGGTTAGAGCAAGCAATATGCAAACAAAAAAGCAAACATGTGGACAATTATGATTACAAACTAGCGTAGTGATTTGTATTAACATAATAAAATTGTAAAAATAAATTGAATAGTACCTTCTTTTGAACACAAAAGGTAAGCTATTCGTCTAGACTATGCAGTGCCCTGCTCTACAGATTAGTCCAACTCTTTTGTTTTAATACATGTTCAGATGACAGAACTTTGAATAACTTTGTACTTATAGCATTACTAGTATTGTGTAAACTAAGTAACTAAAAATACTTCATTGATCACATGCATGCCGGCCCTTTCCTTTGGTTTTCCTATCGGTAGGCCATTTCGCGAGTATTTTGTGCTACCAAGCAGTACCAACTTGTAGCGATCGACAGCCGTGCCCATGTGCGCAACCCAAAGCCACTAGTTCCATTATTGCCAGGATTATTAGACAAACCCAATGATTTACATACATACATGCAATGATTTAAATATGGCCGCGCACATAATATCTAGATGACCTAATTAAGCCTACCATATATTCTGACAAAAACATGATTCTCTCGGTTTTTTTTTGGCAGATTCCATAAGTTGGTGCCGACTGCTGAGTGCTGACACCGTACAATGTATGATTCTAGCTTGTGCGCAAGAGAAGTGGAGCCCGAGCAGCGCTAACGCAGCACATATAATGGAGTTAATTATTCTCAGAATATCACGCCAATAATAATTATGGGGATGGTGAGGTCCTCACCATTGCAAACTCATGGATATGGTGGCCATCAGATCTGTTATATTTGTTTTATCTGGCTCCTTATACGGACGGTAACAAATTGTGGGAAGCAAAATACATTGTATTGCAGGCATAAAAATATGGTGAGAGATGTGGTATAGACTTTCGCCATCCAAAATTTCACTTTATCTCGCAGTTCTTATTCATGCTCGAATTCATTAAAAAAATACATATCTGTTGCAACATGTAAAGTGTCATACATATATCTAATTAGAACATTTTTTAGATAATAATCTTGTCATTACATGAGTTAGAAGAATGATTAGATCTCACCGAATCGAGTAGTTATTTGATTCGTATTCATATTCGTTACAACACTTGATTCATATTTGTGTTCAGCCATATATGTACATACACGGCAACAAATATGAAAAGAACACTATCCACTCCGTAGTCATCCCTACTCATTGACCACCTAAACATGACACAGTTCCCCTCCCCTTATCCACCTTCCTCGTATAAATTCAGAACTGTGAAATGGAAAAGATAGAAATAAAAAATGTAAAACTTTTGGTTGGAGTAGTTTGGACCCATGAAAATTTCAAAGAACAATCTAACTATCCGAAAAAACGTAACCGTTCAATTTAAAATAGAAAAACAAAAGAAAAAATGTTGAAGAACCATGAGGCCAGTACAGTCCCACCTCCATAAGTATATTTAGATGGGTCTTTATCTCATCTTTGACCTACTAGGTCCACCTAATCTATAATTAGAATTAACGTTTTATACTACACATCATTTGTTTTATCGATCAAGTAATAAAGAGAAGCTTCTTTTGCTTTATTGTACTCATGTACTTTGTGTGTTCGTCTACTTCCTCGACCACGCCTATGTCTCGCCCAACACCTCTTGAACCGGAGTCACCGACAAGGGTTGTTGGATAAGGTATCACCACGATGCTCCACTGCACCATCAAGCCTTTTTGTAGTCTCTACATCGGTCGAGAAAGTACAATCGATGAACACATGTGAAAACCAAGTTCTATTGTTAATCTAGATTCAATTTTTTTATTTAGATTTTGGTATCTAGATCTATTTTTATTTTACCCATGTTTGAGATCTCATAGCAAATGGCACTAATAGAAGTCACCGGCCAATGCTGATCATTTGCTAATGAAACGGGAATTGACTATCGCAGGAGGGGGATGATGCGCACGTGCAAGCACACGCACGCGCCATCGCCGCCGTCGTGTCACCTCGCATAACGACATCATCAGCGCAGCCACGCAGCCACTGTGGCCCACACAGCTGCATTATGCGCTGCCGCCCCGCACGGCAGCCACTCAACAGCGTCGACCATTGCACCGACCACTGCGACGCTACCTAGTATGGTGGTCTAGTCTATCCATATGCCAAGCTACCACCTCCTGCACCTGCAAATCACGCCTTGCCCCACCGTCAGCTAGCAAGCCGCCGCCGCCACCTCACCACCACCGGCATACCCCCACACACCGCTGCCACGCTTGCATGCACCTCCGCGCCCCGCCAGCTCATGGCTACTCCCCCTTAGTGGGCCAGAGTGGTGTAGTAGCGAGCTGGGCCATATGGGCCAAAAGCCCAAAGGGAGAGGTGAAGAGAAAAAAAGCAAAAAAGAAAAATTCACGGGAAGGAAATGGGCCACCAGCCCATTAGCACACATGCACGCAACCGGGCTGGATCAGAATCATTCCAGTTCAGGCAGTTTTGCATGTAAGACCCTAGAAATTTTAGAAATTACATGCAAAAAATATCTCAGTACTAAATTTAGCATTTAAGTATCTAGAAGTTGTAGAACTGAAAATTCAGGTGGTGGAGGCACATGATGAGGTTTTAAAGAAGAACTTCATCTCATAGACACCTAGTAGCAGGGTTGGTAGGGAGGAAAATGCAAGGTATAAGGTGTGTGCGCCCCTCAAGAAAAAGTTGACGAAGGGAGGAAAGGGGAAGATGCTTGTTGCCCTGAAGGTCAAGGCTCGTCCTCCACCGAAGATGGACAAGGCCAAGCTTCATGATAAGCCATATGGGGAGCAGGACCAGGACTACTTCAAGTGTGGCCTTCATGGGCATTGGTCTCACCAATGCAAGGAGCCTCAACATTGGTTGACGCTTACCAGGGCCGGAGGAGGCACCATGTCACACCCTGTTTTTTTTAAACCTAAAATTTGGGGTTTACAAAATTTTTTTGCATGTAATCTTGTTCTGAATCGGATCTTATTAAAACCACGTTTGCAAGTCTTGCTCCTTATAAAGTCATGCATATGGCACCAGTCTAAAACCATATCCTTTCCCTCCCTCGCAACATGTCACCTTGAGTCATGGTGATCGTGTGCGCTTGTTTTCCCATCGACCCTTGCTGTTTTAGCTCTTACCTTTTCTCCCCGTTATTGTTCACCTCTCGGTATATCTATATACCAGACCATCTCTACATTCATCTATTGTTGTCTATCAGATCATGCATCTATCAATGCATGTGATTCCCTAATACTTGCATGGCTAACTGCCTACATAGCTACCCATCTGTCTATCCATCTTCCCCTTTAGGTATATCTATATATATAACTGCCTATATATATGTACATACCCATGCTATATCATATATGTTCCTTTCCTTCCGGCATATCCATGTGCCTATCCATGCGTAATCCTCGACGCACGTAAACCTGTAGACCATCCCACTGTTTCTCTCCCCTGCAAAGGTCTACCCCTACTCTATCTCTTCGTTGCCTCCGGCAATTATTCTCTCTACCACCCATGTGATCATGTGTCCGTACAGTTATTTTCTATAACTTTGCCTTCCTTTTTTGTCCCTAAAACCCAATTTTGCTGAAACCCTAACCGTCGACACTCTGCATTTCTCTCTCAGCTGTTTAGCCTTATATTTTCCAAAATCAAAGATTTACTACAATGTTTCTCTGCTATTGAAAGTATGAATCTCCATATAAACCCTATATATCCAAACTTTTCAAAAGATAAATAATCATTTTGGCTTGCCCCAATTTTAAAATGCAAAACTAGAAATAAGAAAACCCTCCGACACATGCTCATTTATTATTTTAAAAACTTTCCAAAATATTTGGCATGTGGTATGGTGATATTTCAAATTATATTTCTTTTTGGTCCCTTTGTAAACAAACCCCACTCCCAAATCTATTTTATCAATTCTTTTGTAATATTATAAATCAAGGCAAAACCTTACTCTATTATATGATGTGGGCTTTTGATTTCCAAAAGTTCTCATAAAATTCTACAAGACTTCTGACATCAATCTTAACAAAGTTATAAAATAATATGGTGACTAGTTGAAAATTTTCAAATGATTATAAATTTACGTTTGAGCTATTTTTGAAATTTGGCTAATGCCCCAGGTTTTAAGCTTCAAAAAATTCCCCAAATATTTGGGGGAGGTGCATTTCGATATCTATATCTCAAAACCATGCTCATCCATCCAAGTCATTGTCAAAATTTTCAAATGAATTCAAAATTGGATTTTGGCCTATTTTGAAACTTAGCCCATTTTTCACAATTTAAACACTTAAAAAATTCATAAATTCTTTTTGGCGTCGTCAATCTATATAGATCCCATTTTTGGCATTAAGCCCTAGCATTCCTATACAAATTTTCCCTTTGAAAAATTCTAAAAACAACCTAGTGCCTTTACTATTCTTTTTCCCTATGCAATTCTCTTCTCCTTCTGCTAAGTGCACTCCATGTGTACCAACTGAATCTCTCCCATCTCTCTTCTAGGTGGACTCAAGTCCCGCTTGGCAGTCCTCATCTTCCTCACCTCTTTCTTCCTCCTCTAACTCCCCCTCTCTCTACCTCCCTGTTGCACCGGCCACCTTCCCCTGCACTACAACAGGCGGTGCCGAATCTCCTCTGTGCTTCTACAGCGACGGCCAATGCGCCCCTATATATCTCCTCAACTCTCTCTCCCAAGCTCCCCTCATTCTCCATTCTTTCCCTTCTTCGACACTCGAGCACCACACGCTTCTCAAAGCTCACTCCCCTCCCTCTACCAACTCCTTCTCCCCTTCCAATTCTCCCCCTAGCTACCCCAATCCCTCATCACACTAAGCCAAAGAGGCCACTGTAGATCTCTGTTTCCCCCATCCGATGGAGCTCCCTACAGTAGCCGCTACACCTGCCTTGCCCGGCGCCGCTTGTGCCGGTGTTCTTTCCTTTCCCCCAGCGCCTGCCTCCCCCACCTTCTTGCCCTCTGACCTCCTCCTTCTCCCTGCAACCGTGGCCTCGCCAGCAGATCTCTGTGGCACTGCTCCAGCGAATCTCTAGCCCCTGGACTACCACCCACGAGCCCGCCTCGGTAGCCTCTACTCAGTCCCGACCTCGTTGACCCCGTGTGTACCACCGACGCGCGTCGAAGTGAGCACTAACAACCACCCCTGGCCTTCCTCTCTTCTCGAGTTTCTCTCTCCCTAGGTGGACTCCTCAGCACACGTGGAGTGGTTAGACCCCAATCCCTGACCGACCCAGACGTGCCAACCCCACCTGTCGGGTTAAATGGTAACGTATTCTCCCTTTCTTAGGAAAGCGTATTCCTTCATCTTCTCTGCATAAGTCATTCTAATGCTGTCAAAAGCATATCTCCTGAATATGCCATTTACGTCACCAGGTTCACTACCGACAAGTTCCTTCCCCCCTTCCTATTTCTCTCCCGACAATCTTTAGAAGTCCATAGCTCCTCCGATATAACTCCGAATCACCCCATTCTTTTTCCTCTATTCTTAAAAAATTGAAAACCTATCCATCAGTACCACTTCCATTATTTTCAAAAAAATTTGAATTTCAAATATCAATGCCATATATATATATATATATATATTCAATTTAAGTCCAAATAAATTGATTATTTTTTATAAAATATTCTAAAAATCAAATCCACTATTTTGGTATAGTAGCATTTTGAAATTTTTAATATTTTGTATATTAACACCATAAAGAGATATAGAACCCTAGATTATTCCATACCTTTCAAATGAATATATTTTGGTATATTGCTCCAAAACATATTGAATAAAAAATTTAGAATATTTTAAAAATTGTTCCTTATCCTCTAGACCCAACTATAATTTTGAAGCCCCATTATTTATGTTGCAGCAATAGAAGCCATGTGAAAATCTCAAAACCCGTTTTATTAACTAAGATATATTTACATATTTTTCCAGGGCACTTACATAGGTTTATAAAATATTTTGAACCAATATTACCCTCTGTTCTCTAATGAAGTTTGAGTCTAAAAATATTTTCATGTCAAAGTGGCACAAGCTAAAGAAACCCTACCTTTTAAAGATTCCTGGAAACTCAAGATCTTTTGCAATATTAATCCTAAACATCCAAATTAAAGGTTCTAAGACAGAGCCCATCCACCCTGCCATGCTTGCTAAAGTTATGCTTTATTGGATTTTTAATTGTATTTTATTTGGATGATGTTCTTATGCTCGACGTCTTTTAACTTGTATTTTCAACGTTCTTATATCTCGCGTAAAGAGTTTCGAGCAATTGTTGTCAAGCTCAATTTCGAGGCCCGGCTAGTATTGCCAGGCAAGCTTTCCCCACTACATATTTGCAAGAGTATTACTTTTATTCTGAAACATGCATGGTATGTGACATAAACCCTTATTTTATGTAGTAGTAGTTATGGACTATATTGCATGAGATCTAATACCCGTGACATTTCCTTTGTCGCCTTAAGAGTATATAACCCCAAAAATATTAGTGGGAGTACGTGACATAATATATGGATATACCATAGCTTAGCCTGGAGTAGAAAAACTAGGCTTTAAACAAAAATGGTGGATCTTAGGAACTCTCTTTATGAGGAAAACTTGGTAAGGACAATGATTGTCCAATGGATATTTGAAGGGATAGTGTTTGTCCAGGGAAGGGCGTGATTTTGAAAATGATTTTTTATATCAAAAAAAAATGGAGATGATTTAGATCAGGACTGGAAAAAGGAAGGAGGTGTATGAAAGAAGAGGTGGTTGAAAAGTGTAGCCCGTTGTGGCATGATTACACTAGCCCATCGTGGTTTGTGTCTGTGTGTAATAGCCTGTTGTGACATGATTATTATGAAATGGTGCGGAGTCTTTCTCGGATCAATTAATGACTGAATCTAAGTGCCGCTCACCCAAGTTCACATCATACAACCATATGTCCTTTATGGGAAGGACTTGACCCAATATTCTGCTTAGTACTGCCATGTGGACCCTAGGTGAAAGGTGGAAAGAAGGGAATGGTTCAGCTCTAGAGAGCCTTCTCGTGGTTTAGCATAGGAAGTTGCACGACACAAAGGTGAGTCCACATTATGTTTATATGCTACAATTTAGCAATGGAAAACAAATCCTCGGAATGGCTCATTTGGCCAGTTCATCGTTAAGGGTAAACGGAAGAAAGGTCTCGTTGTGACACCCCTGCCGATACACCTTGTGAAGTGTACACATTAGGCCTTGGCAACAAGGGGGGACTCGCATCTTGTGGGTAAAGCTATAGAACCTCTGCAGAGTGTTAAAATATATTAGAATAGTCACGTCTACGATCATGGACACAACTTGGTTGGGCCACACATTGGTTAGACTATGTTTTTAAAAATGAAAATAGGGTACAGGTTTAAGGACGTGAGCATGACATGCTCACAGGGGGAAGTATGAGCTACTAGCAGTAGCGGGAGTTGCAGAAGTGATCTGCAAGCCGCGCTACAAGTTCGTAGCGTGGGAGGGCTTGAAGGTGACTTGAGTCAATAGATGAAACTACCGACGATGTGAAGTTATAGATGATAGCAGATACTACCATCGTTGTTTATGTGGCTCGATGGATTCGAGCTTGTCTACAAAAATGCTTTCAAATCTATTACTCACAGATTTGAATGAGAACTTACTTTTCCGCACTACAGGCAACATAGGATAAAGCTACATTTTTTGAGTGAAGCCTTGCATGAAATATAGTAGTTATACTCTTCTTGGGGAATGTTTGTGAGTACATTCAATGTACTCCCCTGGCCTGTTAATTTGGCCAGAAGAAGGAGACATCTATTCCGAAGACAACAATAGTCTTTACGAAGGCTAGGGCGTAACCCCTATCAGTTGCCTATCAGGTATGGTATACTCGTAGGTCCACATATTGTTTTATTTCTGCTGCTGACCTTATAACCAATGGGCTATAGGTATTTCACCTCAACCGTGAAGGTCTACATTTATATGAATGTCTATTATGAACGTGTATATCAATGATATTCAAGCTAACTTATGTGTACTGGCTACTGATCATGGGACCAGTACAGGAATCACAAGGGTTATCCAGTCTTTAAAACCAGGTACGCCACACACCAGGCTCATCTTGCCATCACTTAGGGGGACACTCCACCGGCAGTGAGATGGTGGCAAACATGGAGGTGGACGTCCCAGTTCTGGCGGCAGCAGCCTCTCCTCCCCTCGACATCTCCGTGGCTGCAACAGTTATTGCCGAGGAGGAGAAGATGACACTGGAGTAGATCCATGCAAAGGTCCCCAGTTACTTCATCGCCGACTCAGCCTAGTGCCTACAGTGTACTAAGGCTTTATTTGTTTATGCTCTTGTCATTTTGATACATTTGTATTTATGAATGGATTGTAAGATCTATGAGAGCGTCCTTTATTCTATTGATGGTTTGGATGATTTATTCATTTATAGCATGGTGCAATGAAAATGGCAAAAGGGTATTAAAAAGATTTCCTACATTTGACACTAATTTGTACTACACTAGAATTGTGGCAGCCCCGGTGTACACTGCCTTAAAGACTATATTTAGTAGCTCTGAATTATTCTCCTCTATGGCATGACAGACTAGGGCACCCTGGTCATAGGATGATGAGAAATGTAATTAACAATTCTAATGGTCATAACGTTAATGTGAAGAACTTCCTAAATCAAGAATATTTTGTGTGCCCCGCATGTGCCACAGGGAAATTAATTGTTAGACCATCCACTTTGAAAGTGAAAGACAAAAACACCACATTCCTAGAATGAATACAAGGGGATATACGTTTGTTATGAGGCCATATCCATAATCTGAAACCTGGACCCCATCACTACGGATTGTCATACAGCTCGATTTGCTGATTGCATATTCAATGAGGATCATTTCCTGACGTTAGGCAGAGGAAATCAATCCCTTGATGAAAAATGCAGGAAATTATGTGGAAATTCACGAGGATCCAAGCACATGACCCAAGTACTAGTGAAGCTAATGAAGAGGTCCAGAAAACAATTGATTTACAAGCATTACCGAATTAGTTGCCTGACCACTTTAGTGATTTAAAATCCGTGGCCAAGTTGCATGTGCTTACGCGCAATGCACCGAAGAGGGTTGAAATACCAAGAAATGATGAAACTATACCTATTCTCATTCAAAAGCCTCAGAATAAAAGAGAGAGAACTCCGGCCCCTCAAATCCTAAATAACCGTGGACATTCGGTGAAAAAGGACAAGGACTTGCAATAGAAAACCACTGAGATACCTCCAAAGAATAAGGGGGGCCAGTTGAGACCTGGCATAAGTCAAGGATAGAATGTACCATACTTAAACCTTCCATAGAGGAGGCACCCAGCGGAGATGTATGCGCACACATCGGCACTAGAAAACTAAAGGACATTGCTCCCGCAAGAAAAAATGGCAACGAGCAAGGGGAAGGGCTCGAGGAAGTACTCCATGATGAGATGACCATAAACTATGTAGAAATAGGATAATCCCTGAATAAAGCAACAGCCAATATCAACATCTACTTTGCAAAGAAGATTGCCACAATTATCGATCCTGATCCCGAGCCGTATCACTCATTGATTGTTAGAAAATATTAGATTGGAAATATTGGCAAGAGGCAATCACCGCAGAATTATTATCTCTAAACAAAAGGAAGGTATTTGCACCCGTAACCCTAACTCCTTCCCACATATGCCCCATAGGATATAAGTGAGTTTTTGTTCTAAAGAGAAATAACAATAATGAGGTGGTAAGTTACAAAGCAAGGTTGGTTGCACCAGGTTTTACTCAACGACCAGGGGTTGATTTGAGGAAACCTACTCTCCCGTCATGGATGGAATTACCTTGAGATATGTAATCTCGATGTCAATAAACTTGAATCTAGAAATTAACTTAATGGACATAGTAACAACATATCTATATGAAAACTTGAACTCGGACATTTACATGAACATGCCCGAGGGTATTCTATCTCCAAATAAAAATGGAGCAAACATGAATCTGTATAGTGTGACACTTAGAAAGTCACTATATGGACTCAAACTGTCCGACAGGATGTGGTACAATTGCTTGAGTGATATACTTAGCAAGAAAGGCTACATGAGCAACTAGGAATGCCCATTTGTATTTATACGGAGGTCCTAGGATGGACATAGAGTAAGCACGTTCCTACTTGAAATCTGAATTCGTGACGAAAGATTTGAATAAAATCCAATATTGCTTGGGTTTGCAACTTGAGCATGTGCTAGAAGGAATATTAGTGCGTCAGTCAACTTACACCCAGAAAGTGTTAGAAAAGTTTAGATTCGAAAAAGCATACCCTTCATAGGTCCCAATCATTGGGAGGTGCCTACAAGAAAACAAAGACTCATACAGACCTATAGAAGAGGGGCAGGAAGTTCTAGGACCAGAATTCCCATACTTGACTGCAATAGAAGCACCATGTACCTTGCAAATTGCATAAGATCAAACATTGCATTTACCGTAAATTTGCTAGCAAGGTATAGATTCCAGCCTACCAAACAGCACTAGAAAGATATTAAGAACATACTGCGATACTTCCAAGAAACCAAGGATTTTGGCTTGTTCTATAGAAAGAACCAAGACTTACCCATGGTGGGTTATGCCGATGCTGGGTACCTTTCGGACTCACATACAGCCAAGTCGCAGACTAGGTATATTTTCTTATGTGGTGAAACTGCAGTTTTCTAGAAATCGTCTAAGCAAAGTCTTGTTTCGACTTTGATGAACCACTCAAAAATCATTGTACTATATGAGGCCTCATGAGAATGTGCTTGGCTTCGATAGGTGATCAACCAGATACATAAGTCTTGTGGATTAAACACCGTACAAACCCTCACCATTATCTATGAAGATAATGCAGCTTGTGTTGCACAAGTATAGATGGGCTTTGTGAAGAGTAATCTCACTAAGCATATTATTCTCAAGTTCTTCTATACTCACTAATTAGAAAAGATGGATGAAATAAAAATACTGCATACAAAGTCACGTGAAAATCTCGCAGATTTAATCACTAAGTCATTACAGGCTTCATCTTTTGAAAGGTATGTGCGTAAAATAGGTATGGTGAGACTTAGAGAACTGCAATGTTTAAGGGGAGAATCTTCACAAACTCAACGCTAAATCTTGACCATGAAAGTCGAGTACCTGATATAATAGTCGGGTGGATTATACTCTTTGTCCCTTAGATGAGTTTTCATCAATTTCTCTCACGAGGTTTTAAATGTGGCAATTCGCAACGTAACATACGTATGCTATGCTATGTGCTCTTTCTCCAAGTATTTTTTTCTTCTAGGCTTTCTCAGAGTTTTTGAGGCATGAACTATATGAGATAAGTGAAGGGATACGGGTAGGCTACACTAGCACCAATTTAAAAAATTCTACCGCGTAAATTAGAAATTGTTGTAGTAATAGATCGTGAGGTAACATCTAGACGCACATACCCGTAGCGGAAGTAGAGTCGATGCGGCGTCGGTGCAGCTATGGTCGTACTACCTTCTCCTCCTCGCGGTTTCCTTAAACAATTCATCTCTTCCTCGCAGTTCCCTCAGACAGTTCATCCAAGCATCGCAGCTGCAACACCTCCAAGGTATCCACACGTTGAGGGAGGAACGTCACTCGTCCAGATTGCTAGATCCGAGCGGGCGACTTTGGGCATAGGAAGAGTGACGACCAGGTTTCGAGAATTCTAAATTGGCTTAACCCTAACACGTCCGCCCCCTCTCCTTATATAGACGTCCCCATAATGAGATTCTACATTAGAGGCCCATTAGGACTCAATACCCAGTCTAACTCGGATCCTAATCTGAATTAGGCTCCAATCCCTTAAGTGTGCGACCCTATAGGTTCACACACGTTTAGACATGACCCCGAGTACTCCTACTCGGTCACTAATTGGTAGCGGCCCCTAGCAGGACGTGCCAACTCCCAAACTCACATAAAGATCGTATCGGATGAACCTTCACAATGTTATATATATGCAACTCCTTTGCTTCACAATATTTATCAAGCTCAAGCTCGAGCTCGACCG
The DNA here is from genome assembly GCA_019208055.1 of Stipa capillata. Classification (NCBI taxonomy): domain Eukaryota; kingdom Viridiplantae; phylum Streptophyta; class Magnoliopsida; order Poales; family Poaceae; genus Stipa; species Stipa capillata. Next base: position 28,646 of record JAGXJF010002493.1, read on the forward strand.
CTCTTTCTCGATCACATGTCTCGGAATCCTTTACTAAGTTAACTCTTTGACCTTAAGTAGCACGACCATGCATTTCTAGATCCGATCACTCGAGGAGCTCTGAGATATCTCTCTCATTATAGAGAGGGGCAAATCCCATCTCGATTAACCATGTCTCGCAACATGCTTCATGACAAACAAGAAATCAACCTTTGTAACTACCCAGTTACAAAGTAACGTTTAGCAACCCATAAGTGAGTCATTACACATCTCAAGCACATACAACAATCTCAAGTCAAAGGACATAGCATACACATTGCATGTGATCTACTAATGATAACTAAAACAACGTTCTCGCAGTGTCTCAAGTTAGGTCAGTTCAACCCCATGTTCCCTAACATGTGCTCATATAATTGGTTCGACATCTCTATGTCCATGACCGTGAAACATGGTTATCAACTTGTACATATGCTAGTCTACAATTCATATGTGTCCTCACATGAATTCTGACTATGGACCAATTTAGAATAATCATTCAAGCTTAGTACGGAGTTTCACAAACAAGTCACATGCTTGCTAATCAATACAAATGATATTATTCATAGAACATTTAATAAATCATGGATACAATGAAATATGATCATTCCTATGATTGTCACTAGGGCACATTTCTAACAATAAGTACATAGGGGAATTGTTGAGGAACCGTGGGGCCAACCGCAGGACGGCCCCACCTCCATGCAGGTGTTAGGTTCCTCATACACTTTGGTGGGTTATTATCTCACCTTTGACTAATAGATTCACCTAGTCTATAAATAGAGGGGAGACTTTGTATTGTACGTTATTTTTTTGATTGATCAATCAATAAAAGAAAAGTTTCCTCCTACATATTATGTCCCATTTTACTTTATTGTACTCTTGTTCTTCGTGTGTTCATTTACTTCCTCGGTCATTTTTACATCTCGCTCAGCAACTTTTAGATCAAACTCGTCTACAAGGGTTGTTGGACAAAAACGATAATTGTGCTATAATACCAAGCACATAATGTAAGATGAGGACAATACGGTCGGTCTCCAACCATCAAATCAATCTACAGTGACCACAAAACTTGCATGATTGGACCATCCAAAAAGGACATGATTAGGCGAACAAATGCCAGTAAAATGGCCATGGCGATACTATGCTTGCTATGCTCTAGTGCTGCACAACATAAGATCTTTTCTGTGGCCAACCAATTAGATTCTTCCCCCGTCTGTTCCCTCCCATACATTCGCGCGCGCACGATACGTGCATCATCACGATCAAAATCATACCATTTGTCATCTTGATAAGAATGGAGATCGATCGACGGACAACACATGAAGGTAACGTGCAAGAAGGTAAAAGCATGATTGTATAAACCATAAGCCGGAGTGATCTGATCAAAATGAGTGTGGTCGACGCATGCGCGCAGATTAATACTACAAGTGTTCATCCGCCAGATAATACATAGGCGTACAGCTTATATAATCGATCGATCGTGGGAGCGCGGCGCCAGGCTGACGATATATGTGCGGGTGTGGCTAGCTAGCTACGGCAGCTAGCTCATCGCCTCAGGCTGCGGCGAGCGTGCCTCCGGCGGTGGGCTTGTCGGAGCTGGCGCTCACCGGCGCCACCGGGACTGCCATCACTGGCGTCGGCTTCGGCGTCGCGAGCGCAGCCTTGTCCTTCCATTCCTCGTGCGTTATGTGCTGCTCCCTGCACTCCAGGCTGCAGAACGCCGTATCCCCCCTGCATGCGCAACAAGAAGAACAAATCAACACTTGCGTATATACAGGAAGACATGGGAAGTTGCAAGAACAAACCGAAGGAAAAAACAAAAGAATGGTTTCTTTTTTCTACGCACGCACCTGTACATGAAGGTGTCGCGGCCAGGGCCGAGGCGGCGGCTGCAGAGGCCGCAGGCGCGGAGGAACGTGGCTGTCTCGACGGCAGAGAAGTCCGCAGAGTTCCTCCGGTGGCCCACCGGCACCGGCGCCGCGCGGGCTCGGTACGCCGCCAGCCAGTCGGCCCTCTTCGTGGCCACGCCGCCGACCCACCCATAGGCTACCTCCTCCGCCGCCTCCTCGTGGGCCTGCAGCTCCGTCTCCTCGTCGCCCTCCTCCTCGGCCACGTCCGCCAGCACGTCCGGCTGCGCGAACTCCGTCATGCTCGTTGTCCGCCGCATTGGGTGGCTCGCCGGCGCCGTCCTCCCAGCCTTCTTCGTTCCCATCATCATCATCACTCACTTTCTCTCTGTATACTCTATATATACCGCTATGTATGTTGCTGGCTTGAGGAGAATTGAACGAGCTAGCTAGCTAGCGTGAGGTGGTGTATGAGTTTGGAGTTGGAAGGAGACGGAGGAGAGAAGGAGGTTGAGGTCGCCATGGCTATGGTTGTGGAGAGGTTAGGGGGAAGGGGATCTGGATGGTAGGAGGAGAGGAGAGGAGAGGAGAGGAGTGGAGGGAGATAAAAGGAGGAAGAGGGAATCGGACCGGGTGAAAGGGATCTCCAAATGCATCGGTTCCACGTCAGTCCCCCACTGGGAGTGATTCCCTGGGTCGTTTCTGAAAATTCTCTAATACTACAGAGAGCGAGGTTGTCTCTCGAATAACTAAGCTAGACACCTACTCGGAAGAGGCATTTTATTTCCTTGTCACTGCATCAACACGTTGCACGAAAAAAGAAACCGCTCTCGGCAGTTTCCTGGCAAGAGCGCCTCTCCCGGCATCGCCCGTGCTTCCCCTTCGCCTCCGAGCGCCGCTCGGACGTCAGATGGTGAGGACGACCCGGGTTCTACGTGCCGTGCATAGTTAGGTTCTAGTTTTTTAGGTGTTGATGTTCAAATGGCGGTGTCATGGCTGTGGAGATGTTATTACGTGTGAATAAATCTCTCTAGCTCCTTCCACGTCCTCATGGAGACCTCCTCAACATTGACGAGGAGCGTAAGCATATGTTCTCATGGATTTGGCTGTCCAGATCTCATAAGTTTGTGTGCTCCTATTACTTTTTGTTGTGGCCTTGGTAAATCTGGTTCTTCCTCTCTGACATGTTTACTACTATAAAAATCGCTTTCCCACATGGTTGAAAAAAGCATGCCAAATGGTTTTGGGAGACCATCTAGAAAAGAGTGTCGCAGATGTGATGGTCTTATCCCGGATAGTGAGAAACTCGTTTGAGATAAGATGAGCAAGGTAGATGGTTAAAAATGCAAAACCATCATGGATAGTTTTTTTATTGAAAAAAGATCAAAATCCATCAGCCATCCTCGACTGCCTCGGCCAAGACCTGTGGCGGCCACCACCACCATCACATACTCCGCCCCGTCCGTTTCGTCTCTCCTCCGCTATAGGCGTACGCATCTCCCATGGAGCTCTTCCGGCGGCACCCACCACCATCTGCTCCACGTCATCACTTGGACGGGTTGGATGGCCACGCCATGAGGGGAGCACATGGCTGCTCTCCTTCCGCGCCGAGCCTGCTGCAACCCTGTCAGCACTAACTGCTCCCATTTGTGGTTGCCGCGCCGAGCCCGTTGCATCCAATGGCGCTGCTCCAGCTCATTGTCGCTTGGCCGTCCCGAGCCCGCTGCGTCCCTGTCGGTGCAACTCGCACTTGTCGTTGCTATACTATGGGTGTGTTTTGACGATGTTGGAGAGCGGTCGACCACCATGGTGCACTGGCGCCTATAGGACTAGGTGTTGTTCTCCTTGAGGTGGCCTGACGTCCCCAAGCAGGCGGTGCGGTCACGTGCACTAGTACAGAACTGGTCTTTTAAGACCCTCATCGCACACGGTTATCCGAAACCCGTCAGCAATGTGAACATCGTAGACGGCCAACATTTCAGGCCCATGTGTGATGTGCCACGGCAAACTGGTCCGTGTGCAATGTGAGGCACATCGCACACGGCTTTTTTCTAAGAAACTGTGTGAGAAACATCGCACACGGGTATTTTATAGGACCGTGTGCGATGTTCCACACATCGCACACGGTTATTTCCGAGTTCCGTGTGTGATGTGCCTCACATCGCACACGGTTATTTCAGTCACATCGCACACCTTTGCTTCATAGGAACGGACCGTGTGTGAAAAAGATCAGTGACGTATTTTATTTGATGACCGTGTGCGATGTTGTAATTATCGGTGACAGTTAGTTTTGATAACCCGTGTGCGATATCAAACTTCTTCTATTTATACACGCGGGAACACTAACAGTCTTTGGCACCGCGCTGTGGCCGCCGCCTCCTCCTCGAGCCCGGATCCGGTCGCCACCTCTTCCTCGAGCCCGGATCCGACCGCCGCCTCCTCCCCGAGCCCCCCCTAGCCCAGATCCGATCGCCGCCTCTTCCTCGAGGCCGGCGGCCGCTCCTCCGCCTTGCAGCAGCGCTGGCGCCGATGGAGGCTGCCGTTTTCCGTCGCGTTTGTGACACTGCGCTGCACTGCACAAGACACTTCTTTTGGAAAGAGTGTCTTGTGCAGTGTAAACGCAATGTCACAATGGTGACGACGCTCTATTGCGGTTACACTGCACAAGAAAACTACATGATGCTGTGGGGCATTCCCTCTAGGTATTACCTTCCGAACCTCTGTACTTTGTTATAAGCTGATTATACCGTGCTAAATTGTGAATTGTGACTGACATGATTGTGTGTTTCGATCAGAGGTCAAGATGAAGCCCAAGCCTAAGGGGAGGTGCACACAGATATCGCATTCGAGTGCGTCGTCACACTCTAAAGAGTCTATTTCTAATCAAGTGTGTAAACACACTAGCTAGCACTTTCTACCCATGAACCAAGCCCAAGATAGTTCCTTTCCATATGAAACTGAGATGTGCAAAATTCTTTAGCAACTTGTGTGATGTCGAATGTGTTGTACATATATATATGGTTGAGATGTGGAGTTGTCAAATTTGAGATGTGAAATTGAGATGCAGAAAATTCATTAATTTGTGTTGTGGATGCTTGTGATATATATTGTCCTGTGCATGCTGGAATGTTATTCTATTTTTCAGAGGTGGCAAGCGAAATGAACTGATGAAGCCAGGAAACATACAACGAAAACACTGTCTAGTATGTAAGTCTCATCACACAAGGGCAACATTTCAGGCCCGTGTGCGATGTGCCACACATTGCACACGGTTATTTCAAACTTGCCGTGTGCGATGTGCCTCATTGAACATTGCACACGGTTAGTTCATAGGAACCGTGTGCGATGTGGATCCACATCGCACACGCTTTTTTTTAGTGACCGTGTGCGATGTCGTAAGTGATCCCTGTGTACCAGTACCGAGCTCGACCTAAATGCTCCAGTTCGAGCACGCGGGAACAGTGGCTTGTTGTAAGGGCGGGAGTGGCGCACGATGGCTAATTGGAGTGGCGGCGGTGGCGGCGGGCGGCACCTGCGGCGGCGGAGGCAGTGGCTTGCCGGGGCAGCTAGCTGTATGTGATTAGCTCTGCTAGCAATTAAGACAGAGTACGCGTATAATCAGCATCAAGTAGTTGTCCTTCGGTTAATTTTTAGATCCGGGTATTCTGCATGCAGTGCTAGCAAAATCATGCCATGTAGTTTTTCTGTTGTTTGAAATCCTGTAGATGGATCGAGGTTGGATGTCGGAGAGTCGTACAAGTCGAGCATACATCAGTGGCGTCGTTCGTTTCATGAAACTCGCGGAGGCAAACATGAGGAACAAGATGGAACGGCTGATTTTCTGTCCATGTGTTGAATGTGGAAACTCTAGACTGTGGGAGGACCCAAGAGTGATCGAAGAGCATTTGTTTCGGAGGGGTTTCAAGATGGGATATACATGCTGGACCAAGCACGGTGAAGAGCCGCCGGTCATGCACGTAGAAAACAAAGACGGCGATCATCATATGCCAAACCCATATGATGGGCAGCCAGATGGCGACGATTGTGATTCCGATGACGATGAAACTGCTATTCCAAATCTGCAACAAATGATTCATGATTTCGAGAGCAACCACGATGATGCAGAATACAGGGAATTCATGGGCTTGATGGAAGACGCCGAGGGACCACTGTATCCAAACTGCAAGGCAAAGCACTCCAAGTTGTCAGCAACACTTGACCTCTTGAAATTGAAGGCAGAAAGCGGATGGTCGGACACGAGCTTCACAAAGATGTTGGGTCTTTTTACAGACATGCTTCCAGATGAAAATAAGTTGCCAAAAAACATCTACGAAGCGAAGAAGGTGATTTGCCCCATGGGACTAGAAGTACAGAAGATACACGCATGTAAGAATGACTGTATGCTTTATATATCGCAATAAGTACAAAGATTTACGTTCATGTCGGATATGCAAAGCTCCTCGATACAAGCGTAAGTTTGCAAAAGACAAAGACAAGGCCGATGATGAGATCAAGATGGGGGTCCCTAATAAGGTTGTGTGGTACTTGCCTGTAATTCCTCATTTGAAGCGTTTGTTTGCAAACCTGAAGGAAGCGAAGCTGATGCGTTGGCATGCGGAGGGACGTAAGAATGATGAAAAGATGAGACACCCGGCTGATGCTGCTCAGTGGAGAAGAATCGATGCGAAGTACCCAGCCTTCGGCGATGACCCAAGGAATGTAAGATTCACAATGAGTACAGATGGAATGAATCCATTTGGCAGCATGAGCAGCAGACACAGCACTTGGCCTGTGCTTCTGTGTATGTACAACCTTCCTCCTTGGCTGTGCATGAAGAAGAAGTACATCATGATGTCGATGCTTATCCAAGGGCCAAAGCAACCTGGAAATGACATCGACGTTTACTTCAGGCTGCTGGTGGAAGAACTACAAACCTTGTGGAAAGAGAAAGGGGTAAGGACATGGGATGCGTACAAGAAGGAGTCATTCGATCTCCGTGCACTGTTACTCCTTACCATCCAGGATTATCTAGCACTTGCTAATGCTTCGGGGCAGAGTACAAAGGGAGCCAAAGCATGTGTCACGTGCATAGATGAAACCGCGAGTATCTGGCTTCCGTTCTCGCGCAAAACCGTATACATGCGTCATCGGAGGTTCTTGAGAAGAAATCACCCTTACCGTAACATGAAGGAACAATTTGACGGCAATACAGAAAGAGGCACGAAACCAAGGCCTTTTACTGGCGAAGAGGTCAGTGAGATGGTGAAGGATGTGAATGTCGTGCTTGGCAAGGGACATAAACGTCCCCGTGAGAAGAGCATGTGGAAGAAGAAATCAGTTTTCTGAGACTTACCTTACTGGAAGGATGTAGATGTACGTCACTGCATCGATGTCATGCACGTCGAGAAGAACGTATGTGACAGCGTTCTTGGTACATTACTGAACATGAAAGACAAAACGAAGGATGGCATCAAGTCACGAATGGATATGGTCCATTTGGGCATCAAACCAGAGTTAGCTCCAGTAAAGAAAGATAAGGGCCAGACGTATCTCCCACCTACCTGTTACACTTTATCCAAGAAGAAAATCATAGAGTTCTTGGGCTTCCTGTGTATTGTCCAAATCCCCTCTGGTCATTGCGCAAACATCAGGAGTCTTGTTTCAATGGAAGACAAGAAACTAATTGGCATGAAGTCACATGATTGCCATGTAATAATGACACAGATGCTCTCGGTGGCAATCAGAAATATTCTGCCCACAAAAGTTCGAGAGGCGATCATGAGGCTTTGTGATTTCTTCAACTCGATATCTCAGAAGGTCATGGATCCCAATACACTGGATGATCTGCAAGAGGAGGTTGTGAAGACTCTATGCCAGCTTGAGATGTTCTTCCCGCCCTCGTTCTTCGATGTCATGGTGCACCTCGTTACACACCTTGTGTACGAGATAAAGATGTGCGGGCCTGTGTTCCTATGCAGCATGTATCCATTCGAGCGGTTCATGGGAATACTCAAGCACTATGTTCGGAATCGGTACCGGCCTGAGGCCAGTATCGTAGAAGGATATACGTCGGAGGAGGTGGTTGAGTTTTGCACCGACTACATGCACAACTCACAGCCTATTGGTGTGCCCAGGTCTCGCCATGAGGGGAGGCTATTTGGAAAAGAGACTGTCGGAAAAGAAGTCAGCTGGAAGGATACTCATCTATTTGACATTGCCCATTTTACGGTCTTGCAGCACATGACCATAGTTTCCCCTTATATAGAAGAACACCTGAACAAGCTACGGCAAGAGTTCCCAAATGTGTCATACAGTCGGATCTTGAACAAGCACAACCTTACATTCAGCCAGTGGTTGCAGAACCGTATCGTAGACGGGCCGATAGATGACACGCTAACGTGGTTGGCCAAGGGGCTAGCATTTATAGTTCATAGTTGGGAAGCGTACGACCTGAATGGGATCATAGAGGAGATTTGGGAGCTTGACTACGTGACATTCTGGATTCCACTGTTCAAGTGCAAATGGGTCGATCTCAGACATGTCAAAGTTGACAATTATGGCCATACTTATGTCAACCTTAGCAAATTGGGTTACATGAATGAACCCTTCATTTTAGTCTCCCAAGCTACCCAAATTTTCTATGTAAAAGACCTCGCACATAAGAACTGCCATGTAGTGATGCATGGAAAAAGGAGGATCGTAGGAGTTGAGAATGTTGTCGACGAGGATGAATACAACCAGTTCGATGAGTTGCCACCTATTGGAGAACGCATAAGAATTGACGAGCAAGACCAAGGGGAAACTTGCCACTACGTACGCCAAGATCATTCCGATGGGCTAGTGTACAAAGGAAGTCATCATGTAGTGGATTCATGATTTATTTTGAATCTGGCCTAGTACTCAAATTTGTTTTTGAGCCAAATCTGTACTCATTTTCAATATGCAATCTGTTGAAGTTAGCAAATTATGTTTCGAAAAGTGATCGCACAATTATCTTGTGGAGTCATCGCAGAATTTTGATTCTGATAGTCATATATGTCGAATACATAATCGTAACTACTGTAGAGGATCAAATCCTCACATCGCACACAGTTGTAAGCAAATAGCCCGTGTGCGATGTCACTTACGTTGCAAACGGTAAACTCGCTCAGCCCATGTGCGATGTGGTCTTGGTCACATCGCACACGGTTAGAAGCTGCAGCCCGTATGCGATGTGGCCTACCACAGGTCATCTAACCGTCTGCTCTGTGATTTGCAACACTGATGGAGAAGACATTTTCACACAGATTAACAAGACATTTACAAGCGGAAAGTAGACATTTCGAACGTAGATTTAGCATACATTTACACAGATTAACAACACATTTCCAACACCGTTTAACAAGACATTACATAACACATTTCCAACATCGTTTAACAACACATTACATAACACATTTCCAAACTAAAGCAAAGGAAAATACATAACGAAAGCAAAGGAAAATACAAACTATCTACACGGACTCCAGCGGCAGATCTTCGTCCACAGGGTCAGGAGTGAGAGCCGAGATATTTTTAACTATGTAGAAGCTCACCATCTCGTCACCCCACCGGATGCACTTCGCGTGGAGGCGCAGGCCAATTTTGGGGTCCCTGCAGCGGATGAGGGTACGCCCCGGCTGGTGGTGAGCTTCAAGGAGAAATCCGAGGTGCCGCGGATACTTCTTCTCTAGGATACACCGGACGGCGTACGCACCGGAGTAATGGACGGGGTCGGAGTAGTACGCACAGAGGAGGGTGCCCTCGGTGGGTCCATACTCGACAAACTCCAGTGCCTTTGCAGTGGCGCGGGAGATGGGCATGGTCATCTGCACGCGGTCCTCGCGGATGGGCGACTCATCGCGCTTCCGCTTCCCCGAAGAGCTCCCTGCAGCAGCCATTACGACAGATGGAGGAGGTGGCTAGAGGGGTAAGGAAGAAGAGGTTCGACGAAGCACAGCGTGGAATGAAGTACGGAGTGAAGTAGAGAAACCGACGAGGCTAGATGCTTGGCTTATAGGAGTGAAGTAGAGAAACCGACGAGGCGGCGGTTTATAGGAGTGCAGTTGAGAAACCGAAGAGGCGGAGGTTTACAGGGGCGACTCTTCGTGTCGCACACGGTTACGGATCCATATCCGTGTGCGATGTGATAAACATCGCACACGGAGACCTAATCATACCCGTGTGCGATGTTACTCACATCGCACACGAGTGCTACCAGTAACCCGTATGTGATCACATCGCACACGGTTAGGATTATATACCCGTGTGCGATGGATGTTACATCCCACACGGGCCGTAATATGTGACCGTGTGCGATGGCTAGCCCCGTACAAGTAGTACCTAGGTCACCCCGTCCGTCCATCAAAACATTTCAACTTCGCGCGCGCCACCTCGCCCGAATTTCCGTCGCCTCCCGTCTCCCCGAGCGCCGCCTCGCCATCTCCGGTCGCCGGCTCCCTGTCGTCGAGTCCCCAAGCGCCGCCTCGCCATCTCCCGACCGCCTCGAGGTCTCCCTTCGCCTGCCTCCCCGTCCCCGAGCGTCGCCTCCCCAACACGCTCGCCGACAGGTTAGGGTATTCTCAGTGTCCTCACAACGAGTCGCAAGATAGGGCTATATGAACGCGTGTGTTCCAGTGCTGCTTGCAAATATTTGCGTGTAGACATTATTTGTGCCGGCACTTGATTTACTTCTTCTTATTTATGCCATTATCATCCTGTTAGTTAGCTATGACGTCCGGTAATGAATGGCCAGACCTCTCTCCGAGAGAGACCGAAGAGAACTCCTCATCACAGTCGGAAGGGACCACCACTGATCAAGCAGAAACCCTGTCAGCTATGAAGAAGTCTAAAGGAATTAGAAAACCAAGCAAAAAGCCCCAAGGAGTATGGCAAGTGGAGGCCATCGACGACAGAACCGGGGCTCCTACGGAACCAGAGAAAACAGAGAGGAAATTCCGAACCATGTGCGGGGCAGTGGTAAGGGAAAGGGTTCCCATTCACTTGGAGGATTGGACAAAGGTTAGTAAGGACCTGCGCGACGCCATAGTGCTAGAGATCATGCAACACTTCAGGGTGCCGGAGCAATGGAAAACGCAGGTGGAACAATGTGCACTCTCGAAGGCAAAGGATGCTTTTAGGAATTTTAAGTACGTGTTGCACACGAAGTTTATGAAGCAGAATAAGGATCCCTTCGGAAAGTATCCACACATTCAACCCGAGCAGTGGGCCAGATTTGTGGAGATGCGGCGAACGCCGGATTTTGAAGCCAAGAGTGCGGCAGGCAGGGCTCTAATCACGAAGAACAAACACCCTCATAGAATGGGGGTCAAAGGATACTATGGGAAGCGGAAGATTTGGGACAGGGAGGATGAGAACTTACGCCTTTGGGGAGCCGATGTGCCTTTTCCTGATGTTGCGGCAGATCGGGCAAGAGACTTCCTGAGGGCGAGGTCTACAACCGATTCCTCGGGTCAGGTTGTGTTACCCAACCCAGCAGACTAGGAAGTGTACCAAACTATGGTAAGAGCGACTACCTCATTCAGTCGTCGGTCTATAGTTACGACAATATTATGCTTATGTACGTACTAATTATATGTCTTTGTGTGTAGAAAGAGCTAAGCGTCCAGGCTTCGCAAGGCTCATTTCAGCCTCAAGGGTGCAACGACATTCTCACGGCCGCATTGGGAACCAAGGAGCCCTCGGGTCGTTGTAGGGCGATCGGGACCAATGTTGCCCGTAGGAAGGCCTTCCCTCAAGACGCGGAGGAGATGCGTGCGAGGAAAAGGGCGAGAGCGGAGCAGAAAAAAGAAGAGATGAAAAAAGAGATACTCGCCCAATTTGCGGGCATGATGGACGAAAGGCTCGCGAAAGAAAGAGCTGCGTGGGAGGAGGCATACAGATCGCAAGCGGTTGAAGCTGCTGCACACCCAAGCCCCGGTGCACGCAGGAGTAGCTGTGCGTCAGCTCCCGATGCGGTTGAAGGCTATGAGGAAACAGCCGGCAGATCTCCTATCGATGACATCACGGGGCCGACGAAGTGCAAGCTACAAGTGCCAACAGCGCACATGGCTTTTCCGTTGGTGGCAGCTACCGGATTGGTTGATCCACCGGCTGAGGGAGCTACCGTGCACGGTGTACCGATACAGCCAGGGTTCGCGAGATGCACCGTCGATAAAGTCGAGCCTGGCTTCCAGAGCCTCCCGCTATTCCACGTAAGCCAGGATGCCGAACTCCAGACCTTGGGACAGGCGGAGATGTCCTTCGTCCAGTGGCCGAAGAAGGACATACTCCTTGTGCCCTTCACATCGGCACCGCCTCCTGCTTCGCCACCATTGCCTGCTGAATCTGAGCCGCTCTTCGCACCACATCCCGTCATGAGCACGCCGTCTGCGCCGCCTTCGTGCCCACAACCTCAAGGGTCACCCAAGCAAGCGCCGGTACTTCCGACACCACGAGATCTTGACTTACCGTCACCGCCCGCACCAGTGCAGACTAGAAGTATGAGATCAGCGCCGCTGAAGGGCACAGGCAAGGGACAGGGCAAGGCCAAGGGCAAGGGCTAGGGCAAGGCCAAGGGCAAGGGCCAGGGCAAGGCCAAGGGCCAGGGCAAGGCCAAGGAGCTGGGGTTCATGACGGACGAAGAATTGAACCGATTGTTTCCCCCGGCAGAGGTCGTAAGGAAGTACGTCACAGGAGAGCCATTGCTACCCCCCAAGACTTGGTGGCAGCAGGTTTGATATGCAGAAGGCTACATGACCACTATATGAAACTATGTGAAGCGGTGAGTCGAGCATTCCGGTGTGGTTCAAGAAGGAGCATTTCCTTCATGATATAAATAATTGTTGCACGGTGGACTTCGAGGACTTGTTTCTCCTCTTCAACCTGGATGAGCTCGATGCCTCCCTCATGAGATGCTGGACATTGTAAGTATTTTATAAGGAATTCCACATTCTGGCAACTCTCTTTTGTTTCGTAAATGATACCTCTTTTCTTTCGTATGCTTAGGAAAATGATCACCGAATGCGAGTCTCAGAAACAACCGGTGGGTTTTCTCGACCCACAGTTGGTCTCGAAGCAACAAGTCGAGGCAAATAAGCAAATGATCTTTAATTATGTCGTCACGTTTATGATCGCTCAACAGAATAAAGAGTTCATTCTCCTTCCATACAACCAGCAGTATGTGTGTTTTTATACATTAGTTGTACGTCTATTGTCATCATTCCACACGGGATGTGATATCTTTTTTTGCAGCGGTCATTGGATCTTAATTATCATCATACCTAAATGGAGCAAAGCCGTCCACCTTGATTCCTTGCAAGCGGCACATTACGACTACTCGGAGATAAGAAAATTCTTGCATAGTGTTTTCGCCGAGTACGCCAAGCGTGGAGGGAGGTGCTCACCAAATGGGGACGGGGCGGTCTTGGACCAAGGAGCCGATGACTTGGTGGAGGTAACAATTGGTACAACATTCCTCCTAAGTGGTAAGTAATGCTAATTAATGCCCTAATTGATGCCGTAATTCCTCAACAACTTTTCAGTGTAACCAGCAGCCAGCAGGAACCAACCTTTGTGCTTTTTACGTTTGTAAGCAAATGACGAGGATTGTTCTGACTTCGAAGACAAGAGGCACTGCTGAAAGGACTGAGATGCCGACTAGAGGGGGGTGAATAGTTGGCTTATAAAATTTCCCTCTTTTAATCTTTTGTTTAAGTTGTCAGATTAACTTCACAAGTTAATAGTGGACAGCTGTGACACAGGTGAGTGACACAGGTGGAAACTATGTGTAAATTAACACACAGCTGTCACACAGGTGGAAGACACCGATGAAGAGTTAATCTAACACAGGTGCTCTACTTAGACTGCCAGTGACACAAGTGCTGACACAGGAGAATACAAGTGAATGAAGCAACTGTGTAACAGATGAACACACACAGGTATAAAGGTAATCTAGCACAGGTGAAAAGGTAAACTTAGCAGATCAAGTCTAAGAGACACAACCAAGCAGGGATAAACAGATATGCATGCAATACAAGGAAGTAAAGGAGACTCAGGGGTTTTTCACCGAACACTACCTCAGAAAACACTTTCTCTGCACTATCATCACTGACGGGCACTAGAATACCCGTCACTGACTATATAAAACACTGATGGGCGAACAGGTAACCGTCAGTGGTTATTCCAGTAGACGGTCCAAATTGAGAAGAAAAAATAATTACTGACGGGTAGAAAACATGGCCCGTCAGTAGTTGTGCATTTCTACTGACGGGAAGTAGTACTGACGTGCCTGATACGGGAGCCCGTCAGTAGAGTGTAACACATCACTGATGGGCCCAAATTGCGACCCGTCAGTGATATTTTGGCCCTAACTTCTGATTAATAGTGTAATACATCACTGACGGGCCCAAAATGTGGCCCATCAGTGATTTTTGGCGCTCCCTAACCCTAGTGGGCCGAGGCCCATCTCGCCTCACTCGGTTAAGTGGGGGGTGGGGTTGATATACCCCCCACCGCCGCCGCCACCCCTCATGCTCCCTTCACCTCTCCCACCGCTGGCCGCTCTCCCCTCACCTCTCCCCACGCCGCCAGCACCGCCACGGATCCACCCCCGAGCGTTCCCCCGGCATCGCCTCCTCCTCCTCCCCCGACCTCGTCCACCGCGCCTCCCCCCGCTGGAGCTGCCCCGACGACTTCCCCGCCGCGCAGATCTCGCGCGCCACCGACGCTTGCTGGTGGCTCGCCGTGATCGAGCGCGAGCGGGTCCGCCTCATGCAGGAGTCCGCCCAGATGGCCGCCCGCCACCGCGACGACCCGCCTCCCCCCGCCGACCACGCGCGCCTCCGGATCCGCGGCCGCCAGGCGCACCTCGAGCTCGTCATGCGCATGGCTGCCGACCGCCACGCCGAGCTCCACCGCCTCTCCCAGCACCTCGCCGCACCGGCCTCCCCGCCGCCGGCTCCGAACCCTAGCCCCATCGCCGGCGAGGAGGCCTCCTGCTCCTCGCCGCCGCCCGAAAGGGGGCGAAGGAAGGCGGTGGTGGTGGTCATGGGCGCGACTGGCGCCGGCAAGTCGCGGCTGGCCGTCGACCTCGCGGCCCACTTCGTCGGTGTCGAGGTGGTCAGCGCCGACTCCATGCAGGTCTACCGCGGCCTCCACGTGAGTAATGTGATGATCTGTGATTTCTGAATTTCTGCAGGTGGATTTACTTGGTGATGAGGTTGAGGGCTTAACGGATCTTCTTGCAAAAATCTATATTGCACTCGACCACTATTCTCTAGTTTTGCAACACTATACTGGAGTAAGTCTCGATTATTCATAGTCCATCTCTGTTTTTGATGTTGAGATAGAAAAAATATTGCTAAAAAACTAAATTCATATAACATTCATGTTAACAGAAATTTCAATTAGATTTTATTATTTTGTTTCTCCAATGATGAATTTGTTCTTCACATGGAAGTCACGTGCATGTCTGGGACTACCTATTGCTCTGTTGCATGTCAATATGCTAGCAATTGCTTGCATCCATCCGAATAGCATGATTATCTTGCGCCCTTATGAATTATGATTTTTCTGTTGATTACTAATTATACACTCTCTTTCACAGGTTATGGAGACCTTGAACATGATCAAGAAACACATAAGCATAGCAAAGTAAAATGCCTATGGACATTCCTGAAAATCTACAAGTAACAGTCTTTGGAACTTGATATTAGGTAGCCTATTTGCTGGTGTCAGATTGAATGCCAGGTAGAATTCTAAGTGGTGTAGCGCATGTTGTGGAGTGTGGACATGCCTTCCAGCTATCTGATTTCGTGTACATACTGAAAGTTATTGTGCCTTTGCCCTCATCCTTATGCATATGCTGTATGACAGATGTTCTTAAAGTTGAATTGCTCCTGTCCATGAATATGCAAATATTCTCTTGGAGCTAAAGCTGATGTGGGCGAACTGAGCTTCTTCTCTGGAGCATCAGGAAACACCAGGGGCTTCACCATTGATTCTCCAACAGATTTGTAGCATTTTGCTTATGCGGCTAACCAGATGTTCTATTGTCTGTGCTGTAATTGACTGTAAATGTTTTCTGTTTACTTCTGTACATTGTAGCTTAGGCTTAGCATTATCTCAGGCTAAGTTGCTCTCCACCTTTTTGGCTATACAGTGCATTGTAATGAATGTATTGTTTACTGGTTTTCCAAAATTTATTTTTTTAATCCCTAAAAGAGAACTACTGACGGGCAGAAAAATATAAACCTGTCAATGGAGGTATAAACCACTGACAGGCCCAAATTGTGGCCCGTCAGTGGTGATAGACACTACTGACGGGCTTTCGACCCGTCAGTGGAAGTCAAACTTCCACTGACAGGAGCGTACTGACGGGCGCTTAACCCGTCAGTGATTGCGGGTTTTCGCCCGTCAGTAATGATGTTTACTAAGGTAGTGGAAGTTCCCAACTCTTTACAGAGAAAGTATGTCTCCGTTGGAGAGACCACTCCTAAGAGCTGGCCAGCACTAAAACGTACTTCTTCTCCGAGTACCTGATCCTTCAGGACTCTTCCTTTTGCTTGTGGAGATCCTTTTGCCTTGCAGCAGGTAGACCTCAGAACACCTTCACAAACTACTGGTTCAGCCCACACAAGCTTGGGTGATACCAGCAACTCCTACACCCGTCTAGGAGTAGACAAACTCCAAGAGTAACAGATGATGCAGCAGCAATCTCTTGGAGGAACCTTTGCTCGTGCTCTAGCTCACAAACTCACTTGAACTAACCCTTATGCTCTTGGCTCTTGCGGAGTGGTTGGAGGCTTTGCAACGGTCGTATGTAAATCACTGATTTGAGCAAGGTTGAGGACAGAGTCCTCCTCTGGTCCCCTATATATAGGGTCCACAGGCACCTGACCGTTACCCTGTTGTCATATAGGATTAAGTGAGCCACCGGTGTCAACCACCGGTGACACAGCTACACACTACGCCCAACTGTACCCGGCTCAGGCAGACCGACACCTGTATCACCGGTGACGCACACAGGTGAACCCTTAGCTGATAGCCGCACTACTCAGCCCGGTCCTGGCACATGACATGCCCTCAGCATACTTCAGACTCTAATACCTATAAGGAGAGAACCTCCGACAGACTTCTGACTCAGCAGACCGCCCATCGCAGTGCAGATACCTTAGCATTTTCAAGCTCTCCCCTGGTACAGAGATGTACCTGAGTCATAGAGCGGAAGACCACCTGTGACACAGCTGTGTCACACAGGTGCCTAAAGCTCTAGGGTTTTCACTGTTAGTACTGCAGAGCACTAACACAGAACAGCTACAAACTTTTGTGCAAAGCTATTGACACAGGGCAATTGGCCTCAAAGCACCAATCCCCTTGACCAACACTTTGAGCAATGAGCAAGGTTCCCTTAGACAACTACTACTGTTTCATCCCTCTTGATAGTACGGGTGATTCCTATGGACTCAAAGAAACTAGCAAATCTAGGCTTTACCTGCCACCAACTGAAGTCACGGCCCTTGACGCATCAAGCCACCATCATCCTGCTTGCAGCTCCCTGCACAGCACTGGCTTCTTCTCAGCTGTGGCACAGCTGCCTAGCACAGCCATCTCTTTGTCCTTGAAACCACCTTGTACCCTTTTTGGTGGTCATCCTTCTCTGGATAACCCTTCTTCATGGAACCTGTAAACTCTGCTTACACTCAATGTAAACATTAGATTCCAGTTTAGGTTGCCATTAACCATCAAAACCATATTAGGGCCTAGATGATCTTTCAATCTCCCCCTTTTTGGTGGTTAGTGGCAACCCAAGCTTCACACATTCAAGTATATAGAATTGAAATATTGAAACATGTGTATGTTGATAGAATATATTCCCCCTGAATCTGTGCATAAAAAATTTGTTTAACAAGAGATGCACAGTTTATAAGTTTTAAGCATGGGAAGTATTTTCTGATGACTTGCATTCTTATCAGTTTAGATATGTTGGATGAATGATCAGAGCATTATATTCCTTAACATTTTCACTATCTAACTGAAGCAGATATTGATAATTAATCAGAGCAAGTCATATTAAACATATGTATATTAGAGCACAAAACATGCAAGACATGCATCAGAGCATTTGATATATATATCAAGGCATGACAGACATGTATATATCAGAGCATACATATGTATAACAGAGCAAACTATGTATCTGAGCATTCACACATGTTTGACAGAGCAAAATGTGCATCAGAGCATACCAAACATGTGTATATCAGAGCATTCCAACATATAAGAATGAGCATATGAATGCATAAGACATATATCAGATCAAAAGATTTGTATAAAGATACAATGTTATCAAGACATAAGATACAGAAGAAGAACCAAGTCTTCATACACCATTTTGAAAATAATTTCCCAATGCTCTCCCCCTTACACCATTTTCTTCTCTCCCCCTTGCCCCTTGCACCACTCTACTCTCTCCCCCTTTGACACTAAAACACCCAAAAAGGAATATAGGAGGAGGAGATGCTTTAAGAAGACTTGCTCTTCAGCAGCTGAATAACCTCTGAGAGCTGGTTGGACATATCTGAGAGCTGAGATTGAACTTGATCCATGTTGGCTTTTAGATGAGAGATCTCTTCTCGAAGCTGGCGATTTTCTTTACGCAGAGCAGCAAATTGAACTGGCATGATCTTGTTCTGATAAGCTCTGGCAGGGTCTGAGGAGGTGTCATCATCATCATCAGCATCAGCTGTGTCTGGCATAGATGCAGCAGCTGTGGCACCGGTGGGAGCTTGGCATTAAGCAGGTGATGACCTTGAAGGAGCAGTTGGAGCAGCTGTGTGACTAGGAGATGACACAGCTGGTCCAGGAGAGTCTCCAAATAATGCAGGGACTGCAACCTCATCTGGATTATCATCTGCCTGAGGTCTAAGCTGGGTTTTGATAGTCTTCACAGAGAGATCAAGTGTAAAATCCAGAAGACCTGTTCTTTGAAGGATCATGTACATGATGTACGATCCATACCTCAGCTTAGCCTTCTTGTCCTTGGTGACAGCATCTATCTTATGAAAGATGTATCTTGCTACATCGAAGTGCTGATTCTTAGCTATATGCACCAATATCTGCCAGGTTGCATTGTAGACAGCATCTGTGTTTCCCCCTTTGGGTTGAAGAGTGACATTGAGAATCTTGATCAGATGCTTGGCTGTGATGGTTATACCCTTGAAATAGACATGATCTGAAGGGGCTTTGGCAGGAAATCTGAAGTTCCTTGGATAGAATTTTCTTCTTACTTCATTAGGAACTAGTGCAAGCTTGAAAAGATTTGGCATGCCTGGTTCCAGAGGGGCATGCATTAAGCTGTTGAACTCTGGAGCTGTGATTGAAAGAAGTTGACCTCTTGTCTTCAAGAGCATAACATCCTGATTCTCCTGTTCTATCCAAACTGTGGCATAGAACTCCTTGATGATCTCAGAATCATAATCTTGCTGGAGATTGCATAAGAATTCAAGACCTGAGGCTTGGATCAGAGAAGGAACTGCTCTCAGTCTTGAATCTGTCATAGCTGACCAGTCTATGGTCTTGCAATCCACAAATCCTTTTGAGGTAAGAATCTCATGGTATACACCCCTTTGATGATCATTGTGGAATCTGGGGTCTGAGCAAGTTGGAGCTATAAACTCCTGATCTTTAGAGAAATATAGGTTTGTTGACCTCATCTTGATGAATGAACTTCGTCTCATTGAGGCAACTTTGCTCTTCGATCTCTTGGGATCACTCTTTGGCAATTTCTTGGCAGCAGCTCTGGAAATGAATTGCATCTGGTTTGCCTCAGTCCTCAGAGCATGAGAAAAGATATAATGATATTTTTCTTCCATGTCTTCTTCTCCAACTGAGTGACTGGGAGAGCTGTCCTCATATTCTGCCACTGCTTCCTCTTCTTCTTCTTCTTTAGCTTCTTCAGCTAATTTGGCACTTGGAGATGAGCTCTCTGCCTAATAATCTTCATCAGAATCAGCTCTGGCTGCTCTTGGCCTTGGAGGAGTCACAGACACGCCTCTTCCATCATCAGATGAGCTCTCTGAGCTTTCTTCTTGCTCAGTTGACTTACTGACCTGTGCCACAGGAGATGGCACAGGTGCGTGAATTGACTGAGCTGGGTCAGCTGGCGGTGGCACAGGTGATGGAGACCGGTGAGAGTCTTGGGCCTAAGCTTCTTCTCCTGCCTGAGACACAGCTGGTTGAGACAGCTATGGACTTGATGGTTTTGCAGCCACTGGAGACTCTACTGAAGCTGGTCTGGGAGATGAAGGTGCTTGAGCCTTTGGTGCAGCTTGTTCTTCAGCTTCAGAGACTAGAAACTGAGAAGGACACACTGGTTTCTGAACATCCAGGGTGGAAATAGATTCAATGCTGGTTGAACTCTGAGATTTTCTTCCTTTCCTCTGGTATGTCTGTAGACAGGACTTGCCTGGGCTAGCCACCTGTGACACAGGTGGTAGCATCTCCTTCTTGATTTCTTGAAGAGCTTGCTTCTGTTGATCCAACTGATCTTTGAGAGATGGCTTAGAGCTCTGGGTTGTTTCGGAGATTATTTCAACCTCAGGTTCTTGTTCAGGCTTCTTTGCAGCAGGCTCCTCAGTGATTTCCACTATATTAGATCTCTTTCTCTTTGGAGCTGATGGAGCTGGAAGAACATCTAGGGGAACATCAGCTTTGGGTATAGGAATGGCACCAGAAAGCATCCCCTGCTTGGTCTTGAGCTCATCACGCAGAGCTTGTTTCTCAGCACCAGGAGGTGTCCGTATTATCTTTCCAAGCAGGTCATTAATCTCCTGAGTAAGAATTCTTTCAACATCATCCCTGCTGAGCCCTGGTTTGTGTATAGTTTGAGCTGGAGGAGGTTTTCTGAAATCTGCAGATAGTTGACTCCTCTTGAGTCTGATCTCAGCCATTAGATATTATTTATCAAGACCTCTGGGCAAAGAATTTGCTTTCTTCTGCAGCTCTTCTATCTGATGAATTAGATGACTATCTCTAGCATCAGTTTTAGATAAGCTCCTCTGATCCTTAGACCCTTGCAATAAGCATTTTGTTGAGAGCTTATCCTGCTTTTCAAGGATTTGCTTTCTGATTTCAACTGCAGCATCATGACAAGATGTTGACTGCAACTGCTTGTGTAAGTCCGCAATTTCTCTTGAGAGTTCCTTATCTTGTTCTGTTGGAACAGGAATGCCCATTGAAACAGGCCTTGCAGCCTCTGAAAGCTCAAAGCTTTTGGCAGTATAGATAGTGGTCAGCTTTTTTTTGGTTTCTTCATCTGTTTCTTCTCTCATCTGAGCTGCTAACTTATCCAATTCTTCAAGGATTATCTGATCATGCTCAAGATCTTCTTGAGACACTTTTCCCAAAGAAGTGTGCTCAACTGTAGCTGAGGACCTTGTCCTTTTGGATGGAGCACCCTGAGAACTGATTTTAGAAGCAGCTGCCTTCTTTCCAGCAGCTACTCTCTGCCTGTATGCCCTTTGCTTTGCTCTTCTTTTCTCTGCAGCCTCCTCTTTTTGTCTCAGCCTCTCTCTCTCTCTTGATCTGAATCTGAGATGACAAAATCTTTTGGAGAATCCTCTAGATCAGACCATTTCATACCACTGTCAGCTCTCTCAGAATCTGAAGACATCTGTAGAAACAAGATAGATAAGAGAGAAGTAGGTAAGAGGTGTTCATTTGATGCAGAGTAATAGCTGTGTTAGACACCTGTGTCAGGATTGGAAGACACAGGTGAAGACTTAAGGCATTACCGAGGTCTTAGCCTGTTGAATAGGCGCACCTGTGTGACAGGTGAGACCCTAGCGGTGACATAGCTATGTACGGGGGTGGACAGCAAATTCATGGAATTTTGAGTTTGACAACGATTTGCTGGTGGATTTTAGTTTGGATGAGTTCTAAAGATTGCACAAGAGTAAGACTAACCCTAAAATGGACCAATGCGCTACTGGATTAGGCTATCAAGACCTAGACCATGGACTGAGCGCAAAGAAGGGTTTTGCAGAGGCTTACTTTGATCGAGATTGAACTTTGCTGCGGAAGAATCGACGTTAGAGTTTCACAGAAAGCTTCCTTCAACTTGTTGAAGAAATTTCGAGGGCGAAATCGGTGAAAACGACGAGAGCTCGAAAAATTGATGCACGGTGGAAGTTTTTGGGTATGGGAGTTCAAAGTGGTTTCTGTGTGGACGCAGCAACTCTTTATATAGGCCGGAGGTTATAAGGTGGCTGTGTCACAGCTGACATAAGGACCTGTGACACAGGTGAAAGAGATGTATATCCTGGCCTACGGGATTTTGAAAGCATTCACCTGAGACACAGCTGGGAGACTCAGGTGACAAGTATTTCATCTAGTGAACACCAAGATGGATTGATTTAGATGAGAAAGAAAGCATTAGCACTATCAGAGAGTCCTTAAGTGATCTTCTCAGTGTCAGCTTGCCAGAAAATCAATCAAGCAAAGCTAAAGCTGACATGAGTTGATCTAGGCAAAATCTTGTACACAAAAGGGTGCACTTTACAGACCACAAGATATGATTCCAGCATGATGCAATGCACATACCTGTAAGACAGGTGGGTGACATAGGTACAATGATGCAAATGACTGAGATGAAATCACATCAGCTAGACACCAGGCCAAACCTTTTATTGCAGGTTAGAGACATCAATGATATTCAATTCACTCCTCAGGGCACAGAATCTAGTTTCATCTAAGGGCTTGGTGAATATATCAGCTAATTGTTTTTTCAGTCCTTACATGGCACAGCTGTATATCTCTCTTTTCTACATGGTCTCTAAGGAAGTGGTGCCTCACTTCTATGTGTTTAGATCTTTGGTGGTGTACTGGGTTGTTGGCTAACTTGATTGCACTTTCATTATCACAGAAGAGGGGTACTTGATTAAAAGATATGCTGAAATCTTTCAAGGTCTGCCTCATCCATAATAATTGAGCACAACAACTACCAGCAGCAATATACTCAGCTTCTGCAGTGAAAAGGGCTACTGAGTTTTGTTTCTTGGATGACAAGGACAATAATGAGTGCCCTAGAAATTGACAGGTACCTGAGGTGCTTTTTCGGTCAACCTTACACCCTGCATAGTCACTATCAGAATAGCCAACTAGCTCAAAGTTTGCACCTTTAGGGTACCACAAGCCAAACCCTGAAGTGTGAATCAAATATCTCAGAATCCTGCGGACTGCCACTCTGTGACAATCCTTAGGGTTAGCTTGGAATCTAGCACACATGCAAACACTAAGCATGATATCAGGCCTAGATGCACACAAGTAAAGCAAAGAACCTATGATGGATCTAAATTCTTTCTGATCAGCAGACTTACCTTCAATGTTTAGATCCAGATGGCCATTAGTTTGCATGGGAGTGTGTATACCTTTTGCATCCTTCATGCCAAACTTAGAGATGATGTCTTTGATGAACTTTTCTTGTGAGATGAAAGTCCCTTCCTTAAGTTGATGGATCTGAAGTCCTAGGAAGTACTTGAGTTCTCCATCCAAAGACATCTCAAATCTCTTGGTCATCAGCTTGCTAAACTCTTCACTCAAAGAACGGTTAGTACTACCAAATATTATGTCATCGACATATATTTGGCACACAAATAATTCTTTTCCATTTCTTTTAGTGAATAGAGTTGTATCAACTAAGCCCATTTTAAATCCGTTGCTGATTAGAAATTCTTTCAATGTATCATACCATGCTCTTGGTGCTTGTTTTAAACCATAGAGTGCTTTGTATAATTTATAAACATGTTATGGTTTCTTATCATTTTCAAAACCAGGTGGCTGCTCAACATATACAAGTTTAGAAAATTTACCATTTAGAAATGCTGACTTGACATCCATTTGGTAAAGCTTGATGTTGTGATGAGCAGCATATGCTAAGAGGATTCTGATGGCTTCAAGTCTTGCCACTGGGGCAAATGTTTCTCCAAAGTCCGGACCTTCTACTTGTGTGAATCCTTGCGCCACAAGTCTGGCTTTGTTTCTTACCACCAGTCCATTAGTGTCTTGCTTGTTCCTGAAGACCCATTTGGTTCCAATCACATTATGATCTTTAGGTCTTTCCACCAGTGACCATACTTCATTTCTTTCAAATTGATTGAGCTCTTCATGCATAGCATTGATCCAGTCAGCATCCTTTAGAGCTTCACCTATGGTCCTGGGTTCAACATTTGAGACAAAAGAGTAATGCTCACAAAAATTAGCAATTCGAGATCGAGTGGTCACTCCCCTATTAATGACACCGATGATATTGTCCACCGGGTGATCCTTCTGCAACCAGCTGATCACAGGGGGATCTGGGTTAACTGCCTATGTCACAGCCGATGAGGTTGCCTGTAACACCGGTAGTTCTTCCTGTGACACAGCTGGGTGCATGAAGGCTTCTGAGTCCAGTTGATCATTGGCTGGGTTGCACTCGAACTCTATATCATGAACTCTAGTGTCTTCAAGAATTGATGAAGAAGAGGGTTCTTGATCACTTGGTGAGGCAGGCTCCTCCTTGATGGTGGGTCTGATCTCACCAGTGGACTTCTTTAGAATATCCTCATTTCGTACATCAATAGCAACTTGCTCTCCTTGGGAGCCATAAGACTCATCAAAATCCACATCTATAGATTCTTCAACAACCTGAGAGGAAGTGTTAAAGACTCTATAGGCATGGGAGTTAGTGGAATAACCAAGGAATATACCAACATCAGATTTAGCTTCAAACTTAGTTAGGCGTTTGCCTTTCCTAAGAATGTAGCACTTACAACCAAATACTCTGAAGTATGATATGTTAGGCTTGCTGTTGGTGAGCAGTTCATAAGGAGTTTTCTTGAGTAGTGGATGTAGATATATCCTGTTGATAGAGTGGCAGGCAGTATTGACAGCTTCAGCCCAAAATCTTGGTGAAGTCTTGTATTCATCTAGTAGAGTCATTGCCATCTCTATCAGAGTTCTGTTCTTCCTTTCCACCACTCCATTTTGTTGTGGAGCATATGGACCTGAGAATTCATGCTTGATTCCATGCTTGTTCAGAAATGCTTCCACCTTGGAGTTCTTGAATTCACTCCCATTGTCACTCCTGACCTTTACAAGATTCACCTTCCACTCATTTTGTACTCTGACAATAAGATGCTTGAATTTCTTGTACACCTGTGTCTTCTCCTTCAAAAAGAACACCCAAGTATACCTAGAGAAATCATCTACAATGACAAAGCTATATTTGTTACCTCCTAAGCTCTCATAGGTTGTTGGACCAAAGAGGTCAATGTGAATGAGCTCGAAGGGAGTGGAGGTTGTCATGATGTTCTTAGGTCGATGGGCAGCTCTAACTTGTTTGCCGGCTTGACATGCACTGCAGGGTTTGTCTTTTTCAAACTTCACCTTCTCCAAGCCTATAACATAGTCATGTTTGCTCAGCTTATTCAGAAGCTTCATCCCAGCATGTCCTAGCCTCCTGTGCCACAGCCATCCAGCACTGGTCTTGGCCATTAGACACCATGGAGCTGCTGCAGGCTGTTCATAGAAATTAACAGTGTATAACTTACCAGACCTGCATCCTTCAAATACTTGAGAATCATCAGATAGTTTGGAAGCTATAACCTTTTCAAGATAGAAAGTAACTTTCATGCCTGTGTCACACAGCTGTGACACAGACATCGGACTATAGCCTATCTGATCAACAAGCATTACATTAGATAAGGAGTGATTCTCAGATATGGCAACTTTACCAATGCCATTTACCTTCCCTTTAGAGTTGTCTGCATAGATCACATGTTTACTTAGAAGATTTTCACTGGTGATCTCTACAAACTCCTCTCTGCCTCCAGTCATATGTTGTGTATATCCACTGTCCACAATCTAATCAGTTCCACTGGAGACAGTTTCCTGCAAGATTAGTGATGATACTTAGGGACCCAAACATGTTTAGTTCCCTTTGCAGTTTTATCATAAGCAGAAGTAGCAGATATATATATAGCATATTTGTGTTTAAGGTTAACAGCATCAGCAACAGATGATATGACTTTGATCCTCTTTGACTGGCAATCACCTGCAACCTTAGACACATGCGTTAGTGGCCTGTTAGATCTGCCTGTGACACAGGTGGGTACACAGCTGTGTAAGCCACTGGTGACACCGGCAAGAGTAGCCTTCGGCACCCAGATGGCAGACACCATTTCGTCAGGCGCCTGCGACCTACGTACTTGGCCACTATCTTTTCCTTCATGTTCTTCTGCAAAACATAGCCTGGGTTAGAAGGAATGCTTGCTTCATTCCTCTTTCTCTGCTCATGACCAACACTCTTGTTGTCATTAGTTCCTGCCTGTTTCACGAATTTTGCTGCATGACAAGTGTTAGTGACAACAGGCAGTTTATCTTTAGCAGTAGAGGTAGAATAACCCAAGCCTCTTCGGCCTTCATTCTTTCTCAACATTTCAGCTCTTATAAGCTGATAGTTTTGCATGCCAATGTTGGCACTGCAGAGACCTTTTCTCATGAGCCTCTTAAACTCTTCTAGCTCCTCCTTGAGCTTGTTGTGCTCAGCTGCATCCACAGAGTTAGTAACATTAGAGGTTGAGGCCTCTTTAGAGTTGTCTATCACTCCACCTGCAGATGTTAGAATGTTGATTCTGCTGGCACAGTTTAAACATGATTCAATGACAGTAGGAGCAGGTAAAGGCATAGCTTCAGCAATATTATCAGAAATATTAATGCATAAGTCATGCTTTGCCTTTAACTCTTCATGCTCCTTGAGGAGAAGCTCATGTGCTGATCTGAGCTTCTCATGAGCTATCTCCAGGTTCTCATGATTGAGCCTGAGATCCTCCCAGTCATCTGTGACTTCATCACAGGTCTCTCTCAGCTCCCTCAGCTTATCCCTAAGGGAAATGTTCTCCTTTCTCTCCCTGCAGTATCCCTTCTCTGTTCTCTCTAAGATATCCATTAGTTCAGCCTAATCAGGGAAATCATCTTCAGTCAATACCTTAGAGTCCTTAGCCATGAGGCATAAGGGAGCAGGAGTGGATGAAGTTTGATCAGCTTCGGAGTTCAGCTTGGAGTTGTGTGACTTGGCTGTGACACAGCTGGGTGTGTCAGCCATGGAGATTGCTATCCCAGCGACCTGGACTTCTTCTTCTTCTGATTCTCCATCTGAACCAGAGTCATCTAAAACCCAGGCTTGCCCTACATAGGCTCTTGCAGTAGCCTTGTTCTTGGAATAAGAAGGATGCTTGCTGAAAGTCCTCTTCTTGTTATGGAAGTCCTTCTTCTTCCCTTTGTCCTTCTTTTTGCTGGGGCAATCAGCTGCGAAGTGGCCTTCCTTGCCACATTCAAAACACTTGTTGTCCTTAGAGGGCTTCTTGCCTCTGAATCTATCAGTTGATCCAAACTGCTTCTTCTTCCTATAGAATTTTCTGAAGTTTCTGGTAAGAAGGAGCAGCTCATTCTCTTCTCCACTTGACATGTCATCAGATAGATCTTCACTGCTATCACTGTCTGGTAGTGAGGCTTGAGCAGTGGTCTTCAATGCAAGGTTCTTCTTGGGACCTGAGGAGGAGCTGTGCTTGCCCTCTTGCTTGAGCTCCATCTCATGAGTGAGGATTCTTCCCAACACTTCTGTAGGCTTCATCCTACTGAAACCCTCTTTCTCCTTGAGCATCAAGACCAAGGTTCTGTAAGGCTTGGGCAGCACAGATAAGAACTTCTTGATGACATCTTCATCCTCAACTCTGTTGGAACCCAAAGCCTTCAGTTGGTTGGTGATGAGAGTCAATCTTGAGTATAGAGAATTTATGTCTTCTCCATGTTCATGCTCAAATCTCTCCAGAGTTGATTCCAGCAATCCTCTCTTGGACTTCTTCAAGGTGTCACTACCCTCATATATCTGCTGTAGGATATCCCAAATCTCCTTAGCAGACTCCATTGTGCTGACTCTGTTAAAGTCATGTTCTTGCAAGCCCATGAAGATGGCAGTGGCAGCTCTGGCATTATTCTGGATATTCTTCTTGTCGTTGATGGTGGGAGCATCAGCCTTCTCCACTTTATAACCTGTATTAACAACATCCCACACATCTGGATCGATAGCAGTAAGATGCATCTGCATCTTCCTCTTCCAGAAAGCATAATTAGATCCAGTAAAGACAGGTATTTTACCCTCATAGCCCGACATCCTTTACTCTGGCTGTTAAGCCAATTCAAAGAGCAACCTGCTCTGATACCAATTGAAAGGACCGAGATGCCGACTAGAGGGGGGAGTGAATAGTTGGCTTATAAAATTTTCCTCTTTTAATCTTTTGTTTAAGTTGTCAGATTAACTTCACAAGTTAATAGTGGACAGCTGTGACACAGGTGAGTGACACAGGTGGAAACTATATGTAAATTAACACACAGCTGTCACACAGGTGGAAGACACCGGTGAAGAGTTAACCTAACACAGGTGCTCTACTTAGACTGCCAGTGACACAGGTGCTGACACAGGAGAATACAAGTGAATGAAGCAACTGTGTAACAGATGAACACACACAGGTATAAAGGAAATCTAGCATAGCTGAAAAGGTAAACTTAGCAGATCAAGTCTAAGAGACACAAGCAAGCAGGGATAAACAGATATGCATGCAATACAAGGAAGTAAAGGAGACTCAGGGGTTTTTCACCGAAGTTCCCAACTCTTTGCAGAGAAGGTACGTCTCCGTTGGAGAGACCAGTCCTAAGAGCTGGCCAGCACTAAAACGTGCTTCTTCTTCGAGTACCTGATCCTTCAGGACTCTTCCTTTTGCTTGTGGAGATCCTTTTGCCTTGCAGCAGGTAGACCTCAGAATACCTTCACAAACTACTGGTTCAGCCCACACAAGCTTGGGTGATACCAGCAACTCCTACACCCGTCTAGGAGTAGACAAACTCCAAGAGTAACAGATGATGCAGCAGCAATCTCTTGGAGGAACCTTTGCTCGTGCTCTAGCTCACAAACTCACTCGAACTAACCCTTATGCTCTTGGCTCTTGTGGAGTGGTTGGAGGCTTTGCAACGGTCGTATGTGAATCACTGATTTGAGCAAGGTTGAGGACAGAGTCCTCCCCTGGTCCCCTATATATAGGGTCCACAGGCACCTGACCGTTACCCTGTTGCCACGTAGGATTAAGTGAGCCACCGGTGTCAACCACCGGTGACACAGCTACACACTACGCCCAACTGTACCCGGCTCAAGCAGACCGACACCTGTGTCACCGGGGGCGCACACAGGTGAACCCTTAGCTGATAGCCGCACTACTTAGCCCGGTCCTGGCACATGACATGCCCTCAGCATACTTCAGACTCTAATACCTATAAGGAGAGAACCTCCGACAGATTTCTGACTCAGCAGACCGCCCATCGCAGTGCAGATACCTTAGCATTTTCAAGCTCTCCCCTGGTACAGAGATGTACCTGAGTCATAGAGCGGAAGACCACCTGTGACACAGCTGTGTCACACAGGTGCCTAAAGCTCTAGGGTTTTCACTGTTAGTACTGCAGAGCACTAACACAGAACAGCTATAAACTTTTGTGCAAAGCTATTGACACAGGGCAATTGGCCTCAAAGCACCAATCCCCTTGACCAACACTCTGAGCAATGAGCAAGGTTCCCTTAGACAACTGTTACTGTTTCATCCCTCTTGATAGTACGGGTGATTCCTATGGACTCAAAGAAACTAGCAAATCTAGGCTTTACCTGCCACCAACTGAAGTCACGGCCCTTGACGCATCAAGCCACCATCACCCTGCTTGCAGCTCCCTGCACAGCACCGGCTTCTTCTCAGCTGTGGCACAGCTGCCTAGCACAGCCATCTCTTTATCCTTGAAACCACCTTGTACCCTTTTTAGTGGTCATCCTTCTCTGGATAACCCTTCTTCATGGAACCTGTAACTCTGTTTACACTCAATGTAAACATTAGATTCCAGTTTAGGTTGCCATTAACCATCAAAACCATATTAGGGCCTAGATGATCTTTCAACTGCTGGCCTCCCTATGGTTAGTATTGTATGTGAGACTCAAGATTTTACTTTTTACCTACGTGCACCTAAATCTGAATTTAATTACTTCGTGCAGATTTTGAGTTCGATGGACAAAGCACCATTGAGTCAAACCGATATTGTCGACATTAGAGGACAGTTTGCCTACTTCTTCCTCACGCATGTCATAGCGGAAAAGGGACAATTCAGATCACCTTAATTCGTTGTGAGGTATTTATTTTCTTCGTTGTGAGGTATTTATTTTCTTTCTGTTGGCTGTCAACCTTGTCAGATCCAAACTTGTATGAATGTTGGCTGTGAACTCCTGTTTATGTAGCTGTGAATGGGTCAACTCATATTCAATTGATTCAATTGGCTTATATGTCGGCTGTGAAATGTATGTGATCTCTGTTTTATTTGTGTTTGGATCAAATCCCTGTATTTTTCCTGATGGATGAAATCTGCGTATATATGTGGCTGAATAATGAATTCTGTGAATGTGGCCGATGAATTCTATAAAATGATATTGTTGCCTGAGATTTCCAATTGTCGCTACTGTTGCATTCCCAGCATCACACACGGCTCGGCGGCCCGAATCGTGGGCGATGTGCCAGTCAACGCACACAGACCGGAGCATTGGACCGTGTGTGATGTGGCTACTCATCGCACACGGTCCCAAATATACACCCGTGTGTGATGACGAGCAGTCATCGCCCACGGTTAAGACTAAACAACCGTGTGCGATGCAAACAAATATCACACACGGTTCTGAAACTACGACCATGTGCGATGTGGGACCTTATTGCACACGGGTCCTATTTTTGAAGCGTGTGCGATGTGTATCTTCATCGCACACGGTCAATACTGTGGACCCGTGTGCGATGTCCCGAGCCATCGCACACGGTAGAAAGAACTGAATCGTGTGCGATGTGGGCTCTCATCGCACACGGTCCTATTTAAAAAGCCATGTGCGATGTGCGTATCATCGCATACGGCGCTGGACCCGTGTGCGATGTGCCCCCCACATCGCTGACCAGCCCGTGCATACGGGCTGGAAAACCGTATGCGATGAGCTTTTTTACCCGTGTGCGATGACCTTTTCTGTGGTAGTGGCGTGTCCATGGCGACACAGATCTAGGGCGAAAGAAGGAGGAGTAGTGTGTGATGGCGAAAGAAGAAGTGCACGATGGGGATGAGATCAAGAGGTGGGCGCAATGTGGAGGAGGAGAGAGGTGGCTCTGGGAGGGAGGACTGGAGTGAAGCTATGGTTGAGGGGTGGCTTAAATAGCTCCCTCCACTGGGTCATTGTGGGCTGAATTGGGCCACTGTGGGCCAGATGAGTCTTAGATGATTTTGTCCACAAAACCATCTGGGATTCGTCCAAATTAATCCCAGAATGTTTTGTGGGCAAAAGCTGCCTCAGATGTCTTCTATATCCCACACGATTCACCAAAAGGAACTATCACAGATAACATCCACATCCGTGATGGCTTAGATTTTACAACCCTCGTGGTTGTATTCGTGACGGTTGTGTCTTAGAGCCGTCGCTGATGTGGATACATCCACGGCGATTTCTTTTAGAGACTTATATCACATACCATTGCTCCGACCAAACGTCTAGGATGTGCAAAGTACTTGATAGATTTTGCCAACCATATGAGATAAGCGGTCTTTTATGATTTGTTTTGTACGAGTTGTTGGAATGACGATGTCGGATCCCACGCTTGCCAAGCTCGGTGCATGTACCTAGTCGATACACGAATGAAGTTAATAAAGCTTAATTAGAATTTTTAAATTCTTTTAGATTTAACTTGACTAATAAAACATATATTTGGTTGCAAAATTTTGGTTGGCTTCGAGACATTAAAATATGCACCCTTGAATTTTTCTAGATTTTTTAAAGTTGATTTTGTATTTTTTGGAGCTTGTTTGAATTTATTGGATTTTCTGTAATTTCAAAAAAATCATGAAATTCCGAATGGGCTCAAGCCCATTCTCCTTCTCCTCACCTGTACTGCCTCCACTTCCAGCCGAATGAGCCACCGATCCATTCCCTCACTCCTTTTATTCTTTCCCTTCCTCCTTTTCTCCTGGGCTGAAATTCCCTCCAAGTCCCAATAGCTGAGTGTGATGTCTAATGGCCCATATGATTTTAGAATTTCTGAATTAAGTTATCCGGAATTATAATTCCGTTTACGTTTCCGATGGAAAAAATGGTTCCGTTTCCGGTACCAATTCCGACAAAAAAATTCCGATTCCATTTTGGTTCCAAAAGTTTCTAAAAATTTCCATTTTCGACACTCTCCGTTTTCATTTTGCTCCGAAATTCTAAAAAAAATTATGATCCGTTTTCACCCCTAATCATTAGTGATAATTCACGACTAATGATGAAACAAAATAAATCTAGCGAAACAACTTACGCTCTTAGTAAAAAATCAAGAGAAGAAAATGTTAGTACTCATGAATGCACAACTATAGGGGGAACAATTCACGACTTCCGGTAGAACAAGTATAAAGCTATTGGAACATTTTAGGACAATTAGTGGGGAAAAAATATGAAAAAGGTGCGCATGAAAAATGCACGACTACTGTGAAAATATTCAAGTCTGCCAATGGAACCAAAACATAAATTGATTGGAAAAATTCATAACTATTAGTGAAAAAAGTTAAAAAAACCAGAGAAAAAAGTGCATGCGGAACAATGCACAGCTACTAGTGGAACAAAAAAAATATTGGCAGAAGTACCGATGGAACAATTTATAACTACTAGTGGAACAAAATAAATATCAACCGGATAAATTGAAAATCCTGAAAGTGCATCTTGCCCCCCCCCCTCCGCGCCCAAGTGGGTTTTGATGATCAATGACAAAACAGTTAAGAAGCTAATGTGTGCATCAAGTATGATGATGTGTTTTTGTTCTAAAAACAATGTTAAACTCAGCGTTAACAACCCCTAAAAAGTTCTAAGGAAAGACGGCTCGAAGAAAGGAAGATTAAGGATAATTTTCTATCTATTTTGGTGGTTCAAGAAATCACATTGATTTTAGAGAAAGCCGGACTTAAAGGGGTTGAAATCTAGAAGCTGCTTAGAGTGTCTTGCTAATGCTCAGCTAGAATTCAATTTTCAAATCCAAAGAGGCTTTTAGAATCTCTTCATACACACCTTTTTTAGGAATATCGGAATATTCGAGATCGATTTCGAAACATCCAAGTTTTTCTTCTATGTGAAAAGTTAGGACTCGAAGCCTCTGAGTTGCCCTTCCTATCTGATCTTATGGATATCCGAATATCTGAGACTTCTTGGAACCTCCGGTTTTGGTTTTGTACACACCTAAGTCCTACTTTGAAAGTCATAATTACTAGATTTTTTTGAGTCTTGAGGTTTGTTTCTCGACTTATGTTTTGAACTCTTGAAATGTCCGAGTCCGTTGTCGCAACCTCTGAGAATGAATTCTAAAAGGGGATCCTTGAAATCTCAGAAGGCCCAAGTGTGATGTCGGAACCTCCAAGAATCCGTTCTGACCATGGCTTGTCAAGGATTCATATTTCTGGAAGGTCTAGGGTCAAATTGGAGTCTCTAGCATTCGCTTTTGGCCACTATGCTCTGTAAGTCGGACCTCCGAGTTCTTGCCGAAAGTTTCGAGATCTGCTTCTGGACAGGCAACATACCTATTGCTTTCGAATGTCCGAACATCTGACTCCATCTTGGAAGTTCTGAGTTCTTCAGATTTTGCACTAATGACTAGTTTTTGAGGGGTTGACTATATACCCAAACCTATTTCCATGCATAATTCTTTGCAAAACCATTCAACTGCTCTCATAAGTGCTACTTCGCATTTCCTTAAGCCCAAATTTTGATTCTTGTGAGAATATCTTTGTGAGAGAGAGAGAAAGAGATTAGGCCATAATTGAGCATCAAACAAGAATTCATCTCTAAGACGAACTGATTGAATCATGTTACTCATGGAGATTAGCACTCCTAGATGACTAGGAGTCTCTTGGGAGCCTTCAAGGATTATGAAGCCTCCAAAGAGTTTTTTTGAGGGTTCTGAACTCACCTACAACGAGGTGGGGAGCTGCCACAGGAGAAGGGGAGCTTAGTATTGGAAAGCTTTGAGACGAAATAGCACCATTCGATGCCGGTTTTCGATCGTAGCACCAAGTTTCCTCAACGGAAACGTAAAGCCTCGTCAAAAGATCAAACTTTGACAACAAATCTTATGTCTCCTGTGTGGTTGTTTTCTTACACTTCTCCATATATATTTTCTTACTTGTACTGATCACTAGCATGTTAGATTTTGCTTAGGACTGCTTAGTGTTTTAGACAAACTTTTATAGAAAATAATTTTAGGTCATATTTTTATTATATTCTATTCACCATCCCTCTAATTAGTACCCTAGATCCTTTCACATGCACGTGAAACAGTTCATTACAATTAGTGGAACAAAAAAACTAGAGGAACAATTTTAAAGTGCTTATAGAATAATTCATATCTATTAGTGGAAAAATGAACAAAATCAAGCAGACCAAAATAGAAGTGCTCATGAAACAATTCATATCCAATTAAGAATTAAAAATTAGAATTAGACAAACACAATTTAAAAGAAAAAGAAAACTAGAAAAATATATATGATTATTAGTGGAATAAAAAAATGAGTGGAAAGAAAATCAAAAGTGTGTATGAAAATATTAGTGAAACAACTAAAAGAAAATGATGGAATACATCAAAATGTCTATAGCGCACATGAAAAACTACAACTAAGTACAAAAATAAAGCAAAGAAGAACGCAAAATAGGAAGATAAATGCATCACTCTATGCAACGGAAAAGAAATAAAAGAGAAAACCATCAAAATAAAAACAAAAGTAGTAAAGAATGAAAAATAAAATAAGGCTCATTCAGCGCGTAAGTGCCCGCCTGTTTGTTCTTTTGACAAAACTCTGTAACTATAAAACCGAACAAACTAATAGTATATAGTAATAACTACTTAAGTCTTTGGAATATTTTTCCTTCCTCATACGATTAGTGTGAGCTTCCTCTCCTTCTTCTTTCACACGACGCACCGCTCACGCTTCCTCACCCTTTCAGCCTCACGTGCCTCTGCAGCTCGACGTTTCGTCTCCTTCTTTTCGTTGCATTGCGTCTCCTGCCAATGCTTTCGTTTCTCCTCCTGCTCTGTCTCGTACTTGCGTTGCAGAGCGTAATCTTGCCTAAAATAAACCTCACGCATGAGTTGTTCTTTATCCTCTTTCGATTGGGTATTGTCCAGCCACTATATGTAGTCACATATAGTGGGTGTAGACTACAAGCAAATGAGTGTTAATATTGTATTGTACTGTGTTAAAAATATCGGTATGTGCGAGTTTTACCCTTTCACGTTGTGTGCGCACGCCAACCTTCGATGGCTCTTCATCGTAGTTAGCACACATGAAGAACCTTCTTCCGAAAGTGTATGACGTCTCTCTTGACTCCGTTAGTTTGCACAGATCTTGCCACCAGCAAAGAGGAATCTCGACTCTGTTCGGCACATCAGCAGACAACTTCTCCTTCAACATGTTGTCTGAACCAGATGAAATTATTCCTACCAAGAAAAAGTCGTCCAACCCCCAATATGCACCAGAGGACATAAACTGCACTGATCCACCAACATGTGATTCTCACAACTAAGCCGTTAACAAAGCTGGAGACTAGAACTCTAGAGAAAATATGCATCCTATTCCTAGACGATTTTGGGTTGTAGCTATGTTTTATTCAGTGGGATCGATGTACGGAGTTCCTTTGGTTTGCTAGATCACTCCCATGAGATGAAAGGAATTTTAAAGGATTCTGTTCGTCTCGCCCAACCTTTTTTCTTGGTAATCTATGACCTATCATGTATAAATTCCTGTGTTGTCAAGTCTTTTATTTTGCACATGATTCCTATAAAATAATTTTGCGTTTTTCTAGAGAGCAGGCAGTCCCACTATTGATCCCATCACGAGGGCCTGTTTGGATTATTCTGCAACCGAACTTGATACGGTTAGTCAATCTGCATTTGAAAAAACTTAATATTTATTGTTAGCCCAAAATCGGCCCAATATGTTGTCTAAGTTTTGGCCCATAAATGAAATTGAACAGAGAGCAGATAAAATAGATAATAGAATAGTTTCAGGCTTGTATTTGGTCATCAATTTGCTTGGCCAAAACCACTAGATACGGACACTAGTCTATGCTACTTATTAAAAGAACTTTTTTATTTTCACCCTATAAAATATATATAAGTCACTTAGCCTCGTCTGATCAAATGTATCTAACAACTCATATTGGTTTGATGGTCTGTCACCTAATCCTATAGCTATCCTTATTTGATAGATAATTACTCACTACTGCCATTCACTTAAAATTGATAGATAATTACCTATCATCGCAACCGCCCCCTCTTATTTTCCTTCAATTGAAGAATTACCCACCATTACCACTGTTCCTCTCTTCGGAATTTGTGCCGCACGTGGCTGCCGTGCCTGCGCCGCGCTCCGCCCGCCTGCCGCCCCACCACGCGTGGCTGCTGCTTGCTATGAACAGGAGATTACTGTGGCTAAAGCTCTGGAACATGATAGTCTGAATTTGACTATGTCAGTACAAAGCATGGGTTCTAATCCAAAAACTTGAGCTTTTCTTTGGGGTCTCCTTGACTTACAAGTGTAAAGCAATTTGCATTGTGTTAGGACCTATTCGGAAGGATGGATCAAGTAGGTGTGTTATATCTCTTAGTGGATTTTGTTACGACTGCAAATGTAATTGATGTAATCTCTTCATGTGGAGCTTCTTCATCATGGGATCCTTTAGTCTCCAACATTATTGTGTGCACATATTTATTTGCTAGTAACTCCCTTTTATAGGAAGATTCATGTTTATAATGTCATTTAGTTTTGGCTTCATACATGTGTCAGGTCTCAACTGCCTCCCCTTATTCTTCCATATGGGGTATTTCATAAATCTCGGCAGGTAAGTCCGTGTGCCCCATTTTTCCTAAACGTCTCTCCGGGCATACAGGATTTCGAATAGCTAGAGTTCTCATCCTTTTATAAGAAAGCCTATGGACAAGAGATTGTGTGAGACGTGACTCAACTATCTCCGATGCATTTCTTGTGAGTATGCGTCTTTATATTGCCTCTATGATTGGTGAAATAATTGGGCAGTTTTATTCAATGTTTGCATTTTTCTTCCCCATTTTGAACTGCAGCGTTCGCCCTACTTAGTGCTTAGGTCCTAAGTTTGGATCCCTTTGGCTTGCCAAAGGGCTTCTTGATATTTTTTCATTAAGAGTCCTACTTCCCTCGTAATATTGGGAATAGATCCTCAAAGATTAATAAACGAACCATGAAAACTTCTTGTTCACGGGCTTAGTTGTTTTTATTCTCGTAAAAGCCGATGCAAATTTTTTTGGCTTGAATCACTCCTTTGTGTGGGGTTCAATTGCGGTTCATTATTTATTTGGAACATACACCTTCTTAGTATATCCAAATCTTCGAATGTTAACACTCAAGGGTGCATTCCTCAAACTAGATCATAAGATAAAGTAATTTTGCATGCAAATAATCTAGCATTGATGAGAGTTGCTTCATGAAAGAATGCATGTCATTCAACGTAATATTGGTTCATAGATCTTTATTTGATCAATATTCTAGCAAATCTTTTCTTCACGTGAAAATGCAGTAGTTGTTCCTTAGTACTCCAATAGCATACATAAAGTCTTCATGATTTTCAAGAATCATTATATTGTTCATCATTCCAAGATATGGACATTATGCACACTTTGTGTGTCACACTTGTCATGGTATAACACACAAGTTCTATATTAAAGAATTGAATAAATATGTGGCAAAGGAAAAAGCAGCAGAACAAAACTTTAATAATAAAGTCTGACTTATTATAAAATAGTGATAATGTATGTCTATAAGCACATACTTAGAAACTTAAAAATATTCAATCCCACGGAGCTTACACACCATTATATAATAAATGCAGGAAAACCACTATAAAATATCTAATAAAATTTATTAAAGTACGGGCAGATACTTAAATTGAACCAGAGAAATATGCATCGACCTCTGCTTGGATCTGAGCATTTGTGGGCTTCCCTACATGGGCGGACTCTGCCTCAGGGAGTGCAGTCATCTCTCCCTCAAGGGTGGCGGTGGCCATCTCAATGTTCATGCGATTGACATCATCGCTGTGCATGGGGGTCTTGACTTTTTCTTCATGAGTTCCTTCAAGGGCAAGTGCTTCATGCTCTATGTAAGTCTCCTTAGTGATAGCAAAGTGAGCCTCCATCATCTTCTGCACTTCATTCTTCTAACGGAAAGCTTCAATGATGTGTTTGGGTTGCGTCAGTCTTGGACCAATGTCGCCACATGCCACAGTGGAAACAAGTCTATTCTTATAGACCATATGACTTCTCACTCTCCCCTCTTCTGTTGTTGAGGATGGGGATGTCCCTTATGAGCATTTAACTTCTTCCTATTTTGGCCCATTTGGCATTTCTTCTTGAAGGTGAGCTTTTTCACATTGTAGGCTTGAGCTTTGTGCCCAGTTGTAGTTCCAACGGGGCAAGAGTTATGGTTATTTATCATAATCTCTTCTTGTTGTTCAACAACTTGCATGACATCAGTCAAGTCAGAGTACTTCTTGTACTTGTCATGATGGTACTTATGCTGCAGCACCACGTTGCTAGCATGGAAGGTGGAGAGGTTTTTTTCGTATCTTTTCCTCTTCTATAAGCTCATTGCCAAAGTGCTTAGGGGTAGTACAAATCTTGTGTAAGGGAGCGTTATACTCAGCTGTGGACTTGTGGTCTAGGAAACAGAGATTCCGTCATGCCTCTTCTGCCTTGGGGAGTAGGTGAGCTTTGCAAAACGCTCCTCCAAGAAAGTCCATAGTGCCATGGGATCTGTTTCTGTCGAGTACTCATCCTTCAATGTGGCGAGAGTTGGTGGCGGAGAAAGTATAGTGTTTGGCCCCTCTGTGTGAGTGTGGAGGGTCCAATATCCTGACCAATGGCTGCTCCAAGGTCCTTTGTGTTGAAAACAATCTCCACGTCAAACTTCCATGGCAGGTGGTTTTTGCCATGAGAGGCGAACTCAGCAAACTCCTTGTTTAATAAAGCAGACATCTTACATTATTAATTCAAAGTATATAAAGTTCTTTTTTGAAGTTTGGATAAACTATTGCTTCATCTGGTGTCTACAATACATATGACTCATTATAGTACTAATTTCATTTTTACCGGATCGAAAAATTTATGTTGAAAAGAAGAATTTATAAATCCAATGTCACATTCTGTAAAAGTTTATGATACATGTATAGGATGCACTCAATGTGTACGAGCTTATCCAATAGATGTAAAAACCTATGAGTGGTATACAAAATAATGGTATAATATTGTTTAAATAATTTTAAAATATTTTTTAAGTAACTTCACTATTTCCTAAGAAATTGTATTTAAATAAAGCAAAAGAACTTAAATAATAAGCCAAACAATACATAATATGCAGGAAATATATGCGAGAGGTAATCCTAGAAATTTTCTACTAGAGATTGTAATTTTAGTGATTCTTCATGAATTTAATAAAATGCATAAGTTCATAGCAATAATTTTCCAACACGTAGAAATTATATGTAATTTATTTTCCAAGAACCTCTTCGCAAATTCTCCTGCCCACTAGCCAGCTGAACCCTCATGGCCTGCATGCAAGCACAGTGCGCCCTCCCGTCAAGCTTACGAGGCTAGCAAGAATGGCACGGCTGCCTGCTATGCCCGTTTGCTTGCCACTGCATACTTGTCCGCCTGGCCTGTGCGACCTGCAAGCGTGGCTAGATAGTGCGATATGCTTGCCCACTCAGCCCCTGTAGCCACCACACATAGCAGGGCTGCATATGCAGCCGCCATGGCCCCGCTCGCCCGCCTGACCTGCGAGGTCGGCAAGTGCGACGTGGCTGTGCGCATCCGCATGGCTGGCAAGCGCAGTTGGGCTGCATGCGCACATATGGTGGCCCACTCGCCCGCCAGCCAGCGTGCTGTGGCCCGCCATCGCACCGCGGCTCGCCTGCCTGCTAGGCCTGCTAGGCCAGCAAGCAAAGCTGGGCCGCAGTCTGGTCACATGTGCGTCACCGTGGCTAGCCTAACCGCCTAGCCTACGTGGCACGATGACATGTGGCGCGGCGGCGCCCGCTACGGCCTGCATGGCACGGCGCCCTGCCCTATGTGCGCGGCGCCCATGCTCGACGGCGTGTCGGAGCACCTGTGCTTGTCGCAGCCTACATGGCGCAGTGATGCGTGTTGCCATCGGTGCCTGCATGGTGCCGTGGCGATATCAGGGTGGTGGTTAGAGATGGCGCAATGGTATGATTGCTAGTGCCGATGCTTCATGCGTCGTCGGTCATACCGAAAGTGTTCTCATGACAAGGCAATAACTTCAATCTCGGTCTAGGGCCGAGGCGATTACCTGACGACATGACGTGCAATAGCGGTGTGTGCAAGAGGTGTTGCTATACCCTGTTTTGATTCATCTGGATGGAGTTGTGTATTTGCAATGTAGTGATAACCTCGTATTATGAGAGTCGCTGGTTCTTTAGCATGTACGATGGCCCCGTCATTGTCTGAACTGGGTGGTGTAGCAGTCGTTTCATACCCATAGGTATCAGTTATACCAAATTCTGCATTAACTGGAGTGGCAATCCTTATCCTGATGCTCTCCGCTGGAGTCACGCTAAAATGCCTAACAGGAACTATGGAAACATCGAGTTTGGTGGTCAAATTTTAGAAGCTTGTAAGTGGAAATTATGAACCTCTGGTTGAAGCAACATCGTACTAATTTGGAAATTAGTAGAACAGAGGAAACTGACTTATTTCTTAATGAAGCTAGTGTTAGTTACTTCACGGCTTGAACTACTTCCGTAACCTAAGAAGCCAAAATAATAGCACATAAGTTAAAGCAATGTGTACGGAGAGACAACTGAACCCTAATATTTGGGTACAGGGATGAGTAACTTGCCAGATAGAAATCATATTAGCAACATGTGCTGGCTAAATAGTAGATACTTATTATATATCTAATATATTAATATATTCCATTGAAATCAAACAATATAACCATACCATCAAATTCCGACGGGCTTTACTGTATAAAACAAATAGGAACTTACCAGATTTGAAAAGAAACCACTGTTATGAAGGAACTTTTCCAAGTCATGAACCTGAAGGTGTAGATGATATTCATGTCAGTACAACAATAACCATGAATGGAACAACACCATCATGCTACTTGTTCAGCGGACATTATCTTCACCTTAACTGAAATTTTTGGGGCTCTGCACACTATGCTTTCTACTTCATCACTATCTCATGGTTCAATAACAACCAACGGAAATCAAAGGAGAACAACTGGACATTTTTGGTCTTTCTTTTCTCTGTCTCCCACCGCCACCATCATCAATGGGGAGTGTTTATTACCCACATCAATCTGTCTGTTCTGCTCCCTCTTCATGAGATTGATGGTGGATCAACATCTGTGGCAATACATTTAACTGAAACGAAGAGGGATGACTCATTATTTACCTTGACTTCTGTTCATCTTCCTCTTCATTTTCACAGGGGCCTACAGTTAAAACTCAAAGCTCCTATAGGAGTAAAACTGTTTCAGATATCATGTTTGCATGCCATACCTGCCGGGCTTCATCCATGCTTTGGCTTGTATTTTCAGTATTCAGTTTTGTTGCCACGAAGCAAATCAAGTCAGCTTGCTGCACTAAAGTAGCAAATTTTAGATCATCCTTTTCCTTACCCCCATGCTTCAGACCTGAAATTATGCACACAGAGCAGGTTCAAACATCGTCACATGGCATATAAATCATAATAGCCTCGCAACTCTGTTACCTGGCATATAATTGTTTTGTTGAGGTTTTTAACAACAATGTTTTGAGTGAGAGTTCACCGGGAAAAGGCTTGAGGCCACCCGCACCGCCGTTGACAAGAGGAAAGCTCCTTTGCTACTTGCAGCCGGCAGATCATGGAGGCCACTATCGCAGTATGAAAATTGAAGCGGAACAAACTTGAGGATTTATCTCATCGAGTTGCAAGAAAACTGCACGCAAGAACTTGTAACCAGAACCATCTTTCGCATGAAAATTCACAGGTGAACCACATAATTCTCTAATCAAAGAGTGTGTCTGAATGGCAAGCCAATATTCAGTAAGATCTCAAATTCTATACCCAAATTTAAAAGCCAAAGAGGCTACAACTAACAACACCATGTACCGTGTAACTTTGGAACATTAGCTACATTTCCAGGAATATCCGAGGTAGCTTGAAGAGAAACTCACTCGGTTAGAACCTATTGGAGTAGAAGAGCAAGTATAAGCTTGCATGCCAGAAAAATTATGTCTGCTTAGGTGGGATATGACTATGAATATTGTTTTGCAAGAATTGACACTTGTATAAACAGCAGCTACCAAATAGTCGTGCTGCCACTTGTTATAAAAGTACAAAAGGGCATCATCACGAACTTGGCCTGGATTTTCAGACAATGTTGCTAGGGTGGCAGTTCAACACGAGTTTTGCGGTACTAACCACGTACGTGAGCTCTTCATTATATATACGTGAATGACTTACAAGGCAGAAACAGGTCTAATCTTGATCGGATTATTGAGAGACCGTTCCAATAGATTTACAAGAATCTTAATTTCCTAAATGTACATGCACGTTATCTCTGTGTTTACATTCCCCATCAATCTCAGCCAGTAGTCACAAGGTTGAGATTGCGTTGCAGGCGATCAAGCATTTGTCACGTGGGCCGTATAAGTGAAAGCATCCGCGATCTGATCGTCCGAGGAGACAAACTGAACCTCTAGAACTCCAAGTGCAACCTTTTCTCGGACGAAGTGAAAATCAATCTGAATATGCTTAGTGGGTACATGAAAGACTGGATTGACTGTTAATTAAGTTGCACCAAAATTATCACACCATAACACGGTGCTCGTGGCTGTAGTACTTGTAATTCTATGAGAAGAGACTATATCCATGTAACCTTAGCCATCCCATTTGTGAGGGCTTTATATTTTGCTTCAGTACTTGAGCGAGAGATAATGGGTTGTTTCCGAGCATTCCATGATATCAGATACGGTCCAAAGAAAACTACAAAGCTCCCTGTTGTAACGATCCACATACTACTCTTTCGAATAGTACGCTAGTCTTTGACATCTTACAAATGCAGTGCCATCTCATCCACAACATGTCACTCAGAGTAGTACAACAGAAGATTACAGCGGTCTATATATTACAATCTAAATAACAAAGTAAAGTCGTACAACAATTTCTTAAAAGTATGGGGAATTTAAAACCATTTCCAATTGGTTTAGCAAAAGCCATTATCTATATCACTCGACTCACGTATTCTACACTTCTATTCTTTTATATTCTCTTCACGGCAATCGAAGTGGTAGTTGACCCCTTCATCTTCCTTTATCCATGCCTGCTCCTTGGGGATTTCTTCTTCAACCTCGATGTAGACTACCGTTAGCTCACAATATAATCAAAAGAATTACAATAGAGGGATGAGTGCAGAAGGTACTCAATAAGTTTAGGAATAGTAAAGAGGTGTTTAATGCACTATCTCTACTGAGAACAACAATGTTCTCCAAAAGCAATACAATTTTATGAGGAAAGAGAGTCAAGTTTTATATTGGAGAGCTATGATCTCTTGTCTTACAGGTTGCTAGAGTCCCCTATGTACTTATTTCCAGCCGTGTTCGCAGTTCTAACCGGAATATGGAGTGACACTGCCACACTTTATTACACTCTGCAGAGGTGCACAACTTAACCCACAAACAACTATAGTTATGTATTTGAGGTGGCCTCATCTACACTCCTGTGGTCATAGAGTCTTTTTGTCAACCTGTCATTACCCCGTGTCGTAGTCCCATACAATAGGTCTGGACTACCGGTCTCACGCTAGCTGGTACAACAGATCTAGTGTACTCTAGCTAGCACCGACAACTAATACTACCTTCCTAGTAGTTGATATTACAGATCCAACTACCGAGATCTTGTCTTCCCAAGGGAGTAGTTGAAATGTTATGCGAGTGCAACGCCTCATTTCCAAACTTTTCACACCCCTGGCACTAGGGCTGAAATCAGCCACCCCCGTTGTCGTCGTTGCCGCGGCCACTACCATGCCCCGTGCGCATCACACCGGCCATCACGGTTATTGTTGGTATTGCGGTCGTGATGGCGAGGGTTGTTGGTGTTGTCGAAGTGGCGAGTCGCATTGTTCATCAACAGGTGAATCTCGGAAGACTAATCATGGAGCTCATGATGTGCCTCATAGGTGAGCAAGTGAGAATAAAAATCATTCAACATCACCTGAGTGTTGAGGACAGTGAGGGACATCATTAGAGCATTGTACTCGGGCCCTAGATCAGCAAGGATGTAGTTGATCACTTCATCACCGGGCAAGGTCTTGCCAATGGTAGACATCGTGTCAACGAGGTTCTTCATCTTCTGGAAATACTCGACCGTGGTCAATTCATTTTTTTCAAAGTGGATAGCTAACAACAGACCTGCACGATGCTCACGCTGTTCTGCACCGAGAACATGGCATGCAAAGCAGTCTATATACCTCGGCGGATGAGGTTAAGCAAAGCATCTGATCGACAATTTCTTCGGTCATAGAGGCGAGGATCACTCCAAGGACGCACTGGTCTTGTTGAAACTAGGAAAAGTACGCCGTGTTGGCCGTCTATTGCCCTCGGTATCTGGGATGGTGCGGTGATGGTGCCGTGGAGGTAGCCAAACAACTGTTAGCCACTTAGCACCGGCATGACTTGTGCCTTTCACAACAAAAAATTGGTGTGAAATAGCCTAAC
The DNA here is from genome assembly GCA_019208055.1 of Stipa capillata. Classification (NCBI taxonomy): domain Eukaryota; kingdom Viridiplantae; phylum Streptophyta; class Magnoliopsida; order Poales; family Poaceae; genus Stipa; species Stipa capillata. The sequence continues at coordinate 73,457 of JAGXJF010002493.1, forward strand.
GGTGATCATGCTGCTGAACAAGGAAGACGGCATGGATGCAGCAAGCGCGGAAATGATGGCACCGGCGGTGCTAGAGGAGAGATCGGTCGGCGTGGTGCTCATAGCGATGGTTTTGGTGTGGAGACTGAATCTTGGCTCTGATACCCAGTTAAACACGAGTTTTGCCGTACTAATCACGTACATGAGCTCTTTGTATATATATACGTGAATGACTTACAAGGCAGAAACCGATCTAATCTTGATCGGATTACGGAGACACGTTACAACGGATTTACAAGAATCGTAAACTTCGTAACTATACACGCACGTTATCTCTGTGTTTACAGTGGCAAATTGCTCCGTCTAGTTAGTAGCAGAGTTGTGTTCATCCAATACAAGTCCAGTGACTTCTGCTCATTCAGAGATGCAAGATAAGCTGCAAACATCACCAGAATAGTAAGGTACATCACCTGGAACACGATTCCCACATTAGAGCACAAATTTGAAAAATGAAAGCATATCGGCAACAACCCAGTCAGGGACTCATCGCCGATGGGCATTCCGTGGTACTCGCGGCCCTAAAACACAGAGTTTTCCAGCGGCAGGGACCTGGCGGGGGATGTCTTGACGATGAGATCGATGCAGCGGTCGCCGTAGGGCGATACCAGCTCGCCTCCTCCACCCTCTCCACGCTCCGTGCTGCCCCTCATCCGCGACACAGCGTGCAGTAACCCCACTCAGAGGAGGCAGGTTCATCCTCGAGCAATGTCGTTCATCTCCCCTGTCCCATAACTCTCAAATGATATGCAGCCATATTGGAGTAGAATGGGTGGGGAACCAGGAGCGAGGGCCTGAGCGAAGACGGTACGTAGCCACGACGAGCGGCCAACAGCGCACCGCTGCTACCTCTGTCTTCTCCCTTGGTTGTGGTTGGTACCCCCACCTCAACCCCTCCTCTCTCCCTCTCCCGACAGCAGCCATGACCTGTCGCCGCTATTGTTGCTTCTGGTCGCTGCCTTCGGGCTCGACAGCCTGTGCTCGCCGTCGTGGCCTCGCCGTCCGTGGGACGGATGGGGCGGAGGAGGGAGAGATCAGGAGGAGAACGCAGCCGCCGCCACTTCAACCGCCGCATCCGCCACCTCTCGAGCTACCAACGCCGTCAGTCTGCCATTGAAGGCGAGGAGGAGGGAGAGGGACGCGGTCGACGGCCCGCTCTCGACTGCCGCCGTGACGCGCCTTCGTCGTTGCCACCACCTCAGCAGCAGCTAGAAGAGGCGCCCACCTTCCGTGGTCATCGTCAGGCCCCCCTCCTTCTGTGGTCATTGTCGCCTAGTCCTCCGCGCGGCGACTCTCCTCCCGGCCCAGCTGCGCCGCGAACGAGCACCGGGACGGCCAACGCAGCCGTGCGGATAGGCGCGGCTCGTGGGTCGCCGAGGCTCTCACCTCCTCATCTGCCCCCTCCGGCGACCGACGGCGTCCTCTTCCTCCGCCCGCCGCCACCTCCACTGCGGGTTTGGAAATGTGCCAAAGAGGTGGAAGAGACCATTATGATATTAATACCACTAGATGTCCATTTTATTCATTAATCTTTCTTTTTTGTTATGCTGCCACTTTTTACTTGGCCATATGGTGTTCTTGCCTGTGCATCTAACTAATCTTGATTTTTATTAATATATGCGGTATCCGCGCATCCGCATCCATCGGTTACGTACACAGCGATGGTTTACGGAGTGTTACCAAACATAGCTAATCTTCTATGCACAGTTTCTAATTATGTTTGATTAAATTATGCTTTGTAAGAATACTCCTTTCTAAGTACCCAAAAAAAATCTTATTTTTAAAAGGTAGCTTGGATTTTCAAAGATATTTTTGACAAAATTGGCAGTGCAAGCTCATTAACACTTTATACATTGACGGCACAATAAATTGGCCACTCGGGTGTAAAGCCCAAGAGAAAGTATCATGCGTATTTGTTAAAACAACCCATAAGTTTGGTACACAAGATCATTATAGGCATCTAGTTTGGGACGGATAATAGCTCTTCTAAATGTAATATTGATAGGAGTCGTGGACAAGACATGTTCTGCCGTGGCATTATTTCTCCTAACAAATGTTATACAATATTAGGGATTAATTACTTAAAGGTTCATTACCTAACCAAATGTCCTCCTAAAACCGAACCTAGAGTCCGTTCTGAACGTTGAATATTTCTAGTTAAAAAAGGTACTGATTCACTTTGGGAATCACCACATCGGGTGAGTGGCCTGAAACAAGGTCCTATGTCTTAAATACTTATTTTTCAGAAGACGCTGCTAAATGCCATCTTTATTAAGTAATTTGAATAGTCATTTACTAAATAGATATTTATTCTTTTTGGTAAGGTTCTGGATGCCCAGGTCGCATTGATCTTTGGATCTGTAGGCAATGCTCCACTTAATAAGCATGCATTTTTTTATGACTGTCCCCTACCACTAGAAGCGTGATCGATAATAATCCAATTGCTTCTGAACGCCCTTGGGTATCTCAAAAAAGAATAGCGTAAACATTGGTAGGCTAGAGAGGATGGAATTAATAAGAACCAATCTGCCATCACCGGACAGATTTTTCTCCTTCTAGCTACTTAGGCGTTTCTCAAAACGGTCCACAACAAGTTTTAAGTCACTATTTCTAAGTTTTTTATGATGCATTGGAATGCCTAGGTAGCCAAAAGGAAAAGTGCCTAGCTCACGTCCAAATAGCTATGTGTACTGGGCCATGTGGTCTTTTACATTAGTAAAACAAAAGGTTTATTCTTATAAAAATTGTTTTTAAGCTGAGATAGCTGCTCGAAATCACAGAGAATTAGTTTCAAATTTTTATCTTATTCTAAGTCACGCTCCATGAAAATGATGTTGTTATCAATATATTAAGGAATTGATAGGCCATCATCCACCAGACGTGGGACAACCCCTGAAATGATCCCCTGATCTTTTGCTCTAATTAAAATGACAGCCAACATGTACACAACAATATTAAAGAGATCGGTGGCATCAGATCTTCCTGATGCAGAACCTTTCTAGTTTGAAAGTACGAGGTGACATCATCATTTACTTTGATCCCTACACTCCCACCTTGCACGAACTGTGCAACCAAGTTGCATCGTGTGGGAGAGAAAACTTTGAGACACAATGTTTGCTGGAGGAATGACCAATTCACTTTGTTGTACGGCTTTTCTAAATCTACCTTGAAGATGACCCCATCTAACTTCTTCTTATGCATTTCATATAGCTTTCTTGTGTGAAATGATGACATCTTCTAGAATATTTCTTCCTAGAACGAAGGCCATTTGACTGGGTTGGACCACGGCCTCGGCAACCTGAACAACACGGTTAGTCATACCTTAATAATTATTTTAAAAATAACATTCAGTAGGCAGATGGGTCTATATTGTTGGATTTGGCAAGCATCAGCCTTTTTTGACAACAAAGTAATAACCCCAAAATTCAAGTTATATAATGGTAGCGTTTCATTATGGAAATCTCGAAAAGTGCCATGAGATCTTCTTTAATACCTCCTAGAATACCTGATAAAACTCAGTCGGGAAGCCATTCAGACCCGGCGCTTTACTATGTTTCATCTAGAAAACTACATCTCGGACCTCTTGTTCTATAAATGGGTCATGAGGATATCATTCTCATCACTAGCCACCTGGAGAATGCCCTCTAAGGACTCCTCCATGAGAGTGAAGGCATTGGATTGCAGAGGTCCAAAAGTTTGGGATAATAATCTGCAATATACATGTTTAATTGTACATGCACTCTAATGACTCCTTCCTCCCCTTCGAGATGATAAATATGCTGCTTGCGCTGATGCCCATTGGTTACCATACGAAAATATATTATATTGTTGTCCTCTTCTAAAATAAATCTCAATTTGGAATCTTGGTACCATTTTATCTCCTCCTCTCTAAGGAGGTGGGCTAGCTTATCATTTGCGAGCCACTTAGTGTCGAGTTCCACGTCAGACAGCCTACGTGTTTTCGTGGTCTTATCAAATTTATCTATTGTTTTCAGAAGGGATTGCTTTTCTTTCTTATTAACCTCATGGTATGACTGGCCCACCCTCGAAGGAATTGGTGCAAGGCCCTCACCTTGTTCTGCCATCTTTCCTTAGACACCCTACCTCAACCATTTCAAAGCATTCATCAAGATGCAACCACCCCAACTCAAATTGAAGGGTGGTTGGTTACCATGGTAGGACGCAACCCCTGTGTCTAACAAAAGAGGTGTGTGGTTAGAAAAGAACCGTTCGAGGGCACTTACTGTGACCAATAGGAATTTCACTTCCCAGTCCGTACTCATCAACACCCTGTTTTGTCTCTTTGTATGGGGTAAGGCTTTTGTGCACACGGTGCTATTTGCACCCATTAATTTTGGTGATTTTTAAAATCACCTACGAGTTTCGAAAAATCTGAAAAAATTTATACCATATATGATGTAATAAAGTATATACAGGTAAATTTTCGTAAAATAATATGCCCATTTGTGACATGTGCAATAAAAAAGAAAACACATTGGACAGCCGTGAGCAGTACACGAGGGCATATGCACATATTTATTTTTTTGCATAAGTCACAAATTGGCGTATTATTATGAAAATTTACCTGTGTATACTTTATTTCATCATATACCAGTATGAATTTTTTCAAAAAGATTCGAAACTTGTACGTGATTTTAAAAATCACCAAAATTAATAGGTGCAAATAGTACCATGCTCACCCTGGACTTTCCCCGCTACTACTATAATCATAATATCGAGGAGTAGAAGTCTAGGATAATCATATTAATGTTGATGAGTAGAGGCTTAGCATAATCATATCAATGATCATTCGGCAGCTGCCCTTTGTTATCTTATATTCTACTCTTAACTTCTTAGTTAATAGGACGGTCAGTTTAGCAATCAAATTCAAGTTATTGTTCATAAACCAAGCAGATCGATTGGTTAGCAAAGTCATCCATTACCAAAGGTATTTCTCCAGGTCAAGTACCAAATATTAGTATTGAAGAATATAGTTTTAAATCATTGTGCAGATCTGGATATCCCTTAATTCTTCCCCGGAATTCCTTTGAATTAATATCAAGTATCTCAAACACTTCAAGTATTGGCAAAAGCTGCTCTCTTTTTCTCTAATGCGCCTCTCATATTTTCCTATTTTATTATAGCACTGTGCGACTTAATTGGCAGGGTTACAATTCAAGCCTACATTTGAAGAGTTTGCTGTAATGTGCAGGTAAAACTCATAAATGACTTAAGTTTTTTCTTGCATACAAAATGTTCTGGTTCCTGGTGTGAAATGGCTGCTTGCATGATTCCTTTAAAGTACCCACTAGTACAGAAATCCATATCCGAGGCGGTTAAAATACCACATCCGAGGCGGTTATAGCACCCGCCTCGACGGAGTGGTTGCGGATATGGCGCACACATCGGAGGCGGTTATGCAAACGCCTCGGATAAGGGCATATCGGAGGCGGTTAAAACTCATTAACCGCCTCGGATAAGGGAATATCGGAGGCGGTTAAAACTAGTTAACCGCCTCCGATATGCATTTATCCGAGGCGCTTAAGTTAAGTTAACCGCCTCCTATATTCTATTATCCGAGGCGCTTAAGTTAAGTTAACCGCCTCCTATATTCTATTATCCGAGGCGCTTAGGTAAAGTTAACCGCCTCCTATATTCTATTATCCGAGGCGCTTAGATAAAGGTAACCGCCTCCGATATGTTGTTCACCAGGCATTATTTTCCCTGATTTAGTAGCATCCCTGAAAAAACAAAATATATATATCACAGCAGCACAACCAGCACAGCACACTTCAAACATTCATTCGTTCTCGGATCGACCACAAAACATTACATGTAAAGTATCACATACATACGCATACGAATTAATAAATATTACAAAAGTTTTTCACTTGAGTCATATCCTCAATTGACAGTCAGGATATTGATCAAATTAAACAAAAAGTAGACCTCTCTAGCTTCAATTCTTGACATGAATAGAACACGCGCCGAAGCCTCCATACACCATATCTGTTGATAAAGAAGCATCATATGTAATAAAGTGACGTTAGCAGTGAGAGAAACATTTAAGAACAACACGACGTTTAAGAACATCAAGTACACTTATCATTCGAAACAACCTATTGGACAGATAATTACAAAGTTTGACTGTAGAAGTTAATGAAGTAACTAATGACCTAATTAGAAACCTACATAATCATCTAACTAATCTCAATCCTAAGTTCCTAGATTGTCGCCGGGGAACCGAAGCGTCCTTGGGCACTAATGACTTCGTTGTTCAGGAATTGGGCGATGTGCGACCGGACCTGGCTGAGGTCCATATCTTCCAACATCTTGATTTGCATGGTTTTCGTCGCCTCCTGAAAACATGAGTCTTACGCTCAGGGCGAATAGAACGACTAAACACTCGACAATAGCAGTGGCGCTGGTTTCTTACCGGTAGAAGTGCGTACTTTGTGTTGCTAGAAAGGGCTAGCATGTGGAAACACACGTAATACCCACAGAGGTCGGTCCCTTCAGGTTGTTGCCGGCACTACAAAAGGGATATCGATTAGGTATAGAGGGCAGAATTATGATGGCATTAGTTCTAGGAGTCAAGGACATTACGGAATACCTTAAACTTGCAATCATGGCTTAACTTGACGGCCACTCTGCCCTTGACTTCCTTGTGCCTCCCCCCGTGTTTGACGTACTCATCAAACGCTCTGGGTGATTAAAAACAATTAGCATCGAACTATCTCTTCCTTTGTGAAGAAGAAAGAATACGCATGGACTAAGTCGAACGTTTTGATACTTACTCGTCGAGTACAGCCATGATTTCCACGTACGCTTCCTTGCGCGAGTCCATGCTGCGCCTCATGGAATCAAGGTAATACACCTTATTCCATTTCGCCACGATCACGACGAGGATCCAATGGCCGCTGCTTATACGATACGAAGTTATTACATGTTTAGCCGTCGAACCATAAGAATACGCGCAGGATGTGGCTTACCCGATGTTATAGGCAACCTGGATCTGATCCCGTGCGGAGTACTCATGGAGTAAGTGCACGACATAATCCCGCACCATGTTCCTATTTTGCGCGAGGCAATATGCAGAAATCAAATGTGGGTCGCCGAACCCCACGGAGTTGTGCATCCTTCTTGTCACGCTCAGCTCAATCATGTACCTGAGTACAGGAGAATAAGGAGTTACATTGCAGGCATTTAGGAGTGACAAAACAAAACGGTGATGTGCTGTAAGGACTTACAGCGAGAAGCATCTCATGAGACTGGCGTCCAGCTCACGGAAGTGCATCATGTTGAAGATGTCCGAGAAATCCACGGGAAACATATATCCGTGGCGGTGCCTGAAATGCTCCTCCTTGAAGAATACCACGAGGCCGAGTCTTCTATCTGGGAACGGCCTGCGCGACATCTCGAGGTAATGATTATGGAGCTGCCGGCCGGCTACGCCCAAATTCACGTCATCGTCCACCATAGGTTCTCCAGGCACGTACTGGCGAGCCAGCTCCGCTAGAGCATATTCAACATCAGAAGCAGCAGACTTCTTGGATCCGTAGACTTTGAGCTTGGACGTCGCCCCTTGATTCTTCGTTCGAGAACGGCGTGCCTGTGAGGTCTCCGTTGCTGGTACTGCCGGGAGCTGAGGGGGGAGCGAATGATGAGTACTAGGCTCCACATCTTGCACCGTCGGGACTGGCTGAGGAACGACGACCATGCTAGGAACCTTGGGCGGAGATGGAGCAAGCACCGGTGAAAACCTCAGCATCCCTTGATCCACCGGAGATAGAGGAACGGAAGGTGCGCTCGGTGCTGATTCGAGGACAACGTCCTTCTTCGGCCACTGGACGAACGACCCGACCGCGTCGCTTAATGTCTGCAGCTCATCAGATTCTCCCGCAGCCGGCAAGGGACAGGAAGCGAAAGTCGGGTTGATTGACTCAACCTGCACTCGCGCGAAGCCAGCCGCCAAGGGGACACCGTGTAGCACCGTTCCAGGAGGAGATGGCCAGACCTGACCGTACGCGGCGTCCATCGAGAAGTTCGTCGTGGCGAACTGTATCTGCAGCTTGCACCTTGTCGGACCCCCAATCTGGTCGATAGGAGAACATTCATCCGCACCAGATGCACAGCTACTGCGGCGTGCACCGGGGCTAATTGCGACCGGCGCCCTATCTTGCAGGTACTGTGCTGACAGCCTCTCCTCCATTGCCCTCATTCTCTCCTCGAACTGCGCCTCAAGCGACGATTGAATCTCTGCCTTCATCTGCTCGGCTCTCGCTCTCTTCCGCTGCCGACGTGCCTCCTGCGTGTCCCCGGTGAAGGATTTGCTCCACGTTGCCAGGTTTCCGAGACCCCTGGTGCGCCCATAGGGCTCCCTGGTGCCGATGGCCTCGGAGAGTATGTCCTTCTCCCGGCTTGGCACAAACGAGCCCTGAGATGCCTGCTCGTTCAGCCCCACCATTCTCTGATATACCTGCTCGTCTTCAGGGTTTCTCCATACGCGTTGCCCACCTTGATCCACCTTGGTCCTCGCTCTGCACCAGTCCCGGACTCGGTTGTCGCCGAAACCCGAGAACGCCGGCTGCTGACCGTGCTGCTCCGCTTCCGCGTCCTCCTTTGCCCACTTCTTCTTCGCACCGACGTACCCTAAGGTGCCGAGCAAATGCGGGTGCTTGTTTCTGCTGGCTAGCTCTTTCCCCTTCTGGCTTTCTGTCCGGAATTCTTCGGACGACTTCAACGCGCAGAACTCCGCCCAATCTTCTTCGGAGACATCAGGGTATGCCTGGCAAGGCGACTTCTCTTGATTGAGATAGTCCCTCACCAGTCTGTGCTTGAAGTTCCTCCAGCACTTCCCAGCCGTCAGTATTGTCGCTCGGTAGAACTCGGCCTCGACCTCTTCGGGGTACATGAAGGAGCCCTTAACTTCGTCAAAGAGGGACCTCCGCTCCTCCCGTGTCAGCTCACCCCAATCCGCGAGGGTGATCCTAACCCTAGAACGGGCGACCACCCCGCATAACGTCCGCCACTTCTTCCGGGTTTCTTCTGGCTCAGGCACTCCGGTCACCGGATCCACGCTCTGAACTACCCATCTGCCCTTCGGCCTCCCCGATGGCTTCCTTGGTTTGCGAGATCCCTTTCCTGACGATGTCGAAGGTCTTGGCGACCCCGACGGCGATATCGGAGGGGAGGGAGGCGGAGAGCTCATCTCGATCGTATTAAGTAGTTACTAAACAAGTTTTAGTATCAAGTTAGACTAAGTAAACAAGTTTTAGTGGTACATGTTCGAAAAAAATACATTAGGATAAGAAGTGGGACATGTAAACTATCAGATATTTGTTAATTCATTTATAAGTACTCTAAGTTTTAGTTAACGGTACCTGTAGATAACATACTGAATAATAGAGAGTTTGTCAAAAATTCGATGTTGTTGAAGTTTAAGTGCATAGGTAGTGACTAAGAAGATAGCAAGATGTGTAACGATGAGTAGAAATTGCTATAGAAGAGAAAGAAACGAGTAAAGAATAAGTAAGATTACTTGAGAAGTAGAGACTTTCAAAAGACAACCTTACAAGTAAAAGATAACTGCATAGAGAAGACTATAGCAACACTACCCAAAGAAAGCAGAACAGAGCATTGTCTAGCTAGATAGTTGCTAATTGTACAATATAATCTCTACAATAGAAGAGAAAAGATCGAGAGAAAAGAAATAGAATTCAGAGAGTGTTAACAAGAGATGTAAGAAAGAACTGAAGATAAATATAGAGAGAAATAGGGAAGAGAAGTTTAATGTGACACGAGAAGTAAAAGCAGAGATATTTAAAGAGACTTGAAGAGTATTGTATACAAGAATATAAGAACTTGAGATTATAAGATAATATGACTAACGTTCAGAATGAAGTAAATGAAGAGTAGAAAGACTGCTAGAAGAAGATAAGCTAAATAAACCTGAAGATCAAAATATAATAAAAATATCGAATCGTGAAGAAAAGACGAACAGATAACAATGAGAGAGACTGAAGAATAAATGAGACTATATAATAGAAAGAGTTGAGAATACGCAAAGTAAGAAAAAGAAAGATATCCTCACACATGTTAGAACAGAGATTGTAGAGAATAAGCTATAAAGCTTTAGTGAGAGACTGAGAGAGATTAGAATAATGCATAGAAGAGAGATAAGACAATTGAAAAGATTCAAAAACATATGAACGTTTGATTGATTGATGAGACTAATATAATAGCTGCAGAACAGCTTACGTCGTAGACTGATCGTTCATTTAATCAGATAATTCGATGATTTACTATACTTTTATCATCATAATTAGTATACATGAAAATAATTTGACGCTAATTTATCAGAGTATATCTTATCCTTATGTAAATATATAAGAATAGAGAACTCTTTACTCAGTACACGATTGAGTATATAGACTAGAACTGATGAAGCTACTTAGATATATACTAGTAAAGAGATCAGAATGTACTAACATGAAACATGAACATTATAGAATACATAACACGATACATAATGACAACACAGAACTTTAAAAGCAGATAAGAGAACACTTAGACTGAAGCTAGAGAGAGATGAGAAAGAACCTGTAGATTTAGAAAAGCGTTTGATTATAAGCATAATTGAGTAGAACAACGTCAAGTAGAGATAGAATAGCAGTAAAGAAGTGAAGATAAGACGAGAAATAGAGAAACGAACTAAACGAGTTGTATTTAATAGAGATAAGAGGTAGAGATCTAGAAAGAAAGTATACACGACGAGCTAACTATATGAGTGTTTAGTAAAATGAATTGACAAGTTTTGACAGAGATAGTAGTAAGTACAGACCACGAAAATCTGATGAAGATAATTGTTGAAAATAATATATACAAACAGAAAAGAGAAAGAGTGACACTCGATATTTACTTGCCACAAGAATTGCATAACAAGCAACAGTGTCCAAGTGAGTAATGAGTACACACGATGATTAAATCAAGTAAACTACATCAACACAGGTATCTACAAGCAACTATTAAATTAGCTCAAAAATAATTGCAAGTGGTTGGCATTGTTAACATGCTAACTGCCTTTCTCTGTTTTGATGACCTAACAGTTTGCATATGCCCCAATGAGGGGGAGGAGAGGCGACTGAAACCAAGTAATCAAAGTCCAGGCATGCTTCTATTGAAAATGCAGATAACAAACATCGATCACACAAGCATGGATTCGCATGGGAGAGCTCACCACCGGTGCTAGGGGACGAGAACGCCGGCCGGTGCTTGGGGCGCGATGAGGACGCCGGTGTTTGGGGTCGCCGCCGCCGCTTGGGGACGACGCCGCCGGTGCTTGGGGTCGCCGCCGCCGCTAGGGGGACGAGGCAGCCGGTGCTTGGGGTCGCCGCCGCCGCTTGGGGGACGAGGCAGCCGGTGCTTGGGGTCGCCGCCGCTTGGGGAGGAGGCCGCCGCTGCGTGGGAAGAAGGCCACCGCCGGGGACAATGCCGCCGGTGCTGGAGGGGAAGGCGGCGCTGGATGGACGAGGCGACGGTTGTCGGAGGAGGCGCTGGTTGGACTAGGGCTTAAAGATTGACGATGCGCGGGAGGAGGCGCCGGCCTGATTTATATAGGGCAGATATCGGAGGCGGTTAGATCTATCTAACCGCCTCCAATATCGATAAAGGAGGCGGTTAAAAATACCTGACCGCCTCCAATATGGAGATATCCGAGGCGGTTGGTTAGATCTAACTGCCTCGGATAAATATAAAGGAGGCGCTTTAGTTGTTCCAACCGCCTCCGATATGGAATAAAGGAGGCGGTTAGACTTATCCAACCGCCTCCGATATGGAATATGTGCACACTCTGTTTTCTGAGCTCTCAGTGGACAGCTAGACATTAACAAATCACATACATATAAACACATATATGTAAGCACTAAGATATGAATCCAAGCATCACATACCTATAAACACATATATGTAAGCACTAATATATGAACCCAAGCATCTCATACCTATAAACACATATATGTAAGCACTAATATATGAACCCAAGCATCTCATATCAAGAGAAGCATCTCCATGCATTTTATATATGAACACATATGTATAAACATGACATATATCTTTTGAACCCAAGCATCTCATACATAAACACATATGTAATTACTTCTTCCATGCATGTTTCAACCATGTGTCATATATCAACACTTGTCAAATTATATCATTGCCTCCGCTTCCTCCTCCTTTTCTTCTTGCTAGGCATTTCCTCGTCGAACTCTAGCCCTTCTTGATGATCTTCACGAACGTAGACTGGTTCATTAGGTTCATCGGCCGCCGTGTCTCTAATGCTATGTTGCATCGGAGGTGTATCTTCAAAGATCTTGTACTCATCCTCATCCACCACACCTTGAACTCCGACAATCTTCCTTTTACCTTGTAGTGCAATATGAAGATTCTTCTTCGCCGGGTCGGTCACGTAAAACACTTGGTGAGCTTGATTGGCTAGGATGAATGGGTCATCTTTGAATCCAACACGTTCAAGGTCAACCGTTATGAAGCCGTGGAGATCGACCTTCGTAGATTGCAGATTGACCCAACGGCACCGGAATAATGGGAACTTGAAGTACACGTAGTCCAGCTCCCAAATATCCTCGATGAACCCGTAGTACCAGCTCCGTTTCCCGCTCAAATCAGAAGCCTCTATGCGGACCCCACTATTTTGATATGTGCTTTTCTTATCTTGTTCTCTCGTGTAGAACGTGTATCCATTAATGTCGTATCCTTGCCAAGTGACGACTTCGAATGTTGGGCCCTTCGCATACCAGGTAAGCATGTCGCTAGAGGCACCTAGACGAAGACGCTCCTTGAACCACTTGTTGAATTCTTTGTTATGCTCTCTCGTCCTCCACGCATCGGTTCTATTTGGATGCTCTTGCCTTAACTTTGCCCGGTGCTCGTCCATGTAGGGGGCAACGGCGGTCGTGTGTTGTAGCACGGTGAAATGGGCCAGAGCGTGTCCTGCTTGGTCCGCCGTTATAGATTTCTTTCCGATAGTCCCAACACCATCGAGCCTGCCTTCATGCCGAGAACATGGCACGCCAATCGGTTGGTTCGACTCCATGTAGTCAACACAGAACTCGACAACCTCTTCTGCAGCATAACCTTCGACAATACTTCCCTCCGGTCGATACCTGTTTCTCACGTAGTGCTTCAAGATTCCCATGAATCTTTCGAACGGGTACATGCTCCGAAGGAAGACTGGGCCACACATCTTGATTTCGTGCACAATGTGGACGATGAGATGCACCATTATATCAAAGAAAGACGGGGGGAAATACATCTCTAGCTGACATACAGTCTCCGCCGCCGCTAACTCCAGATCATCTAGCTCGAAGACGTCCATCACCTTCTGAGAAATCTTGTTGAAGAAGAAGCACAGCTTGGTGATTGATTCCCGGACGTTAGGAGGGAGGATATTCCTGATTGCAATTGGGAGCATCTGTGTCATCATAACATGGCAGTCATGAGACTTCATGCCGATGAGTTTCAGGTCCTGCATCGAGACGAGCCTCTTGATGTTGGCTGAGTAGCCGGACGGAACTTTCACGCCATGCAAGAACTTGCAAAGCTCGGTTCTCTCTGCCTTCGATAAAGTGTAACAGGCAGGGGGGATGTACGTCTTCCCGTTAGGCAAAAGTACAGGCGCCAGCTCTGGCCTGATTCCCATATCAACCATGTCGAGTCGGGCCTTGACGCCATCCTTCGTCTTGTCCTTCATGTTTAGCAGTAGACCCAACACGCTGTCACAAACATTCTTCTCTATGTGCATCACGTCGATGCAGTGCCGGACTTCTAGATCCTTCCAATAAGGTAGGTCCCATAACACGGATCGCTTCTTCCAGTATGACGACTCATCAGCGGCCTTCTTTTTCCGACCCTTTCCGAGCACGACATCCACGTCGTTAACCTTCTCGAATATCTCTGCACCGCTTAATGGCCTTGGTTTCGCACCGTTCTCCGTTCTCCCGTTGAACTGTGACTTCCACCTCCGGTAACGGTGCCTTATAGGCAGGAACCGCCGGTGACCCATGTACACGACTTTCCCGTAATTCTTGAGACTTAGGCTAACGGTATTCTCCATGCATACGACACAGCCTTTGTGTCCTTTCACCGTCTGACCGGAGGTGTTGCCGAGAGCGGGAAAGTCTTGGATTGTGCAGAACAGCATGGCCCGCAGAGTGAAGTATTCTCTTTTGTCCGCATCCCATACCTGCACTCCTGTGTTCCACAGTGTTTGTAGCTCATCCATCAACGGTTGGAGGTACACGTCGATGTCGTTACCAGGTTGCTTAGGCCCTTCGATAAGTGTAGACATCATAATGTACTTCCGTTTCATACAAAGCCAGGGAGGTAGGTTGTACATACTGAGAAGAACGGGCCAGGTGCTGTGTCGGCTGCTCATGTTGCCAAATGGATTCATTCCGTCCGTACTGAGCGCGAACCTTACGTTCCTAGTTTCCGCACCGAATTGGGGATACTTCCTATCGATGTTCCTCCACTGGATTGCATCGGCAGGGTGTCTCAGCTTTCCATCGGTTGTCTTCCGCTCGTCTGCATGCCAGCGAAAGAGTTTTGCTTCCTTCGGGTTTGCAAACAAACGCTTGAGGCGCGGGATTACAGGCAGGTACCAAGCAACCTTTGCGGGAGTCCCCTTCGTCACCTCGACGAATTCCTCAGCTCCTTCTACTCCAATTTTACCCTTGTACCGAGAAGCCTTGCACACAGGGCACGAATGTAGCTTCGCAAACTCTTTCCGGTATAGCATACAGTCGTTCCGACATGCATGTATCTTTTCAACTTCCAGTCCTAAGGGACAAAGCAACTTCTTGGCTCTGTACGTGTTGATGGGTAACTCATTCCCCTCCGGAAGCATGTCACTTAGAAGGCCCAACAACTCGTTGAAGCTCTTGTCGGACCAGCTGTTGCTCGCCTTCAGCTTCAATAGTTCAAGCACGGCATATAACAAAGTGAACTTAGCCTTGCATCCTGCGAAAAGCGGTTTCTCCGATGCCCCCATCAAGCCTACGAATTGCTGGTACTCTCTGTCGGTTTCGTGCCCTTCGAAATCACGCAACATCTGTTCCAGCTCAGGCATCGACTCCGGATCATCGGACATCTCATGTTCTGAATCACAAGGGATATCAGTTGGGATATCGGTTGCTATATCATCGGGGAAAATATCATCATCCGATACTACGGCTTCATCTTCACCGTGCTTGGTCCAAGTTGAATACCCTTCCGTAAAACCTCTCTTGAAGATGTGGTACTCAATATGATGGAGCTCAAAAATCCTTAGGTTACCACAGTCTAGGCATGGACAGTACGTGTCACCTCTACCCTGTCTCAACATGTCCGCCTCGGCAGCTTCCATAAATGATCTCACTCCATCTCTGTACGCCTCTGTGTTGCGAGCTCCGTACATCCACGATCGATCCATCTGAGCCGTGCATATGGAAAGTTCAAATTTTAGTTCAAAATATGAAGTGCGTCGACTTCGTGACATGACTTTAACATTTCTTAAATTACTAACCTAACTGAATTGTAAAAAGAATCACTAACCTAGCTAATTAACTAATATAATTAACTAACTGTACTACTTGACTAATCTAACTATCCTTAATTTATTAAGTGCACCGACTTCGTGATCAAGATGAGTTTAACACATTAATTAGTGACATAATCGAATTGTACAAATAATTACTAACATAACTAACTACTATAACTAAATAGCCATACTAATTGCTAATATAACTAACATATACGCGTCGACTCTCTTCATTTACTAACGTATAACTAACATATTACTACTTTTTGTTCCGTATACAAATTAAATACGCCAAAAAAATTATCCATCATTTTTTTCCTTTTTTACTCACAAATTATAGAATAGTTTCATAATTTGCATACCTTACCAACAAATTTAAATGCATTCAAACATACACATAACTCAAACATCTCAATCCATCAAATTATTATCATATAATTGAATCTTCTCAACTAATATTCAAGAAAAGAGCACAATCAACAAAAATTATTGGATGAAATTACTCAAAAACTAAACACCAACCTTTCTTAATCAACAAGGAAGTTCTCCTCCAACTTCTCTACAAAATGTTGCTTCTCCACTGCAGAATCCACAGCAAATCGCCCAAAAAATCGCCAGCACTTCGACACATTTAAGGAATGGTGGTATGTCTGCTCGCGCAGTGCAATAAATACTGAGATTCATATTGGAGGCGGTTAAATCCAAACAACCGCCTCAGATATCTAATAAATCGAGGCGGTTATATATTGTAAACCGCCTCCGATATGTACTCGATTATCCGAGGCGGTTTCCAATATATAACCGCCTCCGATAACGTCCATATCCGAGGCGGTCATAAATAATTAACCGCCTCGGATCATATTGGAGGCGGTTGTTTATTTATAACCGCCTCCGATGTGGTCCTTATCCGTGGCGGTTACTCCCGGAATCGTTATCGGAGGCGGATTTTTCGTGCTAACCGCCTCCGACATAGGTTATTCGTGGCACTTTTAGTAAACCGCCTCGGATATGGCGCCACGGATAGTCCATTCTGTAGTAGTGACCATGTCAGAACTGATTTCTCATGCTATATGTTTTACCAGAGTGATAGAGCAATTCATGTAAAACACTTTAAGAATATTCCGATTGCAGACTTGGAGTTGGTTCTGCTTAGCATTGGAAGCTAAATTTTCTACAGAAAAATGTGGCCACATCCATATCTATTTATTCAACCAGACTTTTGTGCTGAAGAGAAATTATGATATTGTCTCTATTGTTAATGAGCTTGTAAGTTGGTTCACTCAAAACGCCTAAGCTAATTTCTAGGTTGTGATTGTTATCCTTTCTACTCTGGCTGGATATGATGCTAAGATATATTTTTTGCGAGTCCCACTCGATTAAATTCTATAGGGTATCAGTAATTTGTATTATGTAGGCATCAGAACAGGGAGGAAGGTTTTATTCTTGTGACCTAGTAGGATTACTCCAGAGCAACTTCACAACATGCACTTCCGTAACCTGTCTTTTTCCCTTTCAACCCCTCTTAACGAAGATGATCCTTTATTTATTTGCCTTACTGGTTGTGTTGGCTGTTCTGCTAAATAAGTTATATATATACTGCATGTTTCAATAGATGGCAAACCAACCTATCAAAACCGAAGCAATCAATCAATGTCTGACAACTTACTACGTTATTGGGAAGGCACAGCACTTGTGCACCTCTGTGGTGATGTGATTCAGCAGGAAATAAGTTTAAACATGTAGTGCTTTCTTCAGAATCAGCAAAAGAGAGGCTTGTGTTAGGAGGAAATTTCAGCGCACAGGCCAGAGCAAACTCGAGTTTCATTAAAATCTCATATTTATTTTTAGCCAATTCTTAGTATAACCCGAGCAATTTTGAACCGAGCCTATTAACGATTATTTTCCTTTTCATCAACTTTGCATGCAGTTGTAGCTCCCCAATCTCGATAGTGTGTACAGAATACAGATGCCAGATTACATATTGATTGATTGTTTTGTCAAAGGAGGGAACACAAGCAATGATGCTATTTAATAAAATGGAAGAAAAAGGTTTTAAACCTGGTGTCGTATCTAACTAGATATCAAATTATAGTTTTTCAGATTTGTGAGATAGTGTTAGTCAGAAAAGGAGATTTAAGAAATATTATTCAGTCTGTATTGTCTTACCAATCCCATTAGGACCGTATAGGATTAATTTGTATGAAGAAGGCATGTGTTTTTGCTAACATAGGAGCAAGGCGAGGCAGCTTTTCAATATCTGGTAGTACTTAACTCAATCATTGAACTTAACGTCTGAATTTCAAATTGTTTGGCACTTGTACAAAATGGCACATGCGAGAGGGTTCAAAAAGTTCATCCTTAATTTTTGGCAACCTAGAGGATTGATTGTCACTTCATCCCCGATGATTCCCCAACCGTCTGTGATAACAAATATATTCTCAACGGTTCAGATAACAGAACCGCCTGGAATGACAAACATATCCCTGATGGTTCATCGCTATAAACCATCTGGGATATCTGTTATATCCCACATGGCCATTGTAGAAACAGCCGTCTGAGATATCCGTTACATCGCAAAAGGCTATTTTCTGCAACCGTTTCAAATGTGTATGTAACAATAGAAATATATAATTTTAGCATAAATAACAACAAAATAGGAAATTCAGCATAATTTATATAGTCACGGCGCAACACAATAATATGCTTCCACGGAATTGAAATCATCTCCAGAAATTATGTTCACATCACAACATCTACTCACACATTAATCAAGTCAAATTACGTAAAGACAGGTGTTCAACTACACAAATGCATAAGAACAAAGTTTCGCACTACAACACCTCAACACTACTCATGACCCATCTATGAAGCGTGGAACTTACCTTTCTCTTGTAAGACATTGAACAAAGAAGTAGGTGACTTGTCCCCTAATCTCTATGAGGTCGACTTCCTTCAACGTGTTTGTGTTCAATAAAGACAAAACCTATAGCAAGTAAGTTTATGGTCGTGCATATAAACGAAATGGAAAGTATTACTCAAAAGTTAAGATTAAAGTATTACTCAATAGTTAAGATTGACAAACCTCGATTAGCCCATTAAAGTCTTTGATCCTTGAACATGGCATGAGTTTCATCATGTTGTGGCAAACATAATAGCCACAAAGGTTGATTGGTTTGGGTTGCTGGCTACACTGAAAGAAATAAATCTCACATATTGGTTATGGATAACATTTTTTATGAAGTTAGATGATATAAGAGATGATGCACTTAGTGATAGAATGCCTTAAAGTTGAAACTGTGTTGCAAAGTCTTGTTGGCTCCTTGCTTGGATCTCCCTCCACAAGCAACGTACGCGACGAATGCCGTACATTGTTAAATTCTAGCCTATTGCAAAAGGAAG
Source organism: Stipa capillata (assembly GCA_019208055.1). Lineage (NCBI taxonomy): Eukaryota > Viridiplantae > Streptophyta > Magnoliopsida > Poales > Poaceae > Stipa > Stipa capillata. Next base: position 92,487 of record JAGXJF010002493.1, read on the forward strand.
AAAGAGTACAAAAAATTACTGAGGAAATGAAATGTGTTTTATCACCTATCAATGAACTTGTTGATAGCCGTGAAGTTGTGAGGCTTTACTGAATCAAGGTATATTACAACGTTTGTTTTCACTTTTGGTATGGTTATAGTCAAGATCCAATGCAAGCCACCAAAGTTTATCTCCAGAGTTACAACTCATGCAATTCATATTGTATAAAGTATAAGTAATCACATATGTATAGTGTTTAACTTACTTCTGGTTGTATGCAAGAAGTGTGAATTCTTTGCTCTGTTGAGTCCATAATGCTTCTATCAAGTAATTGTAGATGAGTTCTAGGTTAGCGTCAATGCTTTGCGCGGAGACCAATTGAGGGTCCAACCAAACAAAGTTATATGTATATAGTTAGCGGCAAGTTGCTTGAATGTGTATAATGATTGTAAAATACTTACAATGTAAAACATCTTATAAGTGAGGCATCAAGTTCCCGAAGGTTGAAGAGGAGGAACAAGTCATCGAAGCCTACGGTGCAATCACCCGCCTGATGGAGGAAATGCTCTAGTTTGAAATATATAGGTATACTCATATGTCTATGTGCGCCCTGCCTATTAGAGACGATCATGTAGTGCTCATGCAATTTTCGGCAAAACAAACCTGCATGCGCCAATTCAGAAGGTTGGAGGAATAACTCTCCACGTGTGTACTGGTGGGCAACCTCCATATTGGGGTACAATCTTTCTAGTTCATCGTCATTTAGCACCTTCGCTTTGCCCTTCACCTTGCCCTTCGTGCCCCGCTTTTTATTTGTCATCTTCACCGCGGGGGGGGCAGAGGCGTGTAGATCAAGCTCGGCAGGGAACTTAGAAGATAACATTGGCAGTGCTGATAGTGCCAGGAGCTTGAAAGGTGGCCTAGCATGCGGTTAAAGCCTTCAATAGGCCCCGGTGAGTGGGTTGAGTGAGATGCAGGTGAATCTCTTTGGGAAACCAACGATGCGAGTCTTGTGTTGTCCAATACTATGTCCTTCTTGAGCCACTAGATGAATGACCCAATAGTCTGTCCCAATATCTACATCTCGTCATGTGACAATATGTGAAATAACGGCACTCCCACGAAAATGGGTTGAACATTTTCCACAGTTTACCTCACAAAACCTAGCACTATCACGACGCCGTGCAATGTAGCCACTTCAACGGGCGGAAACACCAACTCAGAACTACCCTCCATGACAAAACCAATTTGTGCATAAGCACGTGGAGCTTGCACTTTATGGGCTCCGTATGTCATCGTGTGGCGTACCCGGTTTTAAGGCCGAATAAACCCCTGTGTTTTTTGTACTGGTCCAATGATTAGTAGCAGGACACACAAGAAGCTTGATAACATTATCACACAATACCGAGTCCATTACACAAATATGCCATTATGGTCTTTATTGAACAACATAGCCGATTGGCTGAATAAAAGTCTGCAGCAAAAGGTAGAAGTACGTAGATAAGCCCATCAATATGCCTACCCGACAGGCAATTGACTGGGGTAACGCCCTAGCCCTCAAAGTCACTGTCGTCATCATCAGTGTGGTACTCCTCTTCGCCTGGACACATCAACAAGCCAGGTAAGTACATTGAATGTACTCGCAAGCAAGTCCCATAGGAGAGTAATTCGGCTATATTTCATGCAGGGTTTAATTCAAAGAAGGCTGCTCTATTCCATATTGTGCGGAAAAGTAAGTTTTCAATTAAATATAAGGATAGTAGATTCTAAGGCAGTTTTGAAATTGAAAGTAATCTCAATGATCGTATCATCGCATGAGGTAGTTTCCACTACCTCCTTTTCTTTTCTCAGCCTGTTAGCTCCACCTATCACCATCTAAAGTTCACGGTACCTGTCTGTACTACCCCTTGCAGTACGACTAGGTCCTTCTTCTGCAATTCCTTGCTACCCGCCTTGCAGCGTAAATTGCACTCTGTGGACACGTCATGCCCACGTTCTTAGTCCCTTACCCAGGTTTGTGCAAACAAAACTCAGTCTAACCAATGTGTGGTCTTGCCAGTTCATGTCCATGACCGAGGACGCGGCTATTCGAATAGATTTTAACACTCTGCAGAGGTTGTACGGCTTTACCCACAAGATGTAAGGCCCCCTTGTTGCCGAGCGCTACGAATACACTTCACGAGGTGTATCCGCAGGGTTATTACAACGAGACCTTTCACCCCTTTTCGTACCAGAGCTGGACCCGCTAGATAAGATCTACCCAGTCTCCGCTTGTGCTCGGTGACTCCCCACCTACAACCCGAAGTGGACTTACCTTTGTGTCAAACGACTCCCTACGTAGTCACGTGGAGGTCCTCTAGGAATGCCAATCTACCTAGCACACTCTTCCTACTGCCTACGGGTCTAGGCTCTAATACTTGATGGGTTAATAAGCCAAGTCCTTCCCACAAAGGCCATGTGGACATACGGGGTGAACCTGGTTTAGCGGCACTTAGGCTCAGTCCTTGGTTGATTCGAGCAAGACTCCATACTCAATCCTGACAACCATACCACCACATGCTACATCAACATCCCAAAACTGCACCTTAAAATTCTTACCCGAATCAAAATCATCTCCCCTTTTATTTTGGATTTTTGGTAAACATATTTTTCAACATCCGCCCTGGGTGACTCACGTCACCTCAAGGGTTTTGTTTTCCCGAACCAAAAGTAATTCCCAACCTCATAAAAAAAATTTGGGGTTTTATTCTAGAGCAGGACTAAGCTTGGCTTACAGCCTATATGTCCAGTGTCTAATACTAGCGCTACAAAAGTATTTCAGGTCGGATCCTTAGCAATGCATCTATAGGTCATAACTACTCTTAGTTAACATAATATTGTTACAAACATAGCATGCAGGTTCATAAGCAAAATACTTAAGTTTATCACATATAGGTTTCAACATGGTCAAGGTGAGAAATGCTTGCCTGGCAGTTCCTGGTTCTGTTCCTGACACGGCGGTGATTTCGGATTCTCCTAGCGCACGTACCTCACTCCGTCAACTACATGTCGAGAGAGAGTCAAATAAACAACCAAGCCAGAGGAACCCAAATAAGATTCAAACGATATGACATGGTAAGAGAAGAGGATGCAGATACATGAGGTACTAGGTGTTATGGAAAGGATTGCATGTGTATATATACCCTAATAAGGTAAATGTTTTAAATCTCATCATGATTTCTGTTAGCTTTACCTAAAGGAATCAGAGTTTTAAAGTGTCACTGAGCCCATCATGTTAGATTTTTTTGTGAACATTTTTAGGCAAAAGAATTGATTTTTCCGGGGCTAATCTTGAGTAAGATGTATCAACATAGCATACATATTTGAAATATCTTTCAAAATTAAAATTCCAAAACTTTCAAAAATTATTAAAGTTATGTTAATGGATGGTTCTGAAATTTATGAGATTGTCGGAGAAAGAATTGATTCGATCAGAGTTACAATGGAGAAGCCATAGACTTTTGAGATTTCTGCCAGGAGAGGAAACTGGCTGAGAGGGAAAAAAATGTAGCTCGAGTAGAGGTGAAGGAGAGGATAAGGAACAGGAGGGAGCTCGAGGCGACTTGCTTGAACTTGGAGCTTGGGAGAAGAAAGCAGGTAGAGCTTAGCCTTGGGAAAACATGTACAGAGGGGAGCTAATTTTATGGGGAAGAAAGAGAGGCTAGTAGATGGAGTAGATAGAGAAGATGAGTTCGGACTGGTTGGGAATTGAGAGGGAGAAAAGTTGCTTGGCTTAAATAGAGGAGAGGGAGGCAGGGAAGTTAATTATCTTGCACGTGTTGTAAAATTGCAGCAAGTTGGGCACCGCTCACTATTGAAGGGAACAAGAAAAGTTGGCACCGCTCACTATTGGCGGTGAGATTGCAGCAAAATTGGGTACCGCTCACTATTGAAGGAAACAAGGAAAGTTGGGCACCGCTCACTATTGGAGGTGAGGTTGCAGCAAAATTGGGCACTGTATATGGTACTGTAGATGGGGTACTATTCGTGAGGGGAACTGTATATGGTATTGTAGATGGGTACTGTTCGTGGGTACTGTATATGGGTACTGTTCGTGAGGAGTACTGTAGACGGTACTGTTCATGGGTACTGTTTATGGCACTGTTCACCACGAATCCTTCCAATCTTAGCTGTCGAATTCATGGGATCAATGGCTCAGATTGCTTGCAAGTTTAATTTTAAACTTGGTACACTATATAGTAGTATAGACTTGTATTTTTGGGTATCTGAGGTTCTGACATATATGGGAGGCTGCACGATTTTTCTAGGAATTTTTTTTGTTTGGAATTTTCGAAAAGAGAAAAAAGATTTTCCTAGGCTTGGTTTTGAGATATATTAGATAAAATATACCCTCCATGATTGTTCGTGATTTTTCTGAAGCCTCAAACTTAGGGTTTTGCTAATTTTTCAAAAACAGATCGAGACGGTATTTGAATTATTTTAATAGTTTTGAATTGAAGGTCCTCATATTTTTGCATATTTCGTCTAGTATAGTTACAATTAATCTTGGGAAATTTGTTGGGATTTTTACTAATATTATTTAATGTGGGGTGTCATGCATGATTTAGATTTGGTCAGCTTAATGCAATGCCATGCTTTGCAAGGTTTGAAGAACCGAAGTGTGACACATTGTGAGAACCCGCATTTTCTAACATCTAAACACTAGGATTAGGAGTTTAATTCTTTGCATTCATGCATGTTAAGTTTTGAGAGAATTTAAATTTTTTGAAAACATCGGATAAACATTTAACAAATGTATATATGTAAACATAATAAGTTGCACAATTCCAATAGATATGATAATCATAGATCAATTCATCGAGACATATATACAAAAGATTTGAATATTACAAATCATGAATGTTGCAAAAATTTGTAATAGAAATCTATCTATTGTCTTCATTCTTGTCTCAACTCCTTCTTCTTCATCTTCAATTCTTTTCTTCTTCAACCTGCACATAAACAAAAGAAGAATACTCCAAAAAAAATAAGGAGAAAGGTTGGTAAAGATTAAAATGTTGCATTTCCAAAAAGGAAATGCATTTGTTTTAGGAGGCTAGTTTTGTGAATCCAAAGAACTGGTTCTGGATTCAAAAAAGTTAAAAACTGACTTAGGAATTTAGTTCCAGTTAGGCAACAGATCTTAACAAACCAAAGGAATCATTCTTAAGGCAACATGTAACAAACCAGAGGCATCAATCTTAAGACAACAAGTGTTTAGGCATCTGAATTCAATTAGGCAACCAAGGCAGCAGATTAAATCCCATAAGTCAATTTTAGTTTAAACTAACCTCCATTAGGCAACTGATCTTGTTTTAAAAAGGAAATAAAGTTTGCTTTCAAGTGTTAATCCAGCAAGACCTAGGCATCTCAAAATGCTAAGCATTTAAAAACTTTAGCAATAGCCGACAGCCTCAACAGTAGACAACATCCACATCTCCTATAACCTGTCCAAAGGAGATGAACCAGCCTCAAGCTGCTGGTGGCATTGACCTTGCCACCTCAAGCTTGAGAGAGATAAGGATCAGCTAGGAGCTGCCATGAAAACAGCTTACTCACCCAGTCATAAGGTGAATCACTTAATAGGTGTCAAACTCCAGACATTTTCGAAGTTCCAGTATACCAGCGCCTTAAGGCCTATAAATAGAGCCTTATGTGCTCTCTTTTTAGTCCAACACCACCCAAGAAAAGTACCACATCAATAGTAAGGAACCAGATAGTTGAGAGGTAAGCAAGGCAGCGAGGAGGAGGAGGCAAAGCCTGAAGAAGCAGGTTTTTCAGAACACCTCAAGACCAAGCTTCAGCTTGCTTAAGGTAGAAATGGAGGAGATACAAACTTTTAGTAAAAGAAAAGAAGTACTTAAGTTCTGTAGAAATGTTCTACGTTAGGTTAAATAAAAATACCTAACAAAACCAAACATAAAAGTGATATGTTCTTATCAGTTTAAAGAAATAGATAAAGAAAAGGAGAGAATAAGCTAAGCTCAGGAGTAGTATCTGTCTTCAAATAGATAAGGGAGGGGAAGTGAGAATCATAGAAAGAATAGCCTAGATCAAGGAAGATTTAGTAGCCTGCTCTTATCAGTTTAAAATTAGATAAGAAAGAGCTAGAGAAAAGATGAGAAGAGATAAACTAATAAGAAGTATAGCATCTGTTCATGCCAGTAGAATACCTGGTATATATACAAGTAGTACTCTCAGATTTAAAGCAAATATAGGTTGCTTTAGTGTTCATCACAGAGATCAATAGTGTAGGACCTCTCCTCATCCTTCACGAATCAGAATCATAGACTCATCATGAAAAATCTTTCTAATAAAAAGCAAGGTAACATCTGTTCGTGCATTGTAAGGTATATCTTAGAGTCAACCAATCAGGAGATATGAACTAAGAAAAGAATGTAGCTTCCTATTCTTATCAGTCTTATAAGGGAGAAACTAAGAACAAATGTAGTATCTATTCTTATCAGTCCGTATCAACATTACCCTAAAGGCAAGTAAAATCTCTGCTCAGGCTAAAGGCAAGTGTAGCAATTGAACTTAACAGTTAAATAAGGCAATGTTCAGTGCATTCGTGAATCCTAGAACCTCATAGATTAACCAGCACCTTCAAGAAATTTCACCACTTTAGAGCAAGGGTTGGGGAAGAAGAAGGAGCTAAGGAAATTACTCACCGACCATTTGGGGAACTAGGTGGCAGCCAGCCCACACCGCGTCACCGACGGGGAGGGGACCCTGGCGGAGCACCGGCGAGGCCGGGGCTGTGACGCCAAGGCCCGGCCATCCCGGGCATCATGATGGGACCAGTGGCGAGGCAGAGACCAGTCGGCGGCGGAACCGAAGGGGGAACCGGCGGCGTCATGGCGGAGGAACCCGCAGTGAACCCGAGTGAGGAGCGGCGATTTTGGGGAGAGTTTGGGAGCCGGCAGGAGAAAGAGAAGGAGGATTGAGAGAGGCGGCGGCGTGTGAGAGAAGTGAGGAGTGAGGGGCTGGTACCCGGTTAGGTTAACCCTAACCAAGTAACCGAGTGGGCCCAGGTGGACTGGTTAGGGCCGAGCGGCCCTTGGGCCAAAAATAGGACCCCAGCCAGCCCAATATGAGAATAGCAGATTTTTTTTCTTCTTCTCTTTTCTCTTTATTATTTGAGAATCTTCTATAATTTAAAAAAAATTCAACAAACATATATATACTCCAAATCAATCTGAAATCCTATTTCAATTTAAATGACTTATGAGAACTCGGTAATCCAAATAATGTGTATATATACACATATCCATTTAGAGAAGAAGCCTAAAACTCTTTTCTATAGCTTCCTGTAAATTCAGAATTCTAGATTTTACATAAATACTTTGAAATTCACAAATTTCAGCTGTTTAATAACTACACCACACCCGCAAAGTTGTTAATAGTAAATTCTATAAATTCAGAAGATAGAGAAGATAAAAAAATCATGAAAGTTATAATAAATATCATCTATTGCATTGTCTTTGACAAGGTAGTCCACATCACTCCAATTTCTATAAAATAACACCATCAACATGAACATGCATATATGCATATACAATTGCTATCTTTGGAAATAGTCCTTATCGGACAATTATTCCACTTCAGATCCCGAAGTTCTGCCGATTTTGTCCGAAGGGACCTCTCACTATACTTCTTATCCATCTCAAGGCAAGTTCATTTCTTGTCCATGTTTGTGAATTATTTCTATCAACATATATGCAAATTTTTTTGTTCTTATCACCTGGCTTGTGATAATTAAAAAATGGATTGCATTATGATTCATTGAATCATATATTGGTGGGCAGTGGAACCCCGGTTTGGAACTTGTGGGGTGGTCAGGGTTCCATTGCATATGGTATCACCATAAGGTTAATAACAAATGTCAGTTGGCATTCTCACGCCGTATAGATAGCGTTAACCACAAGACCTGTCATGGAACAGGTGAGTCAAGTAACGCCTTCTTAGTGCATATCTCCCAGGAACGTATGTATCATAACGCCTGGGGAAGCGTTATGTCTCTCGCCCAGGGGAGCGATAAACCCTGAATTTACGCTTGGGGAGGCGTTATGCCCCTGAAATTCTTCAGAAAAGTACGCTATAATGACGAGGTGGGTAGTCGGTTCCGGACCGACTACGTAAGGGGAGATATTGCCCAAGGAAGGGTGAAATGACTCGGAACCTTAGACCTGGCCACGCACCGAAGAGAGTGTGATGGGTCTCGTACCCGGCGTGAAGGCTAAATACCACTTGTGGATAAAGTAGCGCACCTCTGTAGAGTGTATTGAAGTGTGGCATTGTCACTCCCTGTTCTGGGTATGAACTGCGATCGTGGCGGGAAAGGAACCATCGGAAGTTTTAACGACCCGTGACGCCTTCTGAACATAGATAAATTAAAACTTGACTTTTGTCCAGAAATGTTATTGGAAAAATGCATATCCTTTGAGGAATTTTGTCCTAGTAGAAATAATCATCCAAACACCTTTTGCTATTATGAACTTGTTGAGTACCTTCTGTACTCATCCCCTACATAAACTCTCCTTTGTTAGACTCTGAACCGTTAGAGGTCGAATACGAAGAAATCGAAGCTCAAGAAGGAAAAAAAGAGCCGGACCTGACTGGAAGAGTCGAAGGAGTCGATTACTACATCGACTACAGAGAACAAGAAGTGGCAGAGTTAGAGCAAGAGTAGAATAATATAGTTCTAATCGTAGTAGAATAAGACCTTGTTTATATGGAATTTTCTGCTTTTAAGTTTCAGCTTTATACTTCAGTTGTCATTTCCAATCGAACGTATCTTATTGTATTTCCGTTGTAAGCTTTTATATTGGAGTTTGGAGTTGTAATAATAATACAGTTGTTGGACCATCTATGCTTCTGCTGTACACTTTGATGGATGTAATATAATGAGATGGGATTTTGTTATATTATGTCAAAGACTAGCACACTACACCATGCAGTGGTGTGCAGGGTCGCTTCAGGTGGTATCAGAGCAAATGTTTCAACCTTAGGAATAAAAACCTAAATAGGAGACCTGTGAGTCCATGTTATAGTAATCTTATCTGGAGTAAATATTCTTAGAAAATGATGAATATTCAAATGAGAATATCATGTCATACTAGTATGATAGGAATTTCCAATATCTAATCGGTACTTTGCTTTAAGTAAAGCTACTTGATGGTACTAATAATCTAATTCTTTTCTCAGCTAGGAATGGAGGAGTATACCTTACCCCGTACTAGCCGTACCCGAGAAGCAAAGTTGTCAGAATTTCCTTGTGCTTGGCTGGATAGTCTGCTTGACCTTTTAATCAACCTTAGAGTCCCAGGAAAACCTAAAATAGTTATAACTGGTTTCTATGATGGTCCTTTGTTAGCAAAATATAGTGTTGAAGTAGAAATACCTAGTAGAACCATGGTTGAACAACTGAAGTATTGTACGGAAGACCGTACTGCACAAGTAGCAGTGCAAATGGCATTGTTAAACGCTACAGTGGCTATTAGAGAAGCACGAGCTGCAGACCTGCAAGGAACTGCTATATGGCAATACCTTTTGACTCAGAGTCTGATAAGTCAGAAACTACTTACTTAGCTTCTCTTAAAGAGAGTAGAGAAGGAACCTATCGTTTCATCAAGAAAAGTGTGGAGGTCACTAATGCCCTTTTAGGAACCATTAGGTCATTAGAAGGAGAACTTGGAGTGCACATAGCTAGAAGCTGTGATCTTGATAAAGTGCATGAGTTATACCTTGAGAGGAAGAATCTAGTATCTCATGTAGACTCACTAGTACCACCACCTACTCCAGCCTTTTTCCGACAAACAGAAGAAAATTCCTTTGTGGCACTTGTTGGATTAGATGAAGATTATCGTTATGGTGGGCCCATGAATCCTGTAGCCTTTAGTTCAGAGGACGAACCTTCAGAGTACTCTGTAGAGTCCTATGAGCCCTATAACTATGGTGGGAATTCAAATCCTTTTCCTGTTAGCTCAGATAGTCTTGAAGGATCTTATGGCAGTTGTAGTAGCGACCTTTGGGATGCTTGTTTTGAGAAGGCCAGCTTAACATCCATCTACACTTCAGATAGTGACCATTACCCATCAACAGGTTGGTCAAGCACAGAACCTAAATCACTTCGCCGGAGTGCAAGACCAAATAAGTGGGCTCCTAGAAGATTCTGAGGCTACAGCATAATCTAGTTGTAAAAATGTATAGGTTATGTATAAAGAGTTGTACCACTCTTGTATTAGAATAGGTGTTAAAATGCTGGAGGTATGTATCAGTGTGTACTACTTAAAGGTGTGTTTAACCTTGTACACATACTCCATGTATAATTAAAATATTGTATAATACAGGTATATTTTATGTTGAATGCTTAGATGTGTACATGAAGTGTTAAACTTAATATACAATATGAGGGATGTATTATTGAGTTGCTCTTCATGTCATAGCTTAGGAATGGAGGGATCACGTGATGAGAACCTTAGGAGAGAGGCAGAAGAGCAAGCTAAAAGAGAAGCAGAAGCAAAGGCAAAGGAGGAAGCTGATAGAACAGCCCATGGAGGAACACCACCACCTCCACCACCACCAAGATACACTACAGAAGAAGCAATGTTCCATTTTATGTGGATGATGGAGGAAGGAAGGAAGAAAGCACAAGAAAGTCAGAGCAAATTCTTTAGTGATCTCCTGGATAAAATGAATAGAAGAACTGGAGATGCTCCGACAGGGACTGGAGTTAGTCTGGGAGATTTTCAATAGACAAAACCTTTGACTTTCTCTACCACAGTAGAACCAATGGAAGCAGAAGATTGGTTACTGGATACAGAGAGGAAGTTGGAAACAGTAGGCTGCAATGATGAAGAAAAAGTTCGTTATGCTACCCACCAGTTGACAGGACCTGCAGCCGCTTGGTGGGAAAATTTTAAAGGAGTTCAACCTACTGGTCGTGTGATCACTTGGAATTTATTTAAGCAGAAGTTTCATGAGGCACACGTTCCATCTAGATCGTGGAACTCAAGAGGAAGGAATTCCAGAATCTGGTACAGGAAAACATGTCTGTGGTCAAGTACATACATGAGTTTAATCGTCTCTCTCGTTATACAAAAGAAGAGGTGGACACTGAGACCAAAAGGCAGAAGAAATTCATGAATGGTCTAGAACCATTCCTGAAGATGCAACTCATACTTGTTCGTACAGAAAAATTCCAAGATTTGGTTGATCGGGCCATTACATTAGAAAATGATTATCAAGAAGTGCAAGAAGACAAGAGGAAGAAAGCTAGAACTGAACCACGTCAATTCCAGATACTTTGACCCCGACCAACTATGCCATTTCAGTCCAGATTCAGGCCAACAGCACCAGTACCCTTCAGAGCACAAGTACCTTTCCGAGCACCAGCACTTGTTCGCCCAACTGCACCAGCAAAAAATCTTAACAAGTGTGCAAATTGTGGGAATAATCATCCCACAAAGGAATGCAGGAGGCCAAGGATTATGTGTTTTGGATGTTGTCAACCTGGACATATGAGAAACCAATGTCCCAATCCAAGACCACCACAGTAGGGAAACCAACGACCAGCTGCACCAAATCCTGCATCACAACAAAAGAACTCCAATCAGGGAGCAGGGAATCAGCAAGGAAAGGGACGTGGGAAGCCATACGGTCGACTTAACTACGTCAATGCAGAACAAGCAGGAACAAACAATGACGTCATAATCGGTACGCTGCCTATCTCAAACTGCACTGGTATTGTGTTATTTGATTCTAAAGCAACGCATTCATTTATATTTGAAGAACTCATGAGCAAAGTACGTTTACCTTTTCAACGTCTTACAAAACCCGTACGTATTCAGTCTCCGGGGGGTATAATTGAAGTAAGCCAAATTTTCATAGGTCTAGTCATATCCATCAATAAATTGAAATTCTTTGCCGATGGAATGGTTATCCCATTAAAAGGACTAGATGTTATTTTGGGTATGGATTGGTTAACCCGTTATAAGGCCAAGATTGATTGTGCCAGTAAGACCATAACCCTAGAAGCTTAGGAGGGCAGATATGAAGTATTTCAAGGAAACCGGTGTCCCAAAGTTAGTTTGGGATTTGAATTGAATTCCTTAGAAGGACAGAGTCTGGAGCAGATTCCAGTAGTCTAAGAATTTTCAGATGTGTTTTTAGAAGAGTTACCAGGTATGCCACCAGATAAAGAGGTGGAATTCACTATTGACCTAGCACCCAGTACTGCTCCAATTGCACAGAGACCCTATCAGATGGGACCAGAAGAACTGGTGGAATTAAAATCACAATTAGATGAGTTATCAGAAAAAGGTTTCATCAGGGAGAGTGTATCACCATGGGGAGCACCAGTACTTTTTGTGGACAAGAAAGATGGAGGAATCCGTATGTGCGTGGATTATCGGAATCTTAATAATGTTACTATTAAGAATAAATATCCATTACCACGGATTGATGATCTTTTTGATCAAGTAAGAGGAGCAGGAGTTTTCTCTAAGATTGATTTAAGATCCAGATATCATCAGATTAAAATCAAGGCCGAGGATATACCGAAAACAGGATTTGTTTCCCGTTATGGTCATCATGAATATTTGGTGGTACCTTTCGGGTTAACGAATGCACCAGCAATATTTATAAATCTGATGAACAAAGTGTTCATGAAGTAGATAAATTTGTGATCGTATTCATTGATGACATTCTAATATATTCCCGAAGTAATGAAGAGCATGCCCAACATCTATACACAGTCTTGCAAACATTGAGGGAGCATCAATTGTATGCCAAGTTTAGTAAGTGCGAGTTTTGGCTTGACCGAGTCTCATTTTTGGGTCATGTCATTACCAAGGATGGCGTAGCAGTAGATCCCAAGAAGGTAGAATCTATGTTGGAATGGAAACCTCCTACCACAGTCACAGAAGTTAGAAGTTTTCTTCGAATGGCAGGATATTATCGGAGATTTATTGAAGGATTCTCAAAGATTTCTGGACCAATGACCAAGTTATTGAGAAAAGATGTCAAGTTTGAATGGACGAAAACCTGTGAGAAAAGTTTTCAAGAATTGAAATGAAGACTTACCACAGCACTAGTTCTAGCATTACCAGAAAGCGGAAAGAACATTGTGGTATATTGTAATGCTTCAAAATCAGGACTTGGATGTGTTTTAATGCAAGATCAGAAGGTAATTTCCTATGCTTCGTGGCAATTAAGACCTCATGAAGTAAATTACCCAACTCATGACTTGGAGTTAGTGGCAGTGGTCTCTGCTTTGAAACTTTGGAGGCATTATCTTTATGGAGTCAAGTGTGAACTATATACGGATCATAAAAGTTTAAAATATTTCTTCACTCAAAAGGAGCTAAACATGAGGCAAAGAAGATGGCTTGAACTCATCAAAGATTATGGTCTGACCAGTAATTATACACCTGGAAAAGCTAATGTAGTAGCAGATGCATTAAGCAGAAAAGTAGTTTGTCATTAGATGGAAATGGAAGAAATTCCAGAAAGAATCCTACAAGATTTAGGAAGAGCAGGTATTGAGTTAGTAATAGATGGAAAAGAAGGATATTTAGCAACTATGTCAGTCCAATCAGGACTGCAAGAAAACATTAAGAATCGACAGAGAGAGGATGAATTTATTTCAGAGGAAATTAAAAAAAATTGAAGGAAAACCATCTGAATTCAATTTGGAAAAAGATGGATCTCTATGGTATAGAGGAAGAATTTGTGTTCCAAACATTGCTGAAATCAAAGAATTGATATTAAAAGAGGCTCATCAGACTCCATATACTATCCATCCGGGGAGTACAAAAATGTATATGGATTTAAAATGCACATTCTGGTGGAATAATATGAAGAGAGAAATTGCCAAGTACATTTCTGAATGTCATACATGCTAGCGGGTAAAAGCAGAGCATCAAAATCCGGCAGGACAGTTACAACCCTTACTGATACCAGAATGGAAGTGGGAGGAAATTGGAATGGATTTCATAACCGGATTACCAAAAACTCAAAAGAGAAAAGACACTATTTGGGTAATAATTGATCGGTTGACGAAAACTGCTCATTTTCTTGCTATCAATCAGACCGATTCTTGTGAAAAACTTGCAAGAATTTATGTCAATGAAATTGTCAGTAAGCATGGAGTACCAGAAAGAATCGTATCAGATCGAGGTTCAGTTTTTACCTCAACATTTTGGCAACAGTTACAGTCGGCCTTAGGATCACAATTGGATTTCAGTACTGCTTCGCATCCTCAGACTAGCGGTCAGACAGAAAGAACCAATCAGATTTTAGAAGACATGCTGAGGGCATGTGTGCTTGATTTTGGAGGATCATGGGATGAACATTTGCCATTAGCTGAGTTTGCATATAATAATAGCTATCAGAGTAGTATTCAGATGGCACCGTTTGAAGCTTTATATGGAAGAAAGTGTAGATCTCCAGTATGTTGCTATTGATATCATTCGAGACAGATTAAAAATAGCTCAGAGTAGACAGAAAAGTTATGTTGATAAAAAGCGGTGGAAATTTGAATATGAACCTGGAGATTTGGCATATTTAAGAGTTAGTCCAACAAAAGGAACTCGAAGATTTGGAGTAAAAGGAATGTTAAGCCCGAGATATATAGGACCATTTCGGGTATTAAGTAAAAAGGGTGAAGTTGCATATGAATTAGAATTACCAGAAAGTCTATCCAAGGTTCATAATGTTTTTCATGTTTCTCAACTCCGAAAGTGTCTCAAACCACTAGCTGAATCAGTCAAGTATTCAGAACTTGAATTGCAACCAGATTTGTCATATATTGAGAGGCCAACCAAGATATTGGAGGAAGACTGGAAACAACTCAGAAATAGAGCTATCTAATACTGCAAGGTACAGTGGAAGAATCATCCCGCAAGAGAAGCAACGTGGAAAAAAGAGGAGGATCTTCGTAGAGACTACCCCTACCTTTTTAGGTATGAGAGTTAGAATTTCGTGGGCCAAATTATTTTAAGGGGGAGAGGATGTGAGAACCCGTATTTTCTAACATCTAAACACTAGGATTAGGAGTTTAATTCTTTGCATTCATGCATGTTAAGTTTTGAGAGAATTTAAATTTTTTGAAAACATCGGATAAACATTTAACAAATGTATATATGTAAACATAATAAGTTGCACAATTTCAACAGATATGATAATCATAGATCAATTCATGGAGACATATATATATATACATGTCCAAAATCAGATTACAAAAGATTTGAATATTACAAATCATGAATGTTGCAAAAATTTGTAATAGAAATCTATCTATTGTCTTCATTCTTGTCTCAACTCCTTCTTCTTCATCTTCAATTCTTTTCTTCTTCAACCTGCACATAAACAAAAGAAGAATACTCCAAAAAAAAGAAGGAGAAAGGTTGGTAAAGATTAAAATGTTGCATTTCCAAAAAGGAAATGCATTTGTTTTAGGAGGCTAGTTTTGTGAATCCAGAGAATTGGTTCTAGATTGAAAAAAGTTAAAAACTGACTTAGGAATTTAGTTCCAATTAGGCAACAGATCTTAACAAACCAAAGGAATCATTCTTAAGGCAACATGTAACAAACCAGAGGCATCAATCTTAAGACAACAAGTGTTTAGGCATCTGAATTCAATTAGGCAACCAAGGCAGCAGATTAAATCCCGTAAGTCAATTTTAGTTTAAACTAACCTCCATTAGGCAACTGATCTTGTTTTAAAAAGGAAATAAGGTTTGCTTTCAAGTGTTAATCCAGCAAGACCTAGGCATCTCAAAATGCTAAGCATTTAAAAACTTTAGCAACAGCCGACAGCCTCAACAGTAGACAACATCCACATCTCCTATAACCTGTCCAAAGGAGATGAACCAGCCTCAAGCTGCTGGTGGCATTGACCTTGCCACCTCAAGCTTGAGAGCGATAAGGATTAGCTAGAAGCTGCCATGAAAACAGCTTACTCACCCAGTCATAAGGTGAATCACTTAATAGGTGTCAAACTCCAGACATTTTCGAAGTTCCAGTATACCAGCACCTTAAGGCCTATAAATAGAGCCTTATTGTCGACGATCGGTGAATCGGCGATCTTACGGTATTCGTGGAACGGTGATACTGGGGGGTAGGGACCTCTAGGGCCCAAGGCCAGGAGATCTGACAACAGGGGACAGCCCTTTTTTATATAGGTTCGGGCCTCCCTCAGGATAATAACCCTACGTCCTGTTCGTATATATTGATGGAGAAAACATCTTTACAATGGGGGTGTATGTTAGTGGCTACCCTAGGCCTAATCGCAGACTAATCTAATTAATCCCGCGGGACTCGACTCCTTCGAGGCAGCGCGTCTTCTGGGGCTTCACCTCCTAGGATTTAGCTTAACTCGCCGTGCGACTAGAAAGACCTGTCCTCCCCTATGGGATTGCTGATCCTTATATAGGGGGTCCCCAAAGTCGTACTGGACATGGACTTACGCCCGAGTAGGACTCCAGCTTCCTTGAACATCGTCGGGATTGACTTCCTAGTTTAAGGGATATCTTCCCTCTTTCGAGGGGTTACCTTGCGGCCTGGGGATCCTTACTAAATACGCAGTACCTTGCTGGAAACCCAGGGAATCATATGCGGATACCTTCTGATATACAGGATATCATACTATACATCATCACTTATGTGCTCTCTTTTTTGTCCAACACCACCCAAGAAAAGTACCACATCAATAGTAAGGAACCAGATAGTTGAGAGGTAAGCAAGGCAGCGAGGAGGAGGAGGCAAAGCCTGAAGAAGCAGGTTTTTCAGAACACCTGAAGACCAAGCTTCAGCTTGCTTAAGGTAGAAATGGGGGGGATAGAAACTTTTAGTAAAAGAAAAGAAGTACTTAAGTTCTGTAGAAATGTTCTGCGTTAGGTTAAATAAAAATACCTAACAAAACCAAACATAAAAGTGATCTATTCTTATCAGTTTAAAGAAATAGATAAAGAAAAGGAGAGAATAAGCTAAGCTCAGGAGTAGTATCTGTCTTCAAATAGATAAGGGAGGGGAAGTGAGAATCATAGAAAGAATAGCCCAGATCAAGGAAGATTTAGTAGCCTGCTCTTATCAGTTTGAAATTAGATAAGAAAGAGCTAGAGAAAAGATGAGAAGAGATAAACTAAGAAGAAGCATAGCATCTGTTCATGCCAGTAGAATACCTGGTATATATACAAGTAGTACTCTCAGATTTAAAGCAAATATAGGTTGCTTTAGTGTTCATCACAGAGATCAATAGTGTAGGATCTGTCCTCATCCTTCACGAATCAGAATCACAGACTCATCATGAAAAATCTTTCTAATAAAAAACAAGGTAACATCTGTTCGTGCATTGTAAGGTATATCTTAGAGTCAACCAATCAGGAGATATGAACTAAGAAAAGAATGTATCTTCCTGTTCTTATCAGTCTTATAAGGGAGAAACTCAGAACAAATGTAGTATCTATTCTTATCAGTCCGTATCAACATTAAAATAAGCCCTAAAGGCAAGTAAAATCTTTGCTCAGGCTAAAGGCAAGTGTAGCAATTGAACTTAACAGTGAAACAAGGCGGAGCACCGGCGAGGCCGGGGCTGCGAGGCCAAGGTCCGGCTGTCCCGGGCATCACGATGGGACCAGTGGCGAGGCAGAGACCAGTCGGCGGTGAAACCAAAGGGGAGAACCAGCGGCGTCATGGCGGAGGAACCCGCGGTGAACCAAAGTGAGGAGCGGCGATTTTAGGGAGAGTTCGGGAGCCGGCAGGAGAAAGAGAAGGAGGATTGAGAGAGGCGGTGACGTGTGAGAGAAGTGAGGAGTGAGGGGCTCGGTACCCGGTTGGGTTAACCCTAACCAAGTAACCGAACCAAGTAACTGAGTGGGCCCAGGTGGACCGGTTAGGGCCAAGCGGGCCTTGGGCCAAAAATAGGACCCCGGCCAGCCCTATATGAGAATAGCAGATTTTTTTTCTTCTTCTCTTTTCTCTTTATTATTTGAGAATCTTCCATAATTTAAAAAAATTTCAACAGACATATATATACTCCAAATCAATCTGAAATCCTATTTCAATCTGAAATCCTATTTCAATCTAAAATTTTAGCTGTTTAATAACTACACCACACCCACAAAGTTGTTAATAGTAAATTCTATAAATTCAGAAGATAGAGCAGATAAAAAAACAAGAAAGTTATAATAAATATCATCTATTGCATTGTCTTTGACAAGGTAGTCCACATCAGTCCAATTTCTGTAAAACAACACCATCAACATGAACATGCATATATGCATATACAATTGCTATCTTTGGAAATAGTCCTTATCAGACAATTATTCCACTCCAGATCCTGAAGTTCTGCCGATTTCGTCCGAAGGGACCTCTCACTACACTTCTTATCCATCTCAAGACAAGTTCATTTCTTGTCCATGTTTATGAATTATTTCTATCAACATATATGTAATTTTCCTTCTTCTTATCACCTGGCTTGTGATAACTAATAAATGGACTGCATTATGATTCACTGAATCATATATTAGTGGGCAGTGTGATGGGTCTCGTACCCGGCATGAAGGCTAGGTACCACTTGTGGGTAAAGCAGCGCACTTTTGCAGAGTGTATTGAAGTGTGGCATTGTCACTCCCTGTTCTGGGTATGAACTGCGATCGTGGCAGGAAAGGAACCATTGGAGGTTCTAACGACCCGTGATGCCTTCTGAACATAGATAAATTAAAACTTGACTTTTGTCCAGAAATGTTATTTGAAAAATGCATATCCTTTGAGGACTTTTGTCATAGTAGAAATAATCATCCAAACACCTTTTGCTATTATGAACTTGTTGAGTACCTTCTGTACTCATCCCCTACATAAACTCTCCTTTGTTAGACTCTGAACCGTTAGAGGTCGAATACGAAGAAGTCGAAGCTCAGGAAGGAAAAGAAGAGCCGGACCTGACTGGAGGAGTCGAAGGAGTCGATTACTACATCGACTACGGAGAACAAGAAGTGGCAGAGTTAGAGCAAACATAGAATAATATAGTTCTAATCGTAGTAGAATAAGACCTTGTTTATATGGAATTTTCTGCTTTTAAGTTTCAGCTTTATATTTCAGTTGTTATTTCCAATCGAACGTATCTTATTGTATTTCCGTTGTAAGCCTTTATATTGGAGTTTGGAGTTGTAATAATAATACAGTAGTTGGACCATCCATGCTTCTGCTGTACACTTTGATGGATGTAATATAATGAGATTGGATTTTGTTATGTTATGTCAAAGACTAGCACACTACACCATGCAGTGACTGAATATCTAGCATTGGTATCATCTAGACATTCAGGGTTGGCTGACGTGTAACTACTCTAACACGCACCGAGGCTGGGTTATCCAAAACCAGCTTGCTATGCTCTATACTTTTCCACCATGGCAGCTCTCTCTTTTACTAAACTAGACTCAAGCATCTACTCAAACTTAGGAATTAGTTCATCACGATGCTCCGCTTTCATCTGCCCCATTTTGCACTAAGCTTTTGCTCTCTTCCACTCACACTTAAGACTCTGCAGTTAGTGGGAGTGTCTTTGTTCAGGTTGCTAGGAGCCCTTTCCCCTGAGTATGACCCGACTGCTCCTTGGTCCAATACCAGTTGTCAAATTTCATAAGTCCTATTGGACATGAAAGATCCTTGTGAAGCTTGAACACTCAGCTTTGTCTGCAAAAAGCCCAAGATGTTATGTCAATAAGCATTAAGTTACGTATGAACTAATTACTAAATCAGGTAGTCGATGGTTATGTTACCAGCTTTTGGTACACTTTCTGGTCTGTGAGGTTTGGAAGGATCTTTCACCTTCAGAGGTGGTAAATGACCTCCCTCTACATTGGTATTTGGCACGATCCATTTTGACTTCAGCAAACGGTGGCTCAACGCCCCACAGGTGTGCCTCCCCATCTTCCTTTTTCCACATTCTCTTCATACCCGTGTATCCTTTTGTGCCTAGTCTATGGAGATGTTTGTTTTTTGCTATCAGATTCTTGTGTTCTTCACTTTTATGACAAAAATTAGGCGTGTTCTTCATCTCAACAATTTTTTTCCAGACCTCTAGGGTCACCATAGGTAGTGCCCAAAGGGCTCCATTCCTTTCTGCATGTAGAATTCTTCAACGTGTACTTGGAGTTCTTCAACGGCTAGCAAGCCTTCATCGATGTAGCTCGTCACACTTCCTCCTTCCATTCATTAGGCACCTTGAACATTCGCATTATATCGTCCACCACGCCAATGCGCTCGACTTCAGGAAGTTCTTCCAGCCTTCCAACAAGATCCTGATCCGGTTGCCATACAACTACCCAACAAAATGGTCTTAAATTTCTCCATTCTTTCAGGTTTTGAAGGAGCCCTAATATTTTCATCAATTGCATGCACTTAAAATTTTCCTGAGGGCTTCATTGAGGGTTTTCTAGGCCAGTGCTTTCGTATTGCCGAGGAATCAGATGTCCCTCTAGGCGACAATCGATCATCGAACCCTCTCGGTTCACTAGATCATAACGATGATGCATTATTAGACAACATCTACAAAACATCTATTAAGCATAATAATAAATTATGAATTAACAATAACTATGAGCATTATGTTAATGACCGACTAGTATTAACAATTTCAAGCTAAGCACCTAAACAAGTACCTAAGGCCTCACATTGTACATGTTAACATAATAAGTTCTATAGCAAAAATTATAGAACTATAATAACAGCAAGCAAAAATTAAGTAACTGCAGTTCTATAGCAAAGTTAAATAATTGAAAGTCTATAAAAAAATCAAAAGTTACTAAAATACATAGAAAAAATCCCTAGCAAGCAAATAAATAGTACTAATCAAGAAATACATAGCATGATTATTGCATCCTTTCAATATTACCCTAAACAGTACTAAGCAAGCAAACTTAACCCTAATCTTATAGAACTATAATAACAGCAAGCAAAAACTAAGTAACTGCAGTTCTATGGCAAAATTAAATAATTGAAAGTCTATACAAAAAATCAAAAGTTACTAAAATACATAGAAAAAATCCCTAGCAAGCAAATAAATAGTACTAATCAAGAAATACATAGCATGATTATTGCATCCTTTCAATATTACCCTAAACAGTACTAAGCAAGCAAACTTAACCCTAATCTAAGATAGGGGAGGCCGGTGTCTTCGGTCGGGAAGGAGGCGAGGTAAGGCATCCTTATCTTGGCACTCATGGGGAAGGAGTGGTTAGTCGGGGAGGAGGTGATGGCGGCCCGCGTGGAGGTGATGGCGCGTCGAGGTCGAGGAGGCGGTGAGGTCGATGGTGGAGAGGCGAAGGCTAACATGGAGGCGGTGGCAGCGGCCGCCACATGGTCCAAGACGAGGCAATGGTGGCCAGCACACGGTCCAAGACGAGCTAGTGGAGGAGGGTCATCACAAGGGGGAGGAGGCGGTGTAGGGTCATCATGATGGTGTTGACTCAGGCAGATGGAGGAGTGGTGGTAACGGGCTCGAGCTAGACGAGTGGGAGCATGGCGGCGGAGGAGGATGTGTCGGTGGATGTGAAGTGGTGGCGCGGGCTCGAGAGAAGAGGCACGTTGTGTCATTTGAGTTTTTGGGGCACGAGTGAAAAACCGGTCTAACCTAAATGCCCTAGTATGCACATCCTAGACGATTTCGCTTAGATAACTGCCATGGATGTGCAGCACATCCTATATGGTTTCTCTTAGAGAACCGCCACAGATGTTCAATATTGCATCGAACAGGATTTGATCCTAGGACCTCACGCTGCACTAGCACATGGACTACCACCTCAACAACATGGTGTTTGTGGTATAATAGGGCTAGCAAGCCCCTTACGGCATATGGGAGGTGGAAAAAGAACCCTAAAAATAAAGGAATACAAATGGAGACTACAAAATGTTGTTTTAGGACATATATTATAAATTCATAAATATATTACACATGTTGTTTTAGGACATATTTTGCAAATTCATAAGATGATAAATCTTGAAATTCATATAATACAAATTCAAATTTATCTTCATTCCACTAGCTTATTTCCTTTGAACACTAGCCCTTCAGGATGATCTTTGCGTATGTAGCAAGTTTCTTCTTCTTCTTCTTGTTCCTCGGCCTTTATTCAGTCTCCAATAGGTGGTCGAATTGAGTGTATTCATCTCGTCAAGAACCTTCTCAACTCCAAAAATCTTCCTTTTCCCATACATAACTACATGGCGCTTCTTATGTGCGACGTCTTTTACATAGAAGATTTGGGTAATGTGGGTGGCAAGAACAAATGGTTCAGTTTTGTATGCTAGCGGTCAAGGTCAACATATGTGACGCTGTACTTATTGATTTTCACATGTTATAGATTAACCCATTGACACCAGAACAAGGAAATCTTAAAAATGCATGTAGTCAAGCTCCCAAATCTCCTCTATGATCTCATAGTAGAATTTTTTTATCTTAGCTGCTCTGGTATGTGCTCTTTGCATCTTGAGCTTTCGTGTAGAATGTCTACCCATTTGTATCATAACCTTGCCATATCTGGACTATGAATGATAGCTTTTTTGCCAGCGAAGTCAGTGTGTTAGTTGACGATCCCCGACGATTTGCTTATTCAACCATTCATTAAATCTCTTGTTGTGCTCTTTCATCCTCCAAGCATCTGTCACTTTCAAATACTCTTGTCTTACATTGGCCTCATGTTCTGCGATATAAGGGGACACTACAGTCATGAGTTGCAAGACCATGAAATGGGCTATAGCATATGCTTCAGCATCAGGGCTGATTACTTTTATTTCAACTGTCTCGATTCCTACAAGTCTCCCCTCGTGCTGAGATCGAGGCACACCAATTGGCTGTGGTTCAGCCATGTAATCAATGCAGAACTCAACAACTTCTTCTAAAACATAACCTTCCACGATACTGCCCTCCGGCCGATGTTGACTTCGAACATAGTGCTTCAAAATTCCCATGAACCGCTCGAAGGCACCTACATGCTGTGTAAAAACATAGGGCCGCATATCTTTATCTCGCACACAAGGTGAATAATGAGATGGACCATGATATCGAAGAACGACGATGGGAAATATATCTCAAGTTGGCATAAAGTTTTCCACCCCCTCTTGCAAATCATCTAGTGTAAAGGGATCTATAACCTTAAGAGAAATTGTGTTAAAGAAATCACACAACCTCATGAGTGCTTCTTGGACCTTTAGCGGCAGAATATTTTTGATTGCCACTAGGATATTTATGTCATCATCACATGACAATCATGAGACTTCATGCCAATTAATTTTAAATCTTCCATAGAAACAAGATTTTTTATGTTGGTGGAGTAACCTAATGGAACTTTAACACTACACAAGAACTCACACAGTTCAGTTCTCTCATCTTTGGATAAAGTGTAACAAGTAGGGGGAGGTACGCCTAGATTTTCTCGGTGTTTTTTTGGTGCTAACTGAGGTCTGATGCCCACATCAGTCAGGTCTTGTGAATTAATGTCATCCTTTGTTTTGTCATAGATGTTCAATAACATATCAAGCATGTTGTCACATACGTTCTTCTCTACGTGCAATGATGCACATCTAGATCCTTCCAATAAGGCAAGTCCCAAAAGATAGATCTCTTCTTCCATATGATCTTTTCACCTGGCCGCTTCTTCAATTTATGTCCCTTTCTAAGCACGACATTGATATCCTTGCCTTACATTGATATCCTTGCCTTATCATAGAACTTTGCCCTAGTAAAAGGCCTTGGTTCGGCACCGTGTTCTGTCTTCCCATCTAATTGATACTTCATGCTACGGTATGGATGATTTCTTTTCAAGAACCTCCGGTGACGCATGTGATTTTGCCCGAGTTCTTGTGTGCTCACGTTATCTTTCAAGCATGTCACACAGGTTTTGACTCCCTTTATAGTTGCCCCGAGAAGTTACTGTATGCAGGATGATCATGGATGGTTAGAAACAAGAATCCACATAAAATTGAAGTCTCATTTTTATGCATTCCATAACTTTACCCATTCGACCTTCCACAATGTTAGTAGTTTTTCCTTAAATAGTGCTAAGTAAATATCGATGTCATTTTTGAGGTTGCTTTGGCCCTTGGAAAAATATCGACATCATGATGTACTTTCGCTTTATATATAACCACGGGGAAGGTTGTACATATAGCGAAGCACTGGCCAAGTGTTGTGTCAGCTGCTCCTCGAGTTTCAAGATGACAACGGTGTTATCCACTGCCTCCTCGAGTTCTACCCTGATGTTCTTGAGCACCGCCTGTACCACATTCGCCGGAATAGTGTCGGGTAGCGGCAATTAGGTACATGGCCTTCAACGATAACAGATCCTAAAGCGACCCCACACACCACTGCAAGGTGTAGTGTGCCAGTTGTTCATATAATACTAATGAAACCACATCTCATTAATAGTACAACAGAAGTATTGCAATGGTTCAATATAAACTTATTATTACAAACCAAAAGTATATCTGAGAGACTAATTTGAAGGAAATACACTATGATAGGTTCGGAAAAGGGTAAAGATTGGGTTATATAATAGGCAACAGATAATTGAAAACCATATGAGCATAAACTATTATGGTTATGTTATTGTGACTATTCTATAACAAGCTCCTACTGATATAGTTCCATGTCATCCTGATCTTCATAGTTGATATAATAGTCGACTCCATCAGACAGGTTCGACTCCTCATTTTCGTGCAGAAGTTCAGAATCCTCGAACTCAGGTACTATTGGTTCACAGCCTAACAAAAGAGGTTTTATATAAGGGATGAGTACAGATGGTACTCAACAAGTTCATGAATAGCATCAGAGTTTAATATGAACCATTACTACAAAAACATCATCCCTCAAGGAATAATGCATTTTTCAATAACATTTCCAGAACAAAAGTCAGGTTCCAACTTTAAACAAATCTCTATGCTCAAAAGGCTTCACGTGTTGTTAGAACCTCCGATGGTCCTTTCCCGCCATGTTCACAATTTGTACCCAAAACAGGGAGTGACAATGCCACACTTCAATACACTCTGCAGAGGTGCGTTACCTACAAGTGGTACTTAGCCTTTATGTCGGGTGCGAAACCCATCACACTCTCATCGGTGTGTGGCCAAGTCTAAGGTTCTGAACCATTTCACCCTTCTCATATGTCATTTCACCCTTCTCATATGTCATATCTCATCTTTTGTAGCCGATCTAGTATCGACTACCCACCTTGTCATTATAGCATACTCTTTTAAAGATGTGGGGAGATAACGCCCCCCAAGCGAAAATCCAAGGTTTAATGCTCCCCTAGGCGAGGGACATAACGCTTCCTCAAGCATTACGATACATAATTTCATGTGAGATATTTTAGTAAGAAGGCACTACTTGACTCGTCTGTCCCATTTCAGGTCTTGTGGTTAAGCTATCTATATGGTATGAGAATGCCAACTGGCATTTGTTAGTAACTTAATATGTATCATACGTAGTGGAACCTTGACCACCTCAACACATTTCATTCTGGGGTTCCACCATCCACCATATATGATTCCAATTCACTAATATATTTCCTTTTTTCCTCAAAATTATTCTCTGTTTTGCAAGTGATAAGAAGGATAAAATTTGCACACACTTGCGTTACTGATATTTGTTATTAACTTTAAAATTACCGGCAGATATCGACAAGAAATGAACTTGCCTTATGACGGACAATAAATGAAGCGTGAGGTTTCTTTGGGAGAAATTGGCAGAACCTCGGGATCTGAACATTGAATAATAGTCTTATAAGGATTAAATGCTAAATAGAAATATATATATATATATATATATATATATATATATATATATATATATATATGGATGCATGATGTCATGATAAAAATGAGATGATAGATTAATGTATATTTGATATTTATTAGTTGAACATATATGATTTTATATGAATCTTTTCTAATCTATGTATTTTATTAAGAATTGACATTGTTCAAAATAAGAAGTAAAGAAAATTCTTATGAATTCATTTAAGTTGTATTGAAATTTTAGTTTTCAATTCTGAATTTATAGGTATTTGGATTATTTATTTTATTTATATTTTTATTTTTGGGATGAGCCAAAGGCCCATCCGGTCTAGCCCAAAAGGCTTGTTCGGTCTACTTGGCTCACCCGACCAAAGGCCCACTCGGCCGAAGGTCAATCCGGTAATGGCTTAACCCTAATCAGCCATCCCTTCGTGCCCGCGCTTCTCCCTCTCTTCCCTTCAGTCACCACCACCTCCTCCATGTCTCCCTCTCTCCTGAGCAAAACAACCACCGCCGCCACAGATTCCAGCCACTCCCGTCGATTGCCGGCGATGCCGACCACCAAGACGAGCTCCTCTTCTCCTGCTCCTCCCTTTCCTCACCATCTCGACTTCTCATTGTAGCCTCCACCTGTGCTATTTTCTCCCCCAGTGCATTGCCGCCTCGGAAAACCCTAGCCAGCTCTCCTCTGACCAAATCACCGCCGTCTATGGCATCCCCTTGATCTCCTCTTCCTTTCCCCAACCTTTCCTCCACATTCGCCTCTTCTACTCCTTGGATTTGCGCCACCACCGAACCATAGGGTTCGGGCCCGTGATGACGGTTGGTCACTGGCGTCGCCTATTCAGCCGCCGTGTTTTCTTCAGTACTGCTGTCCCGGCTTCTTCATCACTGCCATCCCCATCCCGCCTTCTTCGTCGTTGTCGTCCTAGCTGGCACGGCTTGGCGGCCTCGGTCCACACTAGGGTTGTTGGCCCTAGCCGAGCCCGTGGCTGGCGGCATGACATCATCGGCACGTAGCTAAGCGCCTCACCTCCGCACTCTGGTCGCTACTGCCTCGGGTCCTGCTGTTAGAGGATCAGCGACGAGTTCGTCACGCCGCAAACCGCAGCCGGCGGTGCTCATCCTTTCCTTCTAGTATGAGATGGCCAAAAGATTTGTTCATGTTTTAGGGCCTTTTTGGTATAGAGGATATGATTTAGAATTAGGTTTTTCTACATTGGATTGGTGGTGAGGCCACTAGATGATGCTATGCTTTTGTCTTTGATGGTCACTGATGTGTATGATACAGTCCTTAGGTCTTTGTTTTTGGAGAATTTAGGGTTATTGATAAAGTGGTTTATCTATCTCTAGGGTTATGTGTATGTATAAAATCTCTTATACTACTATGCTATAAGTTTTGATGCACCGGTGGTTCTGGTCATGATTAAGGGCATGACCTTAATGTTTTTGTGGTAGAAATTGGTTTATTGTACTACTGTCCTTGTGTTTCAATCCTTAACTATGCTAATTATCTAGCTATTGGTCTCCATGTGTAATTCCATATAGAATGGATCATAGGCTAGTCATGTGATATACATTTGTTGTTTATTTGGTTACTGCCTCCTTCATCCTACCTATTCCTATTAACTGTCTACTCATGTGCTCTTGGATTAATCGATATGAACATATATTACTCTTTGTCTTAGTTTTATACATTCAGATTCATTAAATTGAGAGAACAGATCATATGCTTTTGTCTTTCAATGATGATATATTGCCCTGAGGCTAATATGTGTGTTTGTTTTTGTGTGTGTTATATGAACAGATGCCACACTAATACTTTTATGATGATTTTTAGAGCATGATGTTTATATGTATATATATGTCTGTATATGTTTTTATACTGATAAAAATAGATTATCTAGGCTTGATCATAGATTTTTATTTATCCAAACGCAGAATATTTCTGTCTAATTGGATAACCTATATTTTGTTAAGAATAATTCCTTTCTTCCCCCCTTCCATCTACCTCCTATTTATTTCACCAACCTTGGTGAAGTACTGGAGTTAATAGGTTGACACCTATGTGATGACTCTTGCTAAAATATGATGAATGAGTTGGTTAGATGGCATTTTAATGTTTCCTAATCTGCTGCTAAGCTGGAGGTGGTTCTTGCAGCTGCCAGCAGTAGCTTATGTGCTGGTCTGATCTGCACCTGGTCACTTTAGTTATCCTTAATGCATAAATTGGTTGCCTTTTGTCATCTGATTTGGTTGGTTAACAATTTTCAAAATTGATTAGCATTTTGGACCTAGATTAGCTGGATAATTGTGAAAGCTAATTTGGTTTAATTTAACCATGGTTGCCTAATTATGGAGATTAATCTAAAATAGTTAGCTTATGGAATCAGATCAGTTGCTTTTGTTGCCTAATGATTGCCTAATTGTTGCCTTATGATCTATGAAGCTAATACTGTTGCCTCACTTTTTCCTTTGTTGCTTTTGTATAAATAAAAAAATCTGATTTCCTAGGTTAGCTTTTAGTTCTATTGAGACCAAAAATGAGTTCTTTGGTTTCAAAAGATTGATCTCCTAAACAGATTTCATTCTTAAAAGGGGATGCAAACATTTTAGCCACTAATAAAATCTTTTTGTTTTGTTAGAGTTTCTCTTTACATGTGTACAGGTTAAGTGGAAGCAAAGGAGAAGATAAAATATCTTTAAATGAAGAATCTAATTAGTATAGTTTTAGTATTTTAATTTCTCATTATAGTAATCTTTTCTGTAACATTATCTCTTTGTAACAACATTACTTACATTACTGTATTGAATTTAAGGATTTCTTGTAATATTGTTTTATACCTTAATCATAATATCATTTAACATATATGTGAATATCCAGGCAATTGTATTGGAAAAATCTCAGATGCTTATTCTTACTTAATCACATATTGTTTAACTATTCATTTAATAACATTTTACTATATCTATATTTTTGAACTTTATATTCAAAAATATTTAATTTATCCTAATTTCATGCATGTATGCGAACGATGCACAACATCATTTCCTAAACCCCTCTTTTAATCGTTAGTGAAATTTAGGGTTCTCACATATCTAACTTAGGAGGTGCATTTATATCCCCTACCATAGGTACTCATCGGCGCGCTTCCGGCGTACTACTGCAAGAGCCGCTACGATTGGTGAAGTGTTTGTGATGACACAGGAGGACATGCACCTGCGCGGAAGCATGTACGATACTGTCCTGGGCCGCCTCCTCCTGTCATTCCCGTTCCTCGGCTCCTCGCGCTCTATATTGCTTGGACGTCTCGTCATCACGTTGGGGCCCTAGCACTACGACTTCTCGGAGTCCTGAGCACGCGGTCGGGGAGGACATGTCCTTATTATCGAAATTCTCGGAAGAAGCGCGCTGGAGAATGGAAAGTAAGTTTCCTCCGGGCGCCGCAGTGACAATCCACCAATCAGTAGACTAACAAATCAAGAGAACATTGGGTAAATTACCACACCCGGTGCTCCCTACTTTGGTATTGCTAATAGTCACATTAACACATTTAGTGGTCTGTCCGGTTTTTGTGATCCTTAGCCCAATGGCTGAGCTCACTGCACACAAAGCAAGGTCTGTTTCCCTTGTTCATTGGATTCCTCCTCTTCTTGTAGTTGGTGGTCTGATCGATCTTCTTCTTCCCTTTGAGCTTGCTGCGACCATTCTGTTGCACCATGTTGGCACCAGATTGTCCCTCGCCTCCTTTAGAGTGCACATCATTCGTTCGAGCTTTCTCCTCAACATCAAGAGATACTATCAAGTTGTTAATAGACATATATGGTCTCTTGTGTTTGAGTTGTGGCAAAAATTCCTTCACAAGGGAGACAATTTGGCAATAATGCTCCCAAACACATACTTGTCGGGTAACACGCAGTTGAGAAGTTCGAATTCCTTTATAATGAACTTATCTCATGAGCCTCCTTAACTACAGAATGGTCATTGACCATTTTGTAGTCATGATATTGCTTCATGACGTATAGTTCATTGCCTGTGTCCGATGCACCAAATTTAGCTTCAAGTGCATCGTGCACTTCCTTTACGTCTCTCATGTGCATGTACACATCACAAAGACGATCCACAAGTATGCTAAGAACTTGTGAGAGTCTAGACTTAACTTCCCTACCCTCTCTGTGTATCATCATCGGTCCAGGATCAAGCTGAATAACACAGTCAAAATGATAACATTGCCCTGTCAATTTTATTACAACATAATCTTGATGAAATAGAAGCCACATGGCTTTAACAAAGTACTCGATCACATGATCGTTACAAAGAACAGAGCAACGGAAAAGAAAGCGATAAACTGGAGGGCTCCATCTCAACCACAGGCAGTCGACATAATTAACGCGACCTCCCTCCTCGGGACCATCATAGTAGTAGTCACTGTCAACATCTTTGGCGGCGTAGTCATTTGTCAATCATCATAACGAGACATGTCGATGAGTACTTCGCATACTCAGCGTGCCCCCTTGTAGGGAAACACCTAAACCAATGTATATGAGGTTGCAAAGAAAGGTTAAAAAAAGTATTTTACATAAAAAAATTGGGGTTTAAATACTACGATAATTTCAAATGTGGCTTTGATCTAAACTTAGGTTTTTAATTCAAGGGTTTCACATCAATGTGAGGGTCCACGACCAACACATATAAGTAAGGCATCCAGGCTAAACTCGACCATAGGTTCCAACCACTTATTCACATTTTCAGAACTGAGATGGAGGGAAATAGCAAGCGGGAGAAAGATAGGTCTTTTTATCAGGAATGAGTTATGTGACATCCATAGTCATGGATATGACTAATCGATTAGTTTGATACTTTACAGAGTTTATACATTTTAACCACATTACACGATCATCCCCTTATGCCAAACTGATCGGGCTTGTACACACACCCATCGGTGTGTCGACAAGGTGACCGTGACAAGGTATTTTAGCTAGTCTCATCCCGATGTGACATGCCCACTAGGTTTTGATATGGAGGATACACCCACTTACCCTACATGGCCCCATTGGTGCCGAGATCCTCGTAACTACGTCCATGCTTCTGCGGTACGACGATGTCGACACCAAGACTCAACTAACCTACTTAACCAAGCCAGTGCACATATAGCATGTGGTCGTACTATTTTCACACTTTTCAAAATCATGAATTTAACCTTATTCGATACGAATGACCAATGGCTCCCTTAACTCGTGAGGAACGACCATTTGCTCCTTCAACTCCTGATTCAGCTGTCACCCACACCTTTTAGATGGTAAGTTTCACCCAGAGTAGAAAAGGAGGAATAGAGAGAGACAGGAAACAACAATGGGCATCCAGCCCTAGCTCGGCGAGCTCAACAAAGTTTCAATAATCATAACAATGATCCAAAGATCGTTCCTCTGAGAAGGCAAGGTAAAAGCATCCGAGGGATAATTAAGCACGGCTAAGCTTCATCTCTACTCTATTATGAAATATTAAATAAACTACTCAGGTATCAGGTAAAAGGGCGATAAGCAGATAAAGGTGCATGTGTGTCAATAGACACGCTAACTACGGGAATAAAACAACATGCATGCTTGAAAACAATAAAATATAATGATTTTAAAAATAATAGGATCAACATGATCAAGAAAGAGGGACATGCTTTTGTTGTCGAGTTGTTGTTCTTCAGAGTCGGGTCTAGCATCGTCGGCTTCACTCCCTAATCATCATAATGGAAAATAAAGCGAAAAAATAAATAACCATGCCAAAATACAAATCCAACTGTAAAAGAGAGGTGGGAATCAACGACGGGGATGTGTCAAAGATTGGATTAGGGTTTTAACCCTAAGACGGTTCTTAATTCGGGGTCTCTTAAAGAGGGGTCATAACCGTGTAATAATACATAAATAATAAAATATTAGATTAGTTATTTATTTAATACCAGCAACATGGCACACAATAATGAGATTAAATATAATGTTTTCATTATTTCTTACATTAATAGCAAAAACATTTACCTGAGCTATTTAATTAATAGAATTATTTATTAAAGGAATAAAGCCTAATCATGCTAAGTGTCATATCGAAATAAACAAAGATCCTAAGCATGATACAGAGCATGTCGTGGTTGAGCGATAAAAATAGAATTAATAACACATCTGCACTTTTGACATTATCGATGTTTGTAAATATTCATACCTAAGTGCAAAATGTCATAAAGTTGCCAACCCTAGGTGTAGACCTACTAACATTAACTAATCAGCACCTACATCATGTATTACCAATGTTTCAATTTTACAGAAAAGAATAATATTAGTAATCTATTATTTGGTACGCGAGCATTATCTAGAAATGACATATGAATTATTAGCATGCTAAAATAGTGTTGAATTTTAGCAAAATTTACCACAAATGGCTAGACAGTAATTATAACTCTAAAAAAAATTAAATTATGAAAAATAAAATATTTTTACTTTTAATAATTAAAAAAGAGATAGAAAAAATTATATAAAATCATGTATAGTATAGCTCCTAAAATCATGGGAAAATTCAAGGTAGGTCCTACACATGCTAGTAATCTACGGGGAAAGAAATAATTTCAAAATTTGCATCCAGTACAAAGTTATCGCAAAATTTGTTCAAAATTCATCTGAATTCGAAAGAATTTAAAAACTAGCGGTCGGATCCAAAATCCGATGGCACCAGTGGGTTCATTGGGTCCTAAATACCCCAGTGAACACAAAGATCGACGACTTGCTAAGAGATTTTGTAATTTGCAAAAATAAAGAAGACGAGACGAACTAGTACTAAACATAGGTGCTTGATCGATCCCTCATGGCATGTACGGGTTGCATGCATGTATGGAAGTAAACGGATCAGATCGGATCGGATAATGTATTTTCCATATCCTTTACCATATTTTTTTTGCAGATTCGGAGCGGAGCGGATAACGACCGGATGCGGATTCAAATGCGGATTATATCGGACCACAGATTCGGAGTGGAAACGAAGCGGACTCGGACTAGAAACGGACAAAAAATATCGGATAAATACGCGTAATGTCAGGGCCCCGGAATTCTACATGGTTCAAGGAAACACTTGTCGCCAAAGACCGAGCAGCTACCCAACCGGTGGCGCAGTACCTGCGCCGTGAACACCCGGAACTGGATAGCCTGACACCTGACCAACGCACCATACGATCACCAGAGTCGTATATCTTCACCGCTGGTCAAGCTGGCCAGAAGCGAACAACGTTCCATAACCCACATACAATTCCAAAGTCCTGTGGAGAATTAAAGTCACTCTCAAATCCACTAAGCACAACAATATTGGAGGAGCCCGGTGATGATACCCTCACCCTAACCTGACCCGGAGGTCAGTGGGTCACCTGAAGGCCCGGTACCATCACCCACGCCCTGCCTGACCGGCACAACATCTCAGTCAGCGGGTCACTCAACCACACCTTGTCACGCTTAGTGAAAGAAAGAACGACTGTAACTCTTCACGGCTAGCTCATACACTTCAAAACAATACACGCACGGTGTATGAGCAGCCCAATGAACAACTTGTATATCACAACAAAACACTAAGAGAAGGATTACCAGATAATTATAACATATCCCATACTCGGGGCAGTATTTATCTTACATCCAAGCGACTCGCAGGTCGTCCATGTCAAAAGAAACATCAAGGACAGCAGCGGAAAATATTATAAAATGGAGGTGGCAGCCCATGCCATCTCTCCAAAAACTTCACCATCCTACAGGATCTTCTGACCAGGGAAACCAAGCAAGAACGCTTCAAGTTCAGCACACATGGACCATGAAATTCTCCTAATTTAGAGCACCTACAGGAATGGAATTCTCAACTGATTACTTTCGTACTCGCAAGATGCTAATTGCTCATTCTAGTTTAACTTATTCATGACATGGAAGAATCAATAGCACAATCAAGTGATTAACCAACTTCATCCTAGCATGTTAAGGAGAACTACCCATGTTGTCTTTAGCATACTAGCATGGCAAGTTTGAGGTAAACCAAATTAATCCATAAGCATCAATAATTCATGTGGCAAGCATTATCATAAATGGGACCCATCATTTCAAAATCAACACAACAAGATATCATGATTACTAGTGACCATAATCACTAGCATCCACTTGATTCATAATTCAATTTCATCCCAACAAGGATTCAGAGCACTAGTGACTCCTATCACTAGTCTCTCAATTGCCCACATAGTTGGCCACATAGTTCACGTAGTTGGCACATAGCACACGTAGTAGCACATAGCTCACATAGTTAGCACATAGCACACGAAGTCACACATAGCTCACATAGTTAGCACATAGCACACGTAGTCGCACATAGTTCACATAGTTGGCACATAGCATCACATAGGCGCACATAGCTCACATAGTTTCACACATAGCTCACGTAGTAAACCACCTTCCTGGTGTAATAATCATTTCCCATGATTTCATAACATTCCCCATAACCATCCTGATTATGAGTACCCAACAGATCATATTCATGATAGAACATAACAAGCAAGCAAGCCATTGAGATCCACGTATACAATACCAAAAACAATCAAAGCTATTTATCAACCAAGCATGACATAAGAAAAACCAGAATATTTCCAACAAGCGAGCATGCTTGCCTGGCCCTTGAATGTGTGTTACACTTGCTTGGAATTACTCGGATAAGTTAACCCTCGTGATCCGGCCCTATCGATAAGAAATCTGAATTGCCGAAAACATAATGAAGACAAGCAATCAATCAATACCGGCAAGAACAGAGATGAAGACATGTATGAAATGCATCTTAATATGTAATAAATGTTATTACAAAGCTACGCAACTTGAATCATTTGACTTGGCCTTGTATATGTCAAGTTATGGTGACTTGCAGTATGAAGATCATATTTGAGAAAGATTAGCGAATTATAAAGTTATTCATAACAGGGGTATAGTAGAGCACGAGGACATGCTAACATATTGATTGTTAGATGAACTGTGATACTACACATTGTTATTCTAACTGTTAAGTTAAATTCTCTAGTATGCATGGGTCGACATTAATCATAACGGGGCAGGTTGAGCAATTTTAAAAGTTGCAACTACAATATCATGAAAAACACTGGCGCGCTTCATATAATTCTATTAGTAAAGAAATGAATTTAGGAAGGATGATCATTTCAATTGGAGGTCGTGTGGATTTCCTATGAACTCTTGAGGTTTAATCAAACTTTAGTTGTTTTGACACTAGCTGAACGAAGGTATTAGTCCTAATGACTTCCTGATAATCAAAGTGGGATATTACCTTGAGTATTTAGAAAATTACTTGTTAGCACCTTATTACGTCTCACTATCAGGAATAGCTTATGAGCATTAGCTTAATCGGCATACTAACTTGGTCGGCAGCCAATTGAATTAACTTCAACTGTTAGTAATTTCACTTATGGCCCTTAATATAGTTAACCTTTATTGAGACAGAGCGCTAAATTGGCTTGTCCTAAATCTAAATCACAACGCAATCAGTTAGTTCACTGAATATGTGGATAATTAGCATATTAATAATAAGCTTAACAGAAATTAAGTGTTAAGTACCTTAAGTATGTCCTAATTATTAGCCGAAATAAATAAGCATATTGATTACAGCTAACTATACTAACACGTCTAAGTTGACTAGCCAATAATTAGTCAGTACTTAGTTGCGGTCAAAAACTAGATTATTAATTAATGGCAGCATGCAAGCATTGGGGCATTACGTATGCGGTTGTACTCATGCTATATGAATTGGGTTCACTGATCATGGTCGTATGAGTCATATTCTACTTCCTCATTTCATTACAGCAACTTACTACTAAGGCATACTTAGCTACCTTTAACCAAGGCATGGCGCTGTTTGCGCACTACTTAAATACAATTATGAATTGGTGAGCACACCTTAGTTCATTAGGGGTGCTGATTTTTCACTCAAGTTGCATTACTTGGACATACAGCTAATTGATTAAGCTACCAATAGCTTGCTTAACCGAGACCATGTGTAGCTAAGACATTAACTAAGATATGATATGCATGTATTGTCCCATGATTTCGTTACTGAGATTGTTAGGAGAGCTAGCCACAGGTTAAAAGAGTTGGAAAGATAATTACGGCAAATAATGGAACTAATTAACCGACATAAGGATCAAAAATGTTCTGACGGACTAGAGGTATCAAGTAACCATATGAAGGATCCAATCAAGCTCATAAGCATGAGCATAATTACCTAGCTAAAATCAAGTAATATCATTTATTCTTTCTCAGACTAATAGGCTAACACATGTATTTACCAAACCAAGGAAATCATAGTCATCAGAAAGATCAAGGCATCGAGAGCATGGCTGACCACATCAGCATAAGCACATCTCATAGGCATGAACTCAAGCATCGGCAAGTCAAGAACACTAGAGCCTAATCTAGGAACTAGAGAAGGGGCATTGGGAGCTCACCGGAGGAGGAGGAGGGATGTGGCGATGGGGTCGCCGGCGGTTGGCGGAGCTCCGGTGGTGAGGCGACGGATGCGCCCGTTCAAAAAAGGCTCGCTCGGCGACGGGATTTCAGTGGTGGCCATGGCGAGCTCCGGTGACGGCGACTACCAGTGCTTGGGGAAGGGAGCTTGAACGACGGTGAGGCGAGGAAAGGCGGCAGGGGCTTGGCCGATGGCGCAGCAGGGGAAAGAGAAAGAGAATTGGAGAAAAGGAGAAGATGGTGGTGCCACAGCCCCGTCGGTTGTGGCGGCGAGGCACCAGTGGGGGGGGGGAGCTGCGGGGAGTCGGGGCCGCAAGCGGTGACTTGGGGCAGCGGGGAGCTCCTGGCGGTGCTTGCGGGAAGCCGGCCTGGGCAGAGCGCACGGCGGTGGGAGCCAGGCGGTGGTGGCGTAGCGAGGGAGACCCGAGCGAGGGCGGCGCTTGGCGGAAGGACGAGTGGCAACGGCGACGGAGAATCGGCGGCAGCCTCGGGCGTGCCCTGGAAGCGGTTGGCGTCGGCGGCGTATAGAGCGAGGGAGATGAGGGCGAGGGAACGGAGGCACGGCAGAGGGAGGAGTGCGGGGCAGACCACCGCCGGCAGCGGTGCTTGGTGGCGGTGGCGGTTGGCCAGGAGGTGGCAACGAGGGGTGGATCCGGCAGCTTTGGGGAGTCCGGCCATGGCTTTGGAGAAGTCGGTTTGGGGGAAGAAGGAGAAGGGGGTGCTGCCTCGGTTACCTCGGGTGAGGGAGGAAGAAGGAGCAGCGACACCTGCCTGAGGACTTGGAGACAGCAGAGGATTGCGGAGGAAATGGGCTTCGGCCCAAGGAGCAACGCGGAGAGAACCTAGGCAGGGTAGGCCCAGTACGGGATGGAGGAGGATTTTTCTTTTGTTATTTTCTGTGTTAACTAGTGTTGGATGCGTG
Source organism: Stipa capillata (assembly GCA_019208055.1). Taxonomy (NCBI): domain Eukaryota; kingdom Viridiplantae; phylum Streptophyta; class Magnoliopsida; order Poales; family Poaceae; genus Stipa; species Stipa capillata. The sequence goes on from JAGXJF010002493.1 coordinate 129,751, forward strand.
AGAAAGTTTGACAGATTTCCAATATATACAAGAGCTCAGGGATGAAACTTAGGGTATATAACATCCAGAAATTGTTGTAGATAATTAAAGTGTCTCTTAGGCTATCGATTAATTGTGAAAGTGGAGTGGCTCAATTTCAGCTTTGGAGTGGTCGTGGTTCAATTGAATTTTAATTCATGTTGATTTTTATGTCGTAAACCTAGCGTCTTTAATCGGAGTCGTTTTCAAATGGTCTCTATGCATGCATATGAGGAAAATAAATCACTTTCATTCATGATAATCTGCATTGATCTCGTGTTTTGAGAATTGGGTCACTACACGTAAAGAGCCGGTATTTTATTTCCAGCATGCAAACAACATGAACAAAAAAATTATCCAATCGCATAACACTAGACAATGGCCAAGCGTTCAAAGTGACAACTCACACCAACATGGCAATAACAATAGGTAATAGTGCAAATGTTTAATACCGATAAAGTGGTAATAGCATTACACCAAAAAGATGGTACTTAAGCTGTTAAATAGTACTAAATTGTAACACCCATCCTAGTATATAAATGGATTTCTATTTTTGTTTCATGCATACATGGCATCATCCATGCACAAACCTTGCATAAACTTGAATAGTAAAAAGTTATATTTTATAGAATATGTACATATCTCATTTCTAAAACCCAAATTTTGCAAATTCTTCTTCTCTGCGCTTGATCCGGAAGCTTGGTCCGGAACCTCCGGATGCAACCTCCGAGTGATCCGGAAACCTCCGGGTGGTCTCCGAGTCAAATTCCGGGTGAGTCCAGAGAGGGTTTTGGTGAGTCGGTCAAGTCGGAGGTCTACTCCAGAACCTCCGGGTTCAACCTCCGGGTTGTCCGGATTCCGGGTGGACTCCGGGCCAATTTTCGAGGGAGTCCAGAGAGTGTTTTGGAGATCCCGGTGCCACCGGAGGTCCAATCCGGAGCCTCCGGGATGAACCTCTGGGTGAGCCCGGAATCCGACTGGGTTCCGAGTTGTTTTCCGGGAGAGTCCAGTAGGGTTTGGCCGCGGTTTTGTGAAGGCCGGAGGTCCCATCCGGAACCTCCGGGTGCTACGTCCGGGTTGCCCGGATTCCGGATCATTCTCCGGGCTATTTCCGGGTGGGCGCCCGAGTGTCAGAACTCGGCTGCCACGTGCCGTCGCCGGTTGGGGGGCGGTGGGCGGTGGAGCCTCCGTGGAGAGCTCGCCGGCCCCTGTATAAAAGCCTCCCCAAGGCCCCCTTCACCTCTTTTTCTCCTCCCCACCTAAATCCCTCTATTTCCCTCCCTTTTCTCTCCAAAACAGCACGGCACAGCTGCCTTCTTCTTCTTCTTCTTCAGCTCCGGCGCCAGCTCCGGCGAGCCAGCGCCGCCTCTCCGGTGAGCAAGCTCCTTCCCTCTCCCTTCCCTCTTCTTGCATTCTCATTCTCCCCTCACCTCTCCTCCTTCTTCCTTTTTCTCAGCTCAAGCTGAGCTACAGCAGTAGCCATTTCGGGCCATCCGGAATCTCTTCCGGGCTGCACTACCTCAGCAAGAAGGAGGGCAGAGAAGAGGTAGAAAGTGAGTGAAGCTAGCATTTAGGGTTTGAGGGCAGGAGTAGCTGTTGCTTCATTTTCAACCCTTGAGTGTTTTCTCTCAAGAGGTATATAATTCATCTTTGAACAAGTTTATATTTTCCAAACCTTATAAAATGTTCTATTGCTTAGTTCAATCTCAATGTTCCAATTAGTTAGTACAAGTAACCAACAGTTTATTGTATAAAGATAATCCCTCTTTTGTACTGATATCTAAACCAACTATTGTCAACCCTAATATAAACTTGAACTCAATGAGTCATGCATATAACTACTAGGATAACCACTTTAATTCTTTAAGTTTAAAATGAGGCATGTTTCTTATCGCAAAACCCTAGCACTTCATGTCTAACATCTCCATCATGCATACATGCTGGAACTTATTTCTTTTCGTTACTTCCTTTCCGGTGTCTCGTGTTGCTTGCGACAGAGCCCGAAGAGGAAGAACCGCAGACCGTTGAGCTCACCCAAGTCTCCGAATCCTACGACGAAGGCAAGCAGAGCTTGTTGCATTCGTTTACTTTCCGTAATTACGTATGTGGGTGAATGTTTGTTTGAACTGTATGTTGGAATTGAGCTCACTAGCATGCGTAGGGTGTATCGCCATGTCGAGAACGTCCTTATTGTGCTTTCAACTAAAATGGCTTAAGTGAGTTGGGAGAGCCGAGGGCGTACGCTATGGGTACGGTTGGTGTTAATTGAAGTGTTGAGGTGACCCAGGAGTAAGTAGAGTTTTGTCACCACACCAACCCTATTCCGTCGTGTTACTTCCCTGTCACGCGTGGACGTTACCAAGAATCGATGCCATGGTGTAGTTGAGGTAAGTCTCAGGCCCTGGAGCCTTGCAAACTCCTGGGGGATAATGCACTCGCTATACGCAGGGTAGTCGTATTGTCGGTAACGGTTCGAGAGATTGATTGAATCCGATTTTGTGATGAATCTATAATTTTTTAATGGAGTGTGGGCTACCCCTGTATGGTATTTCGATTATTTTGATCACTCTGGTATTCATATGAATCCTGAAGTATACTTTGATTCTACCACTTGTGATTACACTATGAACTAGGTTACAATCTTGATTATGTATTACTTCGATGGAAGTGCATCCTGTTTAATTACTGTAGTAGTGAGCATGTGTAGGACATGGAATCAAGCACGAATAAGTCTTGCGAGTACTTTTGTACTCACCTAGGATATTCCTAGACTTTTGCAGGTGAGCCAACCGTTGCGGAGTTTTGTGATGAGGTTTAGTCCGAATGGTTTCCTTGGTCCGCGTTCGACTCGTGGGAATGGTTTTGGCTTTTGTGCAGCGGTTGATGCACCGCTGCGGGGCTCTTGTTTTGTTTCCGCTGCATTGTAAATGTTCAGTCTCGACTAAATTTACGGTTATCGCCGACTGATGTGTCTGTAAAGTTCACCAAGTGAACAACTAGTTTTAGTATCGTATTGTAGTGCTTTGTTGTGATATACAAGTTGTTATTCGGGCTTCCCGTACACAATGTGTGTATGATATGAAGCGTATGGGTATGCCGTGAAGGATTAAACTTGTTCCCCTTTTTACTATGTCGAGCAGGAATCGGTTGAGTGACCCGCTGGCTGAGATGCTGTGCCGGCCAGGCAGGGTGTGGGTGGGTTCTACCGGGCTTTCGAGCGACCCACTAGCCTCTGGGCTAGGTTAGGGTGTGGGTAGAATCGCCGGGCTCCTCCGACCTTGCTTTGCAGGGTAGAATCCGGGAACGACTCTAAACCTTCACCGGATCAGGGAATCGTATGTGGTTCCGGGAAGTTTAGTCACTTCCGGTCGGCTTGCGTTGGTCAGGTGTCGGATCACTCCGCCTCGGTGAGTACGGCGCAGGTACCGTGCCACCAGGTCGACTGGTCCTTCGGCCCTTGGCGACCATTCGTTCCCCTAATCATATGTAATTCCCGGGTCCGTGACAGCTTGGTATCGGAGCCGAGCTGACCGTAGGAAGCCAATTGCAGGTGGGCGTTAGCTAGGACTTGGCATCACCGAGAAAACTATTTGTAAAGTTAAAACCTATGTTTAAAATTTAGTAAGTAGATTGCTTTTTTATTTCTTATCCTCATCAGTCTTAGTCCTAAAATTCCTTCTCTATTGCATTTGTTTTTGTTTGTGGCTGATCTTGACCTATTCCTTGTTTTGTCAGATGGCTTCTTTTCAGTTGATGCATGCTACCCATGGATTGGATGTCGAAGGGTTTCCGGAGGTGCTTTTGTTCATGCTTCGGGAACTCAGATTTCCATATCTCCCAGAATATCTCGTGCACAGGGCCAACCTAGGGTTCGGCATGTATGAGTATCGGGTGCGTGTGTTCATTCAACCGTGTGAGGGTGACCCTCCTCATCAGCCGCGTTTCTTTAACAGTTATGGAGCAGAGCTAGAATCGGCTGTCCAAGACGCAGCTTATTCGGCTATGTGCCATCTTCGCTATGAGCTTCCGGGTCTCGCTAAGGGCCCTTTCTCCTTTTTTCCGTCGCGGGCTCCCATGGAGAACGTGATACCATCTGAAGATTTTACTCAGGAGCCTAACGTGGCACTAGCTCATTTGGGCCGCCTTGTCCGATCTTTGGACGTGGCGTATCGTGCCTGTGGTTTCGAGACGAGACGATATCGTCACCGTCTCATCATTTCCCTTGAGCTGGCTCGACATCAAGGGAACTTCTTCACACCGCCACCACACTTCTGGACCGGGGAAGGCATCTACTCGGTCTATGAAGGAGGTCCGTGGGTGTATCGATATCCATCAGTGGGCGGGATAGAGATTGGAGTTCATCCTGATGTTTTGTGCCCGCAAATGGCTGTGGGAGGCATTCGTCGCATCCCCACCGTCACTCCTCAGTTTGGCCATGGGATTCCTTTGTTCCACACCATGGTCCCTCTTCCCACTGACTTGGAGGCAATGGAGATTCGTCGCAATGAAGGGTCTCCATACAGTCCATAGTGGTGTTGTTTAGTCTTAGTTTCTGTTTGGGTCACAATTTTGGGATGTAAAGTTGATCCAAACCCTAACCTTTAGGTAGATTTTGGAGGCATGTAAGCAGGTATTGGTGGCTGCCAATTTTGGTACATTGTGTATGTTTATCTCCCCTTTACGGTGATTTAAACCGCAGCCCCATGTAATGAACTATGTTGAACGTGTTAATACCCTTGTGTATTATTGTCAATCGTTCTTACATTTGTTCTATACTTCATTTTCCTCCTGAAAATATGTATGAATGAATGTAACATGTTCATGAATACCTTGTCTTACTATCGTGGAAAGTTTTATTTTCTAGCCTCTCGTGTTGTCGTCTCATCGTGTTGTCGAATGGTTGCAACAGGATGACGTCGGGAATGCGTGGAGCCGGTCGTGCTCGCCGTGATCGCGACGAGGAGGAAGTGCCACCTCCTCCCCCTCAGCAACCTAATATTGCGGATCTGCTGGTGACCCAGAATCGGATTCTTGAGCAGCTGGTGCGCAATCAGAGTCCAGGTGGTGGGCAAGCTCGAGGTGGTCTGGCTGATTTCCAGCGAACTCAACCAGCCATTTTCGACCGGGCAGATGATCCTTTGGAGGCAGATAACTGGATTCGCACAATGGAGAGAAAGCTTCAGCTGGCTCAGTGTGCAGAAGCCGATAAAGTTAGTTTTGCTTCCCATTTTGTCGAGGGTGCTGCTGCAGATTGGTGGGATAATTTCCTTGCCATGCAAGCCCCTGGTCATGTCGTCACCTGGGCAGAGTTCCAAACTAGTTTCCAGGCATTCCATATCCCTGCCGGTGTCATGGCATTGAAGAAGGAAGAATTCCGTGATCTCCGACAAGGTAAAAAGTCAGTTTTGGAGTTTCTCCGTGAGTTCAACCACCTAGCTCGTTATGCACCGCGGGAAGTATCCACAGATGAAGATAAAGTGGAAAAGTTTATGGGCAAGTTGAATGAGGAGATGCAAGCTAAACTTGCTACTGTTGATGTGAACAATTTCCAGCATCTTGTGGATAAGGCTGTTAAGGTGGAAGCCAAGGAATCAGCTTTGGATAAGTCTCGCAAGCGCGAGAGAGAGATGCAGAAGTCTGCTGCAAGTAGCTCGCAGAAATCGCGGGTGTGGCAGTCAGCACCACCCCGTCCAGTTGGACCATTCCCGCAAAAATCGCAGGGTTTCGTTCCTCGTCCTCAGCAACAAGGTTTCCAACCTCGTCCTCAAGGAGGGCAGCCGCAGTCTTCTCCTGACCTGAGTAAGGTTCAGTGCTTCAACTACAGAGGTATGGGGCACTTTGCGAATCGTTGTACTCTTCCGCGCACAGGGCATGCCTTTGCCCCTAAGATGCAGCCAGGACAGTCAGGTGCAAGTTCCCAAGTTAGGGGTCCAACTCCTAACAAGACTCAAGCTGCCGGCCGTGGCAGGGTGAACCATGTCACTGCCGAGGAAGCTCAGGAAGCACCCGAGGTAGTTTTGGGTACGCTTCCCGTCAACTCAGCTCCTGCCCTAGTCCTCTTTGATTCTGGGGCATCTCATTCTTTTATATCCAGCAAATTTGCACATGAGAATCATGTTCCATCACCAGCATTGCATCATCCTCTCATTGTTGCAACACCGGCTCGGAGTTGAGGACCGAGCTTGTCTGTGAGGGTGTTAAGCTAGAAATTGGTGGAGAAGCATTCCTAGCCGATATGGTAATTCTGGGATCAGAAGGGCTAGATGTTATTTTGGGGATGAATTGGTTGGTCCAGTACAAGGCAAAAATAGACTGTGCCAAAAGGTCGGTTTCTCTTGTCGCCAACTCTGGCAAGGAAGTGAAGTTTATATCGCCATCCTTGTCATGGCATCTCTTCACCGTGTGTGGCACTCATACCCAAGGACTTGAGTTTGTTTCCGTGGTATGTGAGTATCCAGATATTTTCCCTGAGGAATTGCCTAGTATGCCTCCTGATCGAGCTGTAGAGTTTGTTATTGATCTTCCGCCTGGGACTGCTCCTATCTCGAAGCGTCCATATCGGATACCCCCGAATGAGTTGTTAGAGATGAAGAAACAACTCAAAGAGCTTGAAGACAAGGGCTTCATTAGGCCTAGTTCCTCACCGTGGGGTTGTCCTGCCATGTTCGTGAAGAAGAAGGATTCGAGCTTGCGGATCGTAATTGATTACCGCCCATTAAACGAGCTCACCGTGAAGAATAAGTATCCTCTTCCCCGAATCGATGACCTGTTTGACCAATTATCTAGAGCATGTGTCTTCTCCAAAATCGATCTTAGGTTGGGTTACCACCAGATTAAAATCAGGTCTGAAGATATTCCTAAAACTACCTTTACCACTTGTTATGGATCATACGAATATACCGTTATGTCCTTCCGTTTGACCCGCGCTCCTTCCACCTTTATGCAACTCATGAATTCGGTGTTCATGGAGTATCTTGATCAGTTTGTGATCATCTTCATCGATGATATCCTCATTTATTCTAAATCTGAACCGGAGCACGAAGACCATCTGAGGAAGGTGCTCGAAAAGCTCCGAGAGCATCGACTGTACGCAAAATTTTCCAAGTGTGAATTTTGGAAATCCCAAGTGGAATTTCTGGGTCATGTTCTTTCAGCAGAGGGTGTTGCTGTAGACCCGAGTAAGGTACAAGCCGTTCAAGAATGGAAGCAGCCCAAATCCGTTACCCAAATTCGCAGTTTTCTTGGATTGGCAGGTTATTACCGCCGATTCATCGAGGGTTTTTCTTCCATAGCAAAACCAATGACCGAATTATTGAAGAAGGACAACAAGTTTGTGTGGTCAACCAAATGCGAAGACAGTTTTCGAAAGCTCAAAGAGAAGTTGACCACTGCTCCCGTGCTTATTCTCCCGGATATTCACAAAAGCTTCGAAGTCTATTGTGATGCTTCTCGGAATGGGTTGGGGTGTGTGCTCATGCAAGAGGGTCGCGTGCTAGCTTATGCTTCATGTCAATTGCGTCCCCATGAGGCAAACTATCCCACTCATGACCTAGAGTTAGCAGCCGTAGTGCATGCTCTCAAAATCTGGCGACACTATCTTATCGGTGCCCGTTGTGAAATCTTTTCGGATCATAAGAGTTTGAAGTATTTATTTACTCAACCAGATCTGAACCTTCGACAACGGAGATGGCTTGAGCTCATCAAAGATTATGATGTGGGTTTAAATTATACCCCCGGCAAGGCTAACATCGTCGCCGATGCACTTAGCCGGAAAGCTTATTGCAACAATGCTTTAATTCTTGAGCATTAACCACCACTTCATGTGGAATTTCAGCGGCTTAATCTCGAGATGGTTGAGCAGGGTTCCCTTGCTTTCTTGGAGGTAAAACCATCTTTGGAAGACCAAATTAAAGCCGTTCAGATAAAAAATATTGGGATGCAGAAGATCAGGGAGAAAGTGAAAGACGGTACCACTACCTGTTTCACCGAAGATGAGAATGGAGTTCTTTGGTTCGGAAAGCATCTTGTGGTGCCTAAAGACCAGCAATTAAAGGATTTAATGCTCCATGAAGCTCATAACTCTTCGTTATCCCTTCATCCTGGTAGTACGAAGATGTACCAGGACATTCGCCGCCGATTTTGGTGGACTCGGATGAAGCGGGAAATTGCTTGTTTTGTGGCCGAATGCGACATATGTCGTCAGGTGAAGGCCGAGCATCAGAGACCAGAAGGCATACTTCAACCACTCCCTATTCCCGAGTGGAAATGGGAAGAAGTTGGTATGGATTTCGTGGTAGGTTTACCGAAATCTCCAAAGGGCAATGACGCCATATGGGTGATTGTGGACCGCCTTTCGAAGGTAGCTCACTTCATCCCTGTGAAGACCACTCATAAAGTGAGTCAGTTAGCTGAGCTGTATATTGCCCGAATCGTTTGTCTCCATGGTGTCCCCGTGAGAATCGTTTCGGATCGAGGCACCCAGTTTACCAATCGATTCTGGAAATGTCTGCATAAAGCGATGGGAACTTCGTTATCCTTTAGTATAGCTTTCCATCCTCAAACTGGAGGTCAAGTTGAGAGAACAAACCAAATCCTGGAAGATATGTTAAGATCTTGTGTTCTCACCCTTGGTTCCAATTGGGAGAAGTGTTTGCCATATGCAGAGTTTGTTTACAACAACAGTTACCAAGCAAGTCTTGGTATGGCACCCTTTGAACTGCTATATGGCAGAAGGTGTAGAACTCCCCTCAAATGGTCTGAGACCGGTGAAAAGCAATTCTTTGGACCGGATGCCATCAAGGAAACCGAAGCTCAAGTTCATCTTATTCGACAACGGCTTCGAGAAGCTCAGTCAAGGCAGAAGAGTTATGCTGATCCTCGCCGCCGAGAAGTGGTGTTTCAAGTTGGGGACAGTGTTTACCTTAAGGTAACCCCATTCAAAGGTGTTCATCGCTTCGGAATAAAAGGAAAGTTAGCTCCCCGCTACATTGGTCCATATAAAGTTTTGGCCAAACGAGGAGCTGTAGCTTACCAATTGGAGTTACCTCCCTCGCTGTCCAAGATACATGATGTTTTCCATGTATCTCAGCTGTAAGTTTGTCATCGTGTTCCCGAAGTGAAGACCAATCCTGAAATAGAAGAGCTGCGCGAAGACCTTACCTATCGGGAGTATCTAGTGCGCATTCTCGATGAATCGGAGCGCACAACCCGTCATCGTGCCATCAAGTTCTTCAAAGTACAATGGAACAACCATACCGAAAATGAAGCTACATGGGAGCGCGAAGATTGGCTCAAAGCTGAGTTTCCTTTCTTCTTTGCGAAGCGTTAGAGATCTCGGGTCGAGATCTTCTTAAGGGGGGTAGGTTTTGTAACACCCATCCTAGTATATAAATGGATTTCTATTTTTGCTTCATGGATACATGGCATCATCCATGCACAAACCTTGCATAAACTTGAATAGTAAAAAGTTATATTTTATAGAATATGTACATATCTCATTTCTAAAACCCAAATTTTGCAAATTCTTCTTCTCTGCGCTTGATCCGGAAGCTTGGTCCGGAACCTCCGGATGCAACCTTCGAGTGATCCGGAAACCTCCGGGTGGTCTCCGAGTCAAATTCCGGGTGAGTCCAGAGAGGGTTTTGGTGAGTCGGTCAAGTCGGAGGTCTACTCCAGAACCTCCGGGTTCAACCTCCGGGTTGTCCGGATTCCGGGTGGACTCCGGGCCAATTTCCGAGGGAGTCCAGAGAGTGTTTTGGAGATCCCGGTGCCACCGGAGGTCCAATCCGGAGCCTCCGGGATGAACCTCTGGGTGAGCCCGGAATCCGACTGGGTTCCGAGTTGTTTTCCGGGAGAGTCCAGTAGGGTTTGGCCGCGGTTTTGTGAAGGCCGGAGGTCCCATCCGGAACCTCCGGGTGCTACGTCCGGGTTGCCCGGATTCCGGATCATTCTCCGGGCTATTTCCGGGTGGGCGCCCGAGTGTCAGAACTCGGCTGCCACGTGCCGTCGCCGGTTGGGGGGCGGTGGGCGGTGGAGCCTCCGTGGAGAGCTCGCCGGCCCCTGTATAAAAGCCTCCCCAAGGCCCCCTTCACCTCTTTTTCTCCTCCCCACCTAAATCCCTCTATTTCCCTCCCTTTTCTCTCCAAAACAGCACGGCACAGCTGCCTTCTTCTTCTTCTTCTTCAGCTCCGGCGCCAGCTCCGGCGAGCCAGCGCCGCCTCTCCGGTGAGCAAGCTCCTTCCCTCTCCCTTCCCTCTTCTTGCATTCTCATTCTCCCCTCACCTCTCCTCCTTCTTCCTTTTTCTCAGCTCAAGCTGAGCTACAGCAGTAGCCATTCCGGGCCATCCGGAATCTCTTCCGGGCTGCACTACCTCAGCAAGAAGGAGGGCAGAGAAGAGGTAGAAAGTGAGTGAAGCTAGCGTTTAGGGTTTGAGGGCAGGAGTAGCTGTTGCTTCATTTTCAACCCTTGAGTGTTTTCTCTCAAGAGGTATATAATTCATCTTTGAACAAGTTTATATTTTCCAAACCTTATAAAATGTTCTATTGCTTAGTTCAATCTCAATGTTCCAATTAGTTAGTACAAGTAACCAACAGTTTATTGTATAAAGATAATCCCTCTTTTGTACTGATATCTAAACCAACTATTGTCAACCCTAATATAAACTTGAACTCAATGAGTCATGCATATAACTACTAGGATAACCACTTTAATTCTTTAAGTTTAAAATGAGGCATGTTTCTTATCGCAAAACCCTAGCACTTCATGTCTAACATCTCCATCATGCATACATGCTGGAACTTATTTCTTTCGTTACTTCCTTTCCGGTGTCTCGTGTTGCTTGCGACAGAGCCCGAAGAGGAAGAACCGCAGACCGTTGAGCTCACCCAAGTCTCCGAATCCTACGACGAAGGCAAGCAGAGCTTGTTGCATTCGTTTACTTTCCGTAATTACGTATGTGGGTGAATGTTTGTTTGAACTGTATGTTGGAATTGAGCTCACTAGCATGCGTAGGGTGTATCGCCATGTCGAGAACGTCCTTATTGCGCTTTCAACTAAAATGGCTTAAGTGAGTTGGGAGAGCCGAGGGCGTACGCTATGGGTACGGTTGGTGTTAATTGAAGTGTTGAGGTGACCCAGGAGTAAGTAGAGTTTTGTCACCACACCAACCCTATTCCGTCGTGTTACTTCCCTGTCACGCGTGGACGTTACCAAGAATCGATGCCATGGTGTAGTTGAGGTAAGTCTCAGGCCCTGGAGCCTTGCAAACTCCTGGGGGATAATGCACTCGCTATACGCAGGGTAGTCGTATTGTCGGTAACGGTTCGAGAGATTGATTGAATCCGATTTTGTGATGAATCTATAATTTTTTAATGGAGTGTGGGCTACCCCTGTATGGTATTTCGATTATTTTGATCACTCTGGTATTCATATGAATCCTGAAGTATACTTTGATTCTACCACTTGTGATTACACTATGAACTAGGTTACAATCTTGATTATGTATTACTTCGATGGAAGTGCATCCTGTTTAATTACTGTAGTAGTGAGCATGTGTAGGACATGGAATCAAGCACGAATAAGTCTTGCGAGTACTTTTGTACTCACCTAGGATATTCCTAGACTTTTGCAGGTGAGCCAACCGTTGCGGAGTTTTGTGATGAGGTTTAGTCCGAATGGTTTCCTTGGTCCGCGTTCGACTCGTGGGAATGGTTTGGCTTTTGTGCAGCGGTTGATGCACCGCTGCGGGGCTCTTGTTTTGTTTCCGCTGCATTGTAAATGTTCAGTCTCGACTAAATTTACGGTTATCGCCGACTGATGTGTCTGTAAAGTTCACCAAGTGAACAACTAGTTTTAGTATCGTATTGTAGTGCTTTGTTGTGATATACAAGTTGTTATTCGGGCTTCCCGTACACAATGTGTGTATGATATGAAGCGTATGGGTATGCCGTGAAGGATTAAACTTGTTCCCCTTTTTACTATGTCGAGCAGGAATCGGTTGAGTGACCCGCTGGCTGAGATGCTGTGCCGGCCAGGCAGGGTGTGGGTGGGTTCTACCGGGCTTTCGAGCGACCCACTAGCCTCTGGGCTAGGTTAGGGTGTGGGTAGAATCGCCGGGCTCCTCCGACCTTGCTTTGCAGGGTAGAATCCGGGAACGACTCTAAACCTTCACCGGATCAGGGAATCGTATGTGGTTCCGGGAAGTTTAGTCACTTCCGGTCGGCTTGCGTTGGTCAGGTGTCGGATCACTCCGCCTCGGTGAGTACGGCGCAGGTACCGTGCCACCAGGTCGACTGGTCCTTCGGCCCTTGGCGACCATTCGTTCCCCTAATCATATGTAATTCCCGGGTCCGTGACATAAATTCAAGGTTTTATTGCAATTTTTTATTAAAAAGCAAGCAGCTGCCCAAGTAGAAGCCGATCTCACACCCTTAACTTCAACATGACATTCTTTCTGTCCACTTGTTACTTCCTGTGAGAGTGATGAGAGATAGTCAAATGCCACACTTCACAATCAGAGTAATAATTGATTATTAGTTATGGAGAATGAAATAGTTAGAATATTACTGCATACCTAAGTTGTTTTCTCCTAATCTAGCTGATCAGTCTCATTATTCAATATCCATTCCTTCCTTGTCCTATGTATCGGCAGCATGCAATTTCAAAATAAATATTGTATGGCACATTGCAAAAAGAATAAATAAAAAAATGGCAGCAAAGATCATGAGGTAATCGGACATACTTGCCTAGCTAACTTCTCCCCTAAAGTTGAAGTACTCAAGAATTCATTAATTCTGTCCTCATCACTACCAACTTCTTCTTGTTGCTACAAAGTCCAGGAAATATATCACATCATGTAAATAGCATTAAAGATCAAGAAGGCAATTCCCTTCCAAAATAAGTAAGAGAGGTAGAGAGGGAGCCATACCTTTTCGTCAAGTTGTTCCTCAAGACTCATATTAGCAACAAGTGTTTCCACAACCTCCAGATCGTTCACAATAGAACCAAGTGCAGCCCCTATTTTAGTGTCACCTTTTCTAGATGCTGCCACCCAGTCTTTTGTACAGATCAATGCTTCTACCACCTGGGGGTCAAGACGACTGCGGAATGGATCAATAACACGGCCACCAGCACTGAAAGCTGCTTCCGAGGCAACAGTGGAGACTTGAATGGCCAAAACATCATGAGCTAGCATTGACAGAATAGGATATACATCTTGGTGAGTTTTCCACCATGATAAAATATCAAATTTATCAAAAGCCACCTTCGAAAGCCTTAGCGTAGCTTCTGCCATGTACTTATCCAAGTCAGTACTGTCACCTTCATTAGACCCATGAGTGCCCTGCTGAGACTGAAAATAATCGTCTTCATCTTCTTCCATAAAATCAGTAGCACCTTCTTGGGCAGTGGCAGTAGAGCTATGTCTAGTAGTACTCTGAGAATAGTTAGAAGCATATGCTAGGCACATCTGCTTCACAACAATGATCAGCTCTTCTACTTTACCAGGATACAATAGTTCCCCATGAACCTTTCTCATGTAATGTTCTATCCCACTTCTCTTGTATCTAGGGTCAAGAAAGAAGGCCACTGCAAGAGCAAGATTTGACTTCTTCCAGTACTTATCAAACTTAGTTTGCATAGAGCCTGCCATCTTTTTAATAGTAGCATCACTACTTTTACACCAACTAGATATTAAAGCCTTGATCTCACAAAAGCCTTTATAGAATAAATTTGCTGTTGGATATTGATTACCTGATAGTAGAGTAGTGAGATCATCAAACTTCTTCAAGCATCTACAAAGAATAAGTGCCTTCTCCCAATCAGCAGTTGTTGGAGCAAACTTGTCAAACTTTTTTTTTGGTCAATTTCATGCAGCCTATCAAAAGCCTTTCTATAAAATAGGGCATCCCTCAACATATAGTACGTAGAATTCCACCTTGTTTGAACATCTAGCTGCAGACCCTTGTCTGTAGACAATCCACACTCAGATGCACATTTATAGAATTCCTCCTCCAACTGAGGTGAGGACTTTACTGCCAAAATAAATGCCTTAATACCCCAAACTGCATCAGAAATCTGAGCGAGACCATCTCTAGCAACCAGGTTTAGAATATGATTTGCACATCTCACATGAAAGAACTCACCGTCACATACTAGAGGGGAATACCCTTTCAGTTTACCAATGAAATGATTGACACAAACTTCATTTGAAGCTGCATTGTCCAAAGTAAGGGAAAACAATTTTTTTTCAATAAACCATCGCAAAATGCTAGTGAGAAATTCTTTGGACATGTTAAGACCAGTATGGCGCCCTTCTACGTGCATGAATTTTATGATCCATTTCTGAATACTCCAATCTTCATCAATCCAATGCACAGTGACACACATATACCCTTTATTCTGATTAGATGTCCACATGTCCATTGTGGTGCTGAAACAACAGTTAATTGTTTTAAAATATTCATATAGCTTATCCTTTTCTGTTTGAAACATGGCCACTATCTCAGTTCTAATAGTGTTACGGTTCTTCATAGGAAATGAAGGGCGTAGGGATTTGATGAAGTCACGGAAGTATTCATGCTCAACAATATTGAAGGGATATTCGTGCATGATTATTGCCAAGCGGAGCTTTCTCAAGGAAGACTCTTGATCATACCTATAAGCCTCGGGCTCCTGCTTTTATACCTCACTACCAGAAAACGCAATTTTAGTGTGGGCCCAAAACCGTCACTAAAATAGCTTATACCCTCAGGGATATTACCCCTGTCGGTGCACCGTCAGGCAACAGCCGTCAGGTCTAGCGTGACAGGGAAATAGAATTTGCTTGAGGGTTGACCGTCAGGGATGTTATCTGTGACGGCGTGTTCTGACGGTGGCCGTCGGAGAAATAAATTGTCCGTCAGATTTGAGTCCCAAGGAAACCTAATATTCGTGAAGGGTTCACCGTCAGGGAAATATATTTCCCGTCAGTTTTAACCTTCAGGAAAATAGTATTTTCTGTGAAACCTTAGCCGTCAGGGAAAAAAATGCAAACTCAGATTTCTGCCGTTCCAGTCGGGGCTGAGCACCGTCAGGAAATTTCTTGTAACCATATATAACAGAAAAAACCGTTGTGTGCATATACATTCACAGGTTCAAAACTGGTCACACATCCATAAGAGTAAAACACTCACAGGTTCAAAGCATTGCACCACTACCATATATATATATGCATGATAAATTTACAAACTACCAAAATAGGATGCCACCATCAGTTTACAACTCCAAGACATAAAGACAAAGTATATATAGCAAAATAGACTATCACTGATCTTGCACCAACACAATGGATAATCCATATATAAGTTTTGCTACTACCATTGCTGCAACATTATCAATTCACAACAAAATGAGCAGAACTACCGCTGCACTATCTACGTCAAGAAAGCACAAATGTCAACGGGTCGTTCATATTCATGGTACCAAGTTCTGATTTTCATGGTTGTTGCTTCTGTTTGTGCCAGCACGGGCACTAGTGGTGTTGCTACCAAGGTTCGCAGAGTGGTCGCCGTTCACAATGTTCGCACCGCACTCTCTGCCATGGGTGTTGCCATCGATCGCTTAGGAGCCGGCATGAGATGAGTTAGTCCCCTATACAAGGATAAAATTAATCAGGCTATCATTTGAGAAAATGCCATATACAAAATTAATAAGATTATCACAAAGAAAGATGTCTTATAACAAAAAAATGGTTTCATCTACAAGTATTAGGTTTAATAGAGAGATTTTACACAACAAAATAGTGTCACCAGCATGGCACTAGGAGCTTATCACCCAAAGCATACAGCTAGTAATTATGACAACAAAGATGGCATACATAGATTAAGACATACCAACCATTCTTTTCAGTAGAAGCAAAAACAAACAGGATTTCAGTCCTTCCTAACAAACTAGCAAAATTAGAAATAAAAAACACTACAAGTCATGTAATGACCTTACCAACAGGACAAATTGATCTAAGAAACTCATGCTATATGTCCTGCAAGTGGAATCAACATGATTCCACTTGCTCACTGCAGCTTTGCTTGTTTCCATTCTGACATACCAATAGCAAATCAGTTCTCCTTTTCCATTATCTCTTTATGTACAATGGCTGGTTATTATTCACATAAAAAATTAAGATTAAATAGTTAGTCAACTTACATGTGGTTGTGCACTTATTCCGGGCTGCAAACCCTCTGGTAGTTCTCTTCCTATCTCCCTAAAAAGTGTCTGCAAAGAAAGAGGCAACATTAGTAGAATTAAATATAGAGAAGCACTGATTTTAAATATGTACAAGAATTAAATGTAGAGAAGCAATGAATTTACCAATATATACTGCTCGTGCCTCTCTTGTTTCTATTCTAGTCTCTCATTATTCTGCCTAAGTCGTTCATTTTCTTCATTGGCACGCTTTAGCTCTTCACGGACGCGCTTTAACTCTTCATTTTCCTGAGTGGTACGTACACGTGACAGATAACTTGGTGGTCTCACATTCCTTTGTCTACCAGCTGATATAACATCTTCCTTCCTAACAGCCCCATCCGCTATTGCCACACGCCCATGTGGAACGCCACCCATCGTTCGATATAATGCATTTGCGTATAAGTCTCGCTGCTCCCAATCATCTGGATGCGCATCTCTAGCCATTGCACAGTAATCATCCTAGAACAATAGCAATTTTAGGTTCGTATTTTATATAAGACATGTGCAATATATACTCTCAAAATTTGTATGTTAGGTTCCTAGAGAAATAAATCATGCTGCAGTCTTAAAGGCTGGGGTGTGCACATTTTTTCCCTACACAAGAAGTGATGAATCTGCTAGTGCTTGTTCGTGTGGTTTGAGTTGATGAAACTATGAACTCTAGTGCTCATTGACAGTACAATAAGCAAACAACAATGCAGCAAGCCTGGAGTGGAGTCATACACACATCAATTAATACAAAAAGAAAGAAGAACATACGATGCGTTTTTGTGCTTTCTGACATATGGAACTGCTGGTACTAGTGATGTCCATATTCTTTATTCCAGATTTCATTGCAGCATATGTATTTAATGTGGAAGCCTTCTCAGGTCCGAATCTCTCGGCCTACAAGATTATGGAAATTAAGACATATGGCATTACCATGATATTGTAATCAGCATAGTAGAGAGCCATAAATGATCCAACAATGCCGTTTATTTACTGAAATTACATAAGGACTAGCAATAGTTGGTTAAACAATCTCAAGGTCCGTAGAATTTCAATTACATGAATATATCACATGCACAGCTATAACCATAATTGTGCCATCTCAATCATGTAATTCATCCAAGAAATCACATACCAATTTGACAATGAAACCACATACCAGTTCAACAATCTCTATCTTCGGAGCAAAATCACAATAGCAAATGTAAGACATGGCAGCATGTAGTATAGAAACAATCATTCAAGCAATTAATTTAATAAACATGCATGACATACCAAATATTGTTGTGTCTCCACAAATGGTCGTGAACCCCCTCTATTTTGTGCAACATCATTAGATTTCAAGCGTGATTCTTGCCCTAACCTCCTTTTGTTCTTGTACTCTCTCGAGCACCAATAATTGCATAATAAAGGCCATGCATGTTCCCTGATCCACTCTATCCGGCTTTCCAAATACTGATCATATTCAAGTTCCCTTGGAAATGCAAATTTTTCATCAACAAGCTCTCCTTGATTCTCATAGTACAACTTCACAGCATCCACACGGACTTGGTACATAATGTCCTTCACTTTCTTCCTTGCATATTTTTCAAAAACTCGGCTCAGCCTCATCCTCAACCTGGCCAGCCTCTTCCTCCTCATTTACGTAAACCTCAAATAGATCCTACATGTGCAGACATGTAGAATTCAGATGTGGTCTCCAAAAAATTTCAACTTCAGGAGAAAATAAATTTTACTCACCCAAAACAGATTCTTCACTCTATCTGTAGCCGTCTGTCCAGCCTCATTTTCAGTATACTTGTGATAGTAGTCATCCCATTCTAAAGCAGGACGGACAATGTCATTACCATCATCATCCTTTTCCTCAATTCTGCCTGGGTATTCTCGCTTGAGAATAACTCCGAGTTGAGTAGTATATTTATAATCAGTGGAGTGGTAGTCACTATACCTAAATTGCCTACACACACAAGTTTCTAATTTCAGTTCCAATTTCTTGCATAGCATATAATGAACAGAACGAACATCATGCAATTGATCAAGGTTAGACAAGCACGTACCTATCACCATTAGGTACAAGGCCAACCTTGCGACCACGGCGAGCAATTTTAAGTTCTGTAGTGGCCCTCCTCTTCCTCCCTCTACGCTCAGGTTGGTGCTGAGGTGGGCTCACATCAGAGTTAGGCTGAGAAGCATAACCATTTTGTGACAAAGGACAACTAGAGTTGTTGCGGCTATCAAACATGCTCCTTTGAGGCTGAGAAGCATCTCCATCCATGGTCGTTTGCGAGTGAGAAACTTCAGCAGGAACGGTCCTTTGAGCACTACTTCGAGTCACACGATTGCCTACACCATCAACATCCTTTTGGGGCATACGGCTGCCACCACGATTGGTACGATTGTGACGAAGTCCAGCCATTCCTCTATTAGTAAATAGATATGTTAGAAAAAAGTCTTGTAATGCAATGTTGAAGCTAATTAGGACAGGACCAGCAAAGAAATAAGTATTTTGAAACTGCACTTTGCATACAAATTGATCTGAAAGTACAACAGAATACTACATCAAACACTAGTTTCAGCTACACTTAGAATTAATACAAAATATTTGGAACACACACAAATTTCAGCTGCACTTAGAACACAAATTAACACCAAATATTACACAAAACACTGCAATTTCATCATCATAGGATCAGAAATCATTTGGATCATAAGTTGGGACTTCGAGTTCTTGACCTGATTCTTCCTCATCATCATCTGAGTCTTCCTCCTCTTCATCTTCTTCACCCTTAGCAGGTTGCTTTTGCAAAATTTCCAATTCCTTTGGATCGGTGATCTCATCTAAAATAGGTGCCGTCATACTTTCTAAGCCATCTCCTAAGTCAATGACAAATGTGCCTTCAAGTCCATCTTCTTGATAGAACGAGTCATCATTTGTTGGTCCTTGTGGAAGGTTGCCTTCACAGTTATTGGCATTTCGAGGAACATAGCCTTGTGGAGCAACCCGATATGCAACAGACCATTCCAACAGATCACGTCTAGTCTTACATGGGTAAGACAAATAGTAGACTTGACTAACTTGACCAGCCATAACAAATGGATCAAAATTTGACAATCTAGATGAGTGCTTTATCTCTACCAAGCCCAGATTTTCAGTTCGCCTAACTCCAGCAAGAGTTGGATCAAACCAGCGGCAATCAAACAAGACTAACTCAAGTTGCATGCTGCCTTTCCAAGTTATTTTGAATATGTCTTCAATTACGCCATAATAATCGAGAGGATTGTCGTTTTCATCAAGAGAGGACACACACACCCCACTATTGGTTGTAGTCAATCCTGACCTCGCACTTTCATACTTCTCCAAACGAAATCTATACCCATTGACATCATAGCATCCATATGTGCTCACTCTAGTGCGAAAATCATAAGACATCTCACGTAACGCATTGTGAATGGTAGATAACTTTGTGCACTGCAAGAAGTAGTTTTTTATGTCAATTTTAGTATGGAAGTAAGGGAAGAAGATTCACATACGTCAAGTGTCTAGGAGCATTACTTTATATTTGAACCAATCAAAAAAGTTAGGTCCATGATTTGCATAACGGCTTGATTTCCAACCATTCAATCTTAACTCACGAAGTTGCTTATCTGTAGGTGCAATTCGACTCTTCCACTGTTCTGCATCAAACTCTCTACACAAACAACATTAGTTATAATTATGAAAACATGTTGTTACTCAAATAAGTTAGCATATAACTTCAACACATACTTGAAGAAATCTTCCATCTCAGGAATGTTTGTCAGTATGTATAAGAAAGCAACCTTGTACTCTTCTCTTGTGAGCTCACGAGTTCCCCGAGGGCTAATGCATCGACCAGGATATTGAAATATCTCGAGGTCACATGCAGATTCAAATGTAGAGGCACCATCATCATAACGAGGCACCTTATTTCTAACTGATCGAGCCTTGGGGTTGAAATACAGCGAAAGAAAATTAGTAGCCTCCTCAACTAGGTATGCCTCATAAATGGAACCCTCAACTCGAGCCTTATTGCGCACTTTACTTTTTAAGTTTCCCTATGCACCTGCCAGCACAAATTAAGAAGTTATGACCTAACGGCAAAAGCAATACCAAGTATTGTACTTATGCTTTACGATTTACCTTTCATAGTTGTACATCCATCGAGCTAAGACAGGGCCTCCTAGTCGAGCTTGATAAGGGAGATGAATGATTAGATGTTGCATTGGATTGAAGAAACCAGGAGGGAATATCTTCTCCAATTTGCATACAATAACCGCAACATTCTCTTCAAGTGAGCGTACAGAATCCTTGCTAAGTTCTTTCGCACATAGCTGCCTATAGAAGAAGCTTAGCTCAGCCAAACAGAACCATATATTCTCCGGAAGGAAGCCACGGAATGCAACAGGTAGCAAGCGTTCCATGAAGATATGGTAATCATGACTTTTTAGGCCAAAAATCTTTCTTTGCAGCAAGTTAACTCCCCTTCTAAAACTTCCTGCATAACCATCGGGAAACTTCAACTCTTGAAACCATTTCAAAATGGTTATCTTGTCATTCTTATCTACGACAAATGGCGCCCTTGGCTTGTGCCACTTTCCATTGTTCTTAAATTGCAAATGGAGCGAAGGGCGATCACAAATTTCAGCTAGGTCTTGCCTTGCCTTCACATTATCTTTTGTTTTGTCGGCTATGTCAAAGCATGTGTTAAAGATAGCTTCAGCTACATTCTCTCATTATGCATAACGTCAAAGTTGTGTCGTAGCTTCAACTTATGGAAGTAAGGAAGCTGCCAGAAGCAACTTATGTGAGTCCAATTGTGAACTTTATTGTAGCCTTTAGTGTCACCTACATGGCTGTTCATGTGAGCTCGGACTTCTTCTCCCGTTAAACACACTGGTGGTCCCTCATGCACTGTTGTATTCTTTCGAAAGAAATTGGCTTCAGTTCTAAATTCATGGTCTGTAGGTAGGAAGCGCCTATGGCAGTCAAACCAACAAGCCTTGCGCCCATGTGGGAGTTGAAATGCTTTTGAATCACTCATGCATTCTGGACATGCTAGCCTACCATGGGTGCTCCATGCAGCAAACATACCAAGTGCTGGGAAATCATGGACTGACCACATAAATGCTGCCCTCGTTGCAAAATTCTGTTTGAGAGAAGCATCCCATGTTTCAACCCCCTCCCACAACTCCATCAGTTCATCAGCTAAAGGTTGCATTAGGACATCAAGATTCTTTCCAGGATGCTCATGACCAGGGATAACAAGGCTAAGGAATATAAACTCCGGCCTCAAGAGAATGCCGGGTGGAAGGTTTAAAGGAGCTAAGAACACTGGCCAGCATGTGTAAGGAGCAGCGCCTAAGCTGTATGGTGTAAAACCATCGGTGGCTATGACAAGTCAAACATTTCTACGATCACTTCCGAAGTCTGGAAAGTCCTGATCGAAACCTTGCCAAGCTTCACCATCACATGGGTGCACCATCTTGTTAGAGTTGGATGGAGAGTGTGACCGCATCAATTTTTCCTGTCTCCTCATGTGCATATAGCCTCTGTAGACGATCTTTAATAGGGAGGTACCGCAACACTTTGCAAGGAACTTTTTTGTCGCCTTCCTCATAGCGAGATGTTTCACAATAGTCACACTTCTCCTTATGCTCGTTATCTTTGTAATACAGCATGCAATTGTTTTTGCACACATCAATCTTCACATATGGCATACCAAGTCCCTCTAGGAGTTTCTTCGAATGATAGAAGTCCTCAGCCAATTTACACTCTGCGGGCATAAGTTCATGAATTATTTGTAAGACAGCATCGTAATGGCAAATTGACATGTTGTACTAGGACTTCATCGCTAGCAGACGAGCTACAGTAGAAAGATGTGTGTGTGTTGTGCCCTCGTGGACCATTTCATCAGCACTACTGACCATCCTATAGAAAGCCTTGGCAGAAGAGGTTGGCTCTTCATCAATTGGTGGAGGATGGTTACCACCAAGGTCAACTAACATGCTACCCATCCGGTCAGAGTTATCGTATCCCTCGTGATGCACTAAAGGGGCAGATCTATCGTGCCTAACAATAAGGCTCTCACCATGCGATGTCCATGCTTCGTAGTTTGCCTTAAACCCATATTTACACAAGTGTAACTCTACAACAGTCCTTTTGTGCTTAAAATAATTTCGACACATGCCACATGGACACTTAATGGTACCATTTTCAGCTACAGCAGGCAAAGAGAAGGCAAGGTCCATGAAGTGTTTGGTTTGATCAAGCCATTCATTAGAAGGAGCTTTGCCATACTGCCAACCACTATACATCCACGAGCGGTCCGCCATATCAAAAGTTCTGTGTTTAAAATTTTCAATGTCATTCATTTGATTCAATTTGTCAGCATAACCCCCATGATCTATGATGAACTAGTAACAAATATATATAATTATATGCCAAGATATATACCAGGCAGGCCACACATAATGAAATAACAACATTGAATACACTTCTTACACACTAACATATTTACATAATAACACTTCTGAATCTATCCAAATAATCACAGCAATCAGCACGATCAGAAGTTCAACTAGAAGTGCACAATCACAATCACAACAACACAGGAGATAGCATGTAAAAACATTTGCTTATTGAGACACCTATTTAAGATGTAGAAATTCAAGTAGAGCTCACCGAAAGCTTGTTCGAGTTGTGAATCGGTAAGTGGCATCAAGAGATTGGCAAGAACATAGAATCACCAGCCATGAACATGCAATCACCTCCTGTAAAGCTGCATCTGAAACAATCGAGCATCAAATTTCTCCCGGCAACAGAAGAAAGAAGAAAGGGGGACAGAGACCTGTTGAGTGTGGTCAAATGTGGGAGGCAGTGAGATGAGGCTGCTCGGTGGGGTGGGAGGCGACGGGGATGGCCACCTAGGTTTGGAGATGGAGTCCAGCAGGGAGCGGGAGGCGATGGGGGGTGGAGCAGGGGAGGTAGAGGCAGTAGGTGCTGCAGATGGCCGGAACGGAGGCGGCGGCGCTGCAGATGGCCGGAACGGAGGCGGCAGGGAGCCACAGGTGGAGCGGCTTGATGGGGCTTGGATTGGGGCTCGGGCTCGTTGGGGCTGAAGTTGAGGCGGGCCACGAGTCACCGGTATTGGTGAAGATGCGGCCGGCGGAGAAGGGGAAGGAACTCGTGCCGCTTGGCCGAGGTCCAGCTGCAGTGCCGTCTTCTCGGGAGGTGGCCGGGAGCTGGAGGCGGCGGGAAAGACAGGTCGGGACGTGGAGACTCGCGGTAGGGAGGTGGAGGTGGCGGGGAGAGGCTTGGCTGGAAGGAGGAGGCGGCGGGGAGACGATCGGAAGGAGGCCTGGCTGGAAGGAGGAGGCGGCGGGGAGACGATCGGACGGGAGGGAGGCGGAGGCTGCGGGTGGAGGCCGGCGGCGGGGATACGACTGCTAGCTTGGAGGGAGAAGAATTGGGAATTAGGGATTTAGGGCGCGTGGGGAGTTTTTTCTCTGAATATTTGGCTGCCAGGTAGTGAGCACTGAAATTTTTCGCGTGAAAAAGCTCCGCGCGTCTAACATCTTGGCGTCTCTAACATCCAACGCTTTCAGCTATCTTTAGTGTGGGTTAGAACCCACAGAAATATACTTTTATCTCTGTCGGTTCACTTATAACCTACAAGGAAATATATTTCCGTGATGGGTTATCACGAGCCGTCACTAAAAATATTCTCTCTGTGGGGTTTTGTGTTGACCGTCACTAAAATACGCGGGCCGTCACTAAAATTGCGTTTTCTGGTAGTGCCTTGAGCAACTGCTGGCCTGACTTCACACTGTGCATCTTAATATGGTTCAAGAAGACTGATGTCCCATTCTTGCTATTACGCTTTGCTTTGTAAGTGCAGTACATGCATTTAGCCCATGGTTCCTTTACTTTAATGCCATTTACCTCCACCATCTTGTCATACCTGTGGAAATGGTTCCAACATTCTGATGTGGTCTTCTTCTGTTTCTTTCCTGCAGGCTCATTTACTCTCGCATCCTGATCCTCACCCTCCAGATCAATCACTTCATTTGCAACTTGATTGCCATTGCCCAAATTCAGTGGCTCTTCTTCCTCACCACGCAGCCCTGCTCCTTGACTCCCATATGTTTTTGCACATGCAGTTCTTTTCCCCAATATCATTCTGAGACGATCTATAGAAAAAAAACAACATATAAGTAACCAAACATTTTTTTATTGGAAGAAATAGATCAATGAGATTAGTAGTTTACAAGCTGCAGCAAGCCACATATTAGACATCAATAATGTTCTCAGGTCTATTACGATGAAGCCTACTAGGCTACTAGGCTACTACAACTTAGTAGATCGATTTCAAAAAAATAAGTCAGTCTTCGACACGACAATTTATTCCGACTCATCACTCATGAATTAATTTATGATAACAAGTTAACAACAGCTCTGTAGGTATGTATATACATTCACTAGAATTTCTAGTCTATAAACAAGCACGAATATCATAAAGGAACAAGGAACCATGAAGTCATGAACTGATCTACGATGTCATAACAAACTAGAAGCAGGGCTAATTGCACATAGTACTTTCGAGATACTCTAAACGTGCAGCAGGACTAATTGCATCTAGGAAGTCATGGATTAATTAATAACACGTAGAATTGAAGCAGACTGCTCACCTCCATTGGTCGGACCGACTGAGTGGTCTCCATCATCTTTGTCCATCGGACTACCGGAGAGATGCGGCCGGCGGGGAGAAGCGACAGGCGACGCTGGCACAGCCGCACAGGAAGATACGTATGCTGAATTGCTGACTGCCGTGACGGCTGAGCGGTGATTACGCGGTATCGTATCGTACTAGGTAACCAATTGGGGCTGAGCGGTGATTACGCGGTATCGTATCGACGTATCGTATCGTACCTATTTTATTTTATTTTATTTTATATTTGGAGGACCTACCAATGGGCTGATTGAGCATTTGGGCTGGCCGACTGGGCTAATTATATCGGATAATCCGATTAGAGAACCTCAGATAATCCGCAAAAATACCGTATATCCTATATCCATCGGATATTAGCAATACCATATTCTCTACCATATCTGCTATATCTGCTGAATATCCGGTTGACCAATATCCATATCCACATCCATATCCGGCGGATTTCTAAAATTGTGTACCATATCCTCAAAAATGGATACGAATGTGGATTCGGAGCGAAAATTATCCGTACCATTTACATCCCTACATGTATGGATGTATTAATTGTTGCTGCATGCATGGCATACGTGCATGGCTTGGTTACGAGAACTACAGAGAAGACAATACAGGAATTAGAAGAAAAGGAAAAAGGGGCTCATGGAGAAGAACGGCTGCAACTCGTGAGGTCGGTGGGGAGGTGGCAGCGGCGATGAGACGAACTCCGATGATGCTCTGACGAGACTCCGGTGGTGCTCTGGCGAGGCGACGTCTTGTATATTAGATTGGTTCGTGTGGGGAAAAACAAGAACTAGGAGAAATAGTAGATGGGAAGGAAAAAGAATAGATGAGGGAAGAGGTGGCTATTTATGAGGTGAGTAGCAGGAGTGGCTGCAGCGTGCGTGTGCGGCTGCGTGCGTGCGCTCGTGCTAGCCAAGCTGCACGGCAAGGCAGCTGGCCTGCTGCGCACGGTGGCCTGGAAGCCCAGCAAGCCCAGCCAGCCACTTTTTTCTATTATTTTGGATTTTTAGAAAATGGTAGAAAGAAGATAAATGCCAAAGAAATACCAGATCACGTCTAACAATTGTGAGAAAAATCTTGAAAATAAACTGTAATGTAACGAATTCAACAAAAATATTGAATGCAAAATCCAAAAGATTAATTTTCAGAAATTAAACTACTCTCTCTTTACGCCTAAAATTAATTCCAACCTATTTGAATTAATTTGGATAAAGGCCAAATTTGAAATTACACACTTATGTAATAATATGAGCGAAATACGCTTACGAGAAATTATTTTAAAAGTTCAAAAAATTCCATAAAATCAAGAATGTTATATAACTCCTACAAAGAGGCGGGGAGCCTTCTCCTGCTCAGAGGTAAGGGTTCCTTCAACTTTGCCAACCGCAACCTAGTAGACATTCATAGCGGTCAACCACAGAGTGGCCTTGATTTGTCATCTCTTAAAGTGCATACTAGGGAACTTGTCCGGTTTTAACGCATCAGCAAAACCAGCCATAGTAAAACCCAAGTGCCTAGAATAAGGTTTTTTGATTGTTGAAATAATGGGCACTTTTAGGTTTATTTTATCCAGAACTATACCATGACAAAGATCATTGTAGTATTAAATGAACATTGTACATACAAACTAGGCATGCAATTTACTATAGAGTAGAAATATCGCATGTCTATTTCACATGTACATGCTAGCATGGCAACTATCAACACGAAGAAGACCACCATGAGATGTACTTATTATTGAAAGAAGATGGTGCCATGGTGGTGATGATGTAGCCGACGTTGTGGATGAAGACGAGAAGAGGTCCCGTGCATCATAGAGGAGGCCCTGATTGTCATAGAAAATGTTCTATTTATTTGTAAATGAGGTACTAGCTGATGTAGAGGATATTACGGGTGTTCTAGTAGAGGCTCTGGCTAGTACCGAGGAGGTATTGGATGTCGCGGCGAATGAGTAGTTGTGCTCCTGAAAAACCTTATTTGTCCCCACTCAGTGCAAACTCATGAGGCATGAATGGTTCCGGAGGCCTGCTCTCCCATCCACTGGTACGTGGATGCAACAGGACGGAGTAGCTTAAAAGCAGCGTAGAACAAATAAGCAAGGCAATGTGTAAAGAGTAAAGTGTTGTCACACCTCTGCTAGGTAAGGCAAATGTCACCGAAAGAGTTACATATAGCAACTGTCACAGTAACTTGTCAGTTATGCGTTTCTAATTAAACTAGAAATACCCCACCATTCGTCTCATATTAACTCCTACGATAATGGTTGACTTTTAATTTACTCGTACTAGTAAAACAAAAACTCCAAAGTTTCAAGTACACGCACCTAGCCCACGCTCACCTCCATGCTGCACGAGCATGGCGAGACAAGCGAGTGAGTGAGTGAACGTACGTATATAGTCTCTTCTCATCTTACAAGAAGGTGATGTTGGTGTCTTCCTATCTTTACCAATAGTATAGGATAAAGCATCTTATGTCTTATGATTTAATAAGGTTTTAAAATTTATCTAAAATTTATTAATTATATAGATCTAAGCTAATATAACTAACAGGATCTAGGAAAGCATGCGGGAGAGGAAGCTTTGCTACATCGATGTGTATTGGAAAAACGTATGCTCGGAGGGAATCGTACTTTCCTGCTCCGTTCAATTGAACGGCTAGGACGCCTAGGCCTTCCGTTATAATTTCTTTCCCTTTATGTGCCTTGTATTTGTCTGACTGGGATGTATACTCGTGATGGGGTCTTTTTACCGCATCTTGGTTTAATACAATACCAGGAGAAAAGTTTCAGAAAAAAATGGTTTCGTTCACGTAACCTGCATACCTAGATGCCACGTCATCAGCATCGAGGAGTTCGACACTCCTGTTATAAGACATATATCTATGTCAGTGCTCAAGTTTCCCCTAACTGCTATTAGCAGTTGCTAATATCCCTTCCAAGGGACATGTCTCTTCACTAATGTAAACTGCCATCCCTTGGCATTGTATAAATACTCAAACAGTGCATGAATACAATAAGGATTGATCTCTCATTTGCTTGTCCAATTGCTGTCTCTATTATCTCTACAATCCTACTTCTAACACGTTATCAGCCACGTTGTTCTACCGAGAGCACTACATCTTCAAACAAGAACTCCGGCCATAAACTTCAGCAACAAGCAAGAACATAAGAAGCAAGGGTAAGCCATGGCTGACACCGATATTCAGCACATACTTACCATCTTGGCGACAATCGACGTCGCTGAATCAATCCTCTGTCGGCTTCTTGCCATCTTGGAGTCGATCTCCTCAACGGTGCCCACGAAATCCACGACGCGGCTCCGGCCACGCCCCGTCCTCCGGCGGCGGGGGAGACCTCTCGGCGTGCTACCCGCCTTCGGCGGCCTCTCCAACGGCGATGGTGCCCTCCGGCGCCTCTCCTTCCCCGACGGCCGAGCTCCTGGCTCCAGGGCGGCCTCGGTCGGCTCCTCACCGCCCTCCGGCGGCCCGATGCCCGCCTCACCCGAAGGCTTCCGCCCTGCGGAGCCCCCGAGCCCCGGCAGCAGCGTCCCACGGTCGGCGGCGGTGGCTCCCTCCGGCGGCCCCTTCTCCCCCACCCGACCTCACCCGGCGGCGCCCACCTCCCGGCCTCCCTCACCAGCAACCAGCGGCGGCGGTTTTAGGGCATCCCTAAACCGCCAGCCCTAATAAAGGCCGGGGTGGCTCGGATGGCCAAACAGGCCGGTCCAACGGGCCAGCCCAACAGACCGGTCCAATAGGCCAGCCCAGCAAGGCCCACGCGCCTAACAAGCCAAAGGCCCATCCGGGCAAACAAAAAATAAAAAATAAATATAAAAAAAATCTACACTGCTGTTTTTGTAATTTAGCCCTTATATTTTCAGGCAATTGCAAAACAGCCCAAAGTGCAGTTTAACTTATTAATCTATTTGATGATTTCTGTATTTCTTTGTACTGTAACTATATTTCAGACCATGTTTGTTTAGAAATTTTATATATGTCCCATGTGTTTGCCCTTTAGCATTCCCTATGACATATAATTGTTTCCATTTTGCAATTAAACTCAATTTTCTTGCAACACATTTAGTAATTCGCCTAAATTAAGTCCACTGACTTAATCCATGGAATTACATATGCAAAATCATATTAATGTGACTACCTCCATAGGATAATTGTGAATCACAAGGTAAATGGACACAGAATCTACTGTATGATTGCAGATTATTCCCCATTTGCTGTAAGGTCTACATTATGTCCATATCGACATAATGATTACCTTCAACATGCTCTTTCAAATATTCCAATTATAGCATAACACAAGGTGAATTGGATATGACATCTACTGACCATGTCAGATTATGTCCCTATTGACTGTGAGATCTACACCTACGGGTGATTATCTTCAAACGTGTTAACTTTAAATTAAGAGGTCTACATTACTTTATTTCAAATTCTTCAATTTGAATACTACAGTTTTGCATATACTATTGCAACATACCCATGATTATTTTAATTTACCCACAGGTAAATTAATAAAATCTCTGGTCTTAATTCCATGTAGATCAAGATAGCCAAGAATTTGAAGAGCTTGCGCTCGACGGTCACAACTATCCTACATGGGCAATGGATGTTAAGGTCAGCCTTGCGTCCCGTGGGATTGTGGCGACACTCAACGCTCCCGTTGAGGGAATACAACCGCTACCAGAAATCAACAATATTCTGCTTTATACATTATAAGGCACCATATCCATCTGGACCTCAAATCCGAGTACCTAATGGAAGAAAATCCACGCACATTATGGCAAGCACTTAAATCCAGATACGAACAGCAAAAAAGGTTATTCTTCCTGAAGCCACTCATGACTGGGTACAACTTTGACTTCAGGACTTTAAATCTATTGAAAACTATAACCACGTTGTTCACAAGATCTATTCTAAGTTACGCTTCTGCGAGAAAGAACCCTCTGAGGCAGATAAGATTGAAAAAACCTTATCAACAATGCTTCCATCTGACCGGATCTTGCAGCACCAGTACCGCGCCAAAGAATTCCAACTTTACTCTGAACTTATACATGTACTCCTACAAGCGGAAAAACATAATGAACTCACTCTGAGGAACCATCATCAGTGCAATGTCGGCGCAGCCCCGCTCCCAGAGGTACATTATAACGCTCAGAATAACAACAAGTTCGCTGGCTCTTCCAAGCGCCAACAGCAGAACTTCAAAGGAAAGCACAAGCAAAACAGGAAGAAAAAGCCACGTGCCATGGATAAGGAGAAAGGCATTGAAAAGCCAAAATTTGACAAATCTCAAGTATGTCAAAAGTGTGGATGCTACAAGCGTTCCACCAAAAAGTGTCGCACCCCTCGACACCTTGTTGATTTATACATACAATCTGTGGGACGCACGAAACAAGCTCAAGGATTAAAATTTGAAGCACACTTCAACCTTTAAACTGACAAGTCAAAGGAAATCGGTTGTTCCACTGCAGTTCTCCCAGAACCCCAGGACAACCAGCATCTCCAAAAATCCAAAGATCTGCTGAACACGGAGAACATGATCATTGAATTTGCTTTGAATGACATGTTTGGTGACTTCGAATAAATCCACCCCACTCCACCAAAGTTATCATAACATCCAAATGATATTATTATGTTGTAATATGTTAATTGACATATTGTCGTCATATTGTTCAAAGATAATATTGTAATAACATTATATATATGCTCATTACCTATGTATAATAAAGAATTAATTTCTTCTTTTTATATATAGATTTCTATGGGAGTCAATCCGATGAAAGAGGATATGTGCCTTGTGGACACCTGCACCACAAACTCTATACTTAGGGAATTAAAATATTTCTACTCTTTCTAAGAGAAAATGAAAAATTTAACAATCGCTGGACGCGATGATGTAATTGTTGACTCTGCTCGGGCCACAATTACTATCCTATGGGTACTCAAGTAATAATCGATGATGCTTTATTGTATCTCGATTCAAATTGTATCTTTCTAAACTATAGAGATATCCGTCAGAATAGGTTCCATATCGAAACCTGTGATGACAACAAAGAGGAATATCTTTCTCTTTACCATATACAACGGATATGGCAAGCACATTCTCTCCTTATCGTCAAGATTGTACTACACATACATTAAACCCGTAGCACATGTTACGTACAAAATAATTTTCCAGAATGTCATTACATTCCAAACTTAGCTTACTCGCCTTGGTCATCCCGGCATGGGGATGAAGCAGAAAATTATCAGCAATTCTACTGGTCATGACTCAAATGATGCTAAATTTCGACAATATTTGGATTTTATGTGCACTGCATGTGCCATAGGGAAGCTAATTTTAAGGCTCTCGCACCTTAAAACCCAAGCTGGACCACTCAAATTCTTTGAACGCATCAAGGCGAGGTATGTCTTCTTAACCATTGACTGGACCATTCAGGTATTCCTTGGTTCTAATAGACACATCTACACGATGGTCTCACGTGTGCCTTTATCCACATGAAACCATGCATGAGCTCATTATCCTGAACATCGAATTCAATCAATTCGAATGGACAACGCTGCAGAACTATCCTCACGTGCCTTCAATCACAATTGTATGGCCTTAGGATTGCCGTTCAACACTTTGTCCTATATGTCCACACTCAAAATGGTTTGGCAGAATCCCTTATCCAAAGAATTAAGCTCATTGCACGACCCTTACTTCAAAATTGCAACTTACCAACTTCACGTTGGAATCATGCAGTCTTACACACTGCTGACTTGGTTCAATTGCGACCAAAACTGCACATCATAGTTCTTCCCCTCTATGATTAGTATGTGGAAATCCACTAAGTATTTCCCATCTGCGATAATTCAGTTACATACCGATATCACCACCCCGACATACATCAATGACCCCTCACAATATATTTGGGATCTATGTGAGAATAACTGTATTTCCGTCAATACGTCAAGCCCCTCACATGGGGAGTTATTCAAGGCCAGTATGCTGATACCATGAGGACCATTTCCAGGCATTAGGGGGAGATTTCAAGTACTAGATAGAATACTAGAAAATTAGTTGGAATGTCCAAGACATTTTTGCCTCAAATCCACGTACTCAAAGCTCTGAACCCCATGTTCAGAAAATTTACAACACATTGCAAATAACCTGCCAAATTCATTTACTGACTATAAAGGTGTCATAAAATCCTATAATCCTGTAAAAATGTGCCGAAAAGAGAGTGGAGGTACCAACAAAAATCGCTCAACTCCCCGTTCAAAGTAATAGGGGGAGAAGTACGACCACACATCAGGATTCAGCTTCCTGCAAGCAACAAATGATATCGAGGCCTCCGAATCAGTAAATGCAAGTCAACTCCACGTTGACAGACACCTAATGGGCAGTATACACCCGGTGGATGGGCAACCTCCACCAACCCAGCTCAATAGTGCACACAATGATTGGGACATCGGAAAACCCAGACTCAACCACATTAGGAAACCGCGAACAGTCACCAAGGGTAAACGATATTTCCATCCACTATGTACATATATATAGATTCTGGAGAAACATATAACCGAAAGTCTACAATTGTCGACATACATTTCTCAACTAGATTGCAAATAGCCTTCCAAATGATTCAGATCCAAAGACCATGGCCATGGCAAAGTGTTGTTAACACTCGGACTGAACTCAATCGAAGGATGCAATCTAAGTAGAAATAACCTTGCTCAATAAAAGAAGGTATTCACAAAAGTAATACCTACACCAATTTTCTTCCTAAAACGGAATGAGAACAACGAGGTGGTGAGACATAGAGTGAGTCTTATAGCACAAGGGTTCACGCAGATACCCAAACTTATTCTCTAGATGTGGAATCTCTTTCTGATACTTTATCTTAATGGCAGTACAAATCATCTATCTTTGCAGTTGATAGATGTAGTGACCGTATCTCTTTATGTGTCACTTGATTCAGTTATATAGGTTCCCCATAGAACCACAATGTTGAATCCAAACACAAAACATAATATGTATTGTGTAAAATCAATAAGTCACTACATGGCTTCAATTAGTCGAAATATATTTGGTACAACCGACTTAGTGAGTTCCTTATACAAATGGTTACTCCTACAATGATGATTGTCCACGCATGTTCATCAAGAAATCTTCTACAAGATTTTGCATTATCTTAGTATATGTTGATGATCTATACATCATTGGCAACGCACAAGATATTGACGATGCACGTGATCATCTAAAGACGGAATTTGAGATAAAGGATTTGGGTAATGCCAAATTTTGCTTGGGATTACAACTCAAGCACCTTTACTCATGTGTTATGGTACACCAAGCTGTCTATATCCAGAATTGATTGGAGAAATTCAATATGGACAAAATTTATCCATCCAAAACTCTCCTGGTTGTTTGATCTCTAGACGTAGAGAACGATCCTTTTTAGACCATGAGACGATGGAAATGAGATATTGAGACCCAAGGTTCCATATCCTAGTGCCAGACCCACCAAACACAATTGGTTGGGAGTCAAGAATATCTTTCGATATCTCTAAGGCATGAAACATCTTGTCATATTCTTTCAATTTCAGATAAATCTAGACTTCAATATCATCAAATACATTGATCAGATCCTACTATGTCAGATCACAGACAAGCTTTGTGTTCCTACTCGGTGTGATAGCCATCCCATGGAAGTCTTCTAAATAGACCCTAGTGGCTACATCCACCAATCATTCTGAAATATGAAACATCACGTATATGTGTGTGGCTCCGCAGAATGATAAACCATATACAACAATCATGTGGAATTGATTCTATTGAATCACGAACCATTATCTCCAAGATAATGTTGCTTGTGTTGTTCAGATGCAAAAGGGTTACATAATGAGTAATATCACTATATTGCCCACCTTGCAAATTAGATCATGCGGTAACCTCGCTGATTTATTCTCAAAGTGTATACCAACTTTAAACATTTCTATAGTATGTTAATGTAATTGGTATGCGGCGACTTCGTGATTTGCAAGAATCAGGGGGAGTATCTTCCTGAAATTTTAACCTGTTATAAACATCATATTGTACTCTTTTCCCTTTATGAGTTTTATCTGAAGTTTCTCGTAAAAGGTTTTTAATTAGGCAATATTGATACAAGCATTATATGTCATATCATTTTCTCCTTATTTTTCCCATTGAGTTTTAAATGAGTTTTCCATGACATATTATCCAACAATAAGAATTCATATATGCCATTTTATTTCTCCTTATTTTCCCATTGGATTTTAAAAGGAGTTTTCCATGGCATATAATCATTATATATTTCTCCTCATATTTTTTTCACAGGATTTTAGAGGAGTTTTCCAGATGTTCTTTATATACAAAGGTGAAATTGATCAAGGGGGAGTGTTACAAGACATATATCTATGTCAGTGCTCAAGTTTCCCCTAACTACTATTAGCAGTTGCTAATATCCCTTTCAAGGGACATGTCTCTTCACTAATGTAAACTGCCATCCCTTGGCATTGTATAAATACTCAAACAGTGCATGAATACAATAAAAATTGATCTCTCATTTACTTATCCAATTGCTGTCTCTATTATCTCTACAATCCTACTTCTAACAACTCCACCTTGAACACCTACTCCTGAACCGGTCGTCTTCGCTTCCGCCGTGTTGAGTCTTACCTTAAGGGCTCGTTTGGATATATGGAAATGAGATGTGGGATAGGGATTGGGATATAGAGTGGGAAAGGGATATATTGGGATATGGAAATCTCATCCCATTCCGATGTTTGGGTAGTTGACTGGACCGACTCCATCCCGTCCCTCTCCGCGCTCGCGCGCGCCTCCTTCGCCCTCCACCGCCGCCCCGAGCGCGCCTCGCCGCCGTCTGCCTCCCCTCCCACCCCCCCCCCGACCCCGCCTCGCCGCACCTGCTCCTCCCTCCCTAGGTCAACCCCTCCGCCTCCGCCGCGCCGCCGTCTGCCTTCCCTCCCACCCCGCCGACCCCGCCTCGCCGTAGCAGCTCCTCCCTCCCTGGGTCAACCCTTCCGCCTCCGTCGCGCCGCCGCTCGTCCTCGGCACCCCGGACACCACCGCGCAGGTCCACCCGGGCCTCTTCCCCAAGGCCGTCCTCGCCACGTCCGGCGCCGAGGTGGTCATCGGTGAGGTGGAGCGCGTGGTGGGCCGCGACGGGCGCGTCGCCAGCGTCGCGGTGAAGGGGCGCGACGTGGTGGAGGCCGACGAACTCGCCGCTGCAGGTCTCTTCCGAGCCGGAGCCGGACGTGTACAGCGCGGCTCGGATCTCGCTGGTCGCCGGCGCGGCAAGGGCCCACGGGTCGGGCCCGGGGGGTGGGCGTGCCACCGACCGGCTCGCCGCTGGTCGTCTCCTCGGAGCCGGAGCGGGACGGGACGGCACGAGGCTCGGATCTTGGTCGCCGACGGACTCGCCGCTGCTGGATTCCTCCGAGCAGGAGCGGGACGCGATCAGAGGCGAAGGCGTCGAGCGGGGAGGCGGGGTCGGGGGAGGAGGTGGGGGGAGGAGGCGAGGCGAAGGAGGTGCCGGCGATGAGGCGCGTTTGGAGGTCGCGAGAGGACGAGGCGCATTTCCAGCCTTATCCCACCCCCCTCTGTCGGGATGAAATCGCTGGGAAATAAGCCCCTCTTTTCCCATTCCGTTTCCCCCCTCTTTCCCAATTCAGGTTCCCAAACGTTGGATTTATGTGAATCGGTATAGCATTTCTCTTTCCCATCCCTCATTTCCCATTATCCAAACGCGCCAATCCCAGCCAGCAGGTCCGACCCAGACGTCACACCAGATCCTCCCGGATCCTTATCCCGTAAGGCATGGGCACCGGCCGGGTCACCGTCACGACCCACTGACCTCGCGTGCCCACCACCGCCACCCCCACCCCCCGGTCCGGTCCGTGGCGGGGCGTCCCCATAGCATCCCCGACCCGTTATCAATCCGCGCATAAAACCGTCACGCGCTCCGGTTGTTGGGGTTTCCTGCTCTTTGCTTCCCCTCCTGCTCCGCCTCCGCGTCGTCTCGCCGCCTTCAGTTTCAGTGCCCCTTCTTAGTTCCCCACGCTTTTCCGCTCCTCCCAGCCCTGAATTCGCCTCTGAATCCGACTAATCGAGGTGAGCTTTTTGAGGGATCGGTCTAGATTCTGGTGATTCTTAGTTGCGCTCGGCTCATGTCCTCGAGTTCGTCACCCGATTCTGAGTTTTTTTCCCGTGGATTTGTATTGGGGATTTTTGTTCTGTTGTGAAGTGTGGTTCTTTGGTTGGATCGGAGCTTGGGAGAAGATGGACGAGTTCGAGCTGGAGGATAACCTAGAGTTCATCCTCCAGAGCATCCAGGAGCTCATAGAGGACCAGGGGGAGAACAACCCCTTCGGCGAGGTCAACCAGAACGAGCTCCTCGCCAACCTCCTCAGCTATGACCAGGTACGCCGTGCCGCCGGCCGGCGCTTTCGATGGTTGATTGCGTCCGCGGTTTGAGGGTAGCGTTGCGGTTCCGTCTAAGGGAAAGTTTTAACTTTTCATTTTATCTTGCAGGATAACATGATGCCGGACGTGTCCGTGGCAGACGTAGTGGGCGGGAAGGACGTGCAGGGGATCCCGTGGGAGAAGATGTTGTTCCCGAGGGATCAGTGCCGGGAGATGAAAATGAAAGGTTACAAGAATTATCAGAACCTCAGTTATGCCCGGGAGGATGCTTTACAGGTACAGAGCTCTTGCGCAGCCACGCTGTTGCATCTTTTTTATTTCCTCGTTCGCTCCTGAGGCAGACAATATTGAGTTCCTTGATGGACCATTAAGTGTTTAAAATGTTCAGTGTTACAATCTTCGTTCTGAGTGGAAAATTCAGGGATAGATGGAAGGTTGCATCCACATAGGCATGAAAGTGTGAGATAATTAGACAATGGCACACGAACAAAATATGGTACATACATGGCCATACGGTGTACTGTGGAGACAATGGTACACGTGAACAGATGTTTGTTATGCGGGAGTTGGGATGCCTTAGTTAGCTGCAAGCCCAGCATGGTAGATGAAAGTATGGTAGTGTGTGAAGGTTGAATGCTCATAGTTTAGCTAGAGGGGGGAATGGACTTGAACTCCCCATGGACAATTAATATATATAGCTTTGGAACATAATTGATTGGATTCAATTGGATTTTAGACATGTAATTGGATCAAGTCCAATGCTCGTATGGGTAGTTGGATATTATTCGTTTGGGTAGTCCAATTAGCCCATGCTAGTATGGCAGCCCAACTAGCTTTAAATGTCTAAACATAAGAAATTGCATTATATATGCATCATTACCAAGATCATGCATTATTTTAACAATTTGACCAAGTTAGATCATGCATTGCTTTTAGCAATTTGATCAAGTTATTACCTAATACATGTATAGTTTCCCTGTCAGGTGCATATTGGCTGATATATCAGGTTAAATATCAGCCGTATCGGGCTCTGTCAGCCGATATGTGTCATCCCACAATTTCAAAACGACACAGAGAATCAGTATTGGCAGCATGGCAATACCAAAATGTTGGGTCGGCTGATACAACTATTATATTTATTAGAATCTTGATTGCAACTGATAAAAAGCATTTACTGCAAAGATTGCATCACGAATCGTGCCCTACCTGAGTTCATTTAGTATGGAAGGCTGAATCTTTCACCTGTCATACAACGTGTTAAGATAACACTCCAAATCCTCCACCCCCATATCTTGTATTGTACCATTTAATGTGAGCATTCCAACACACAAAATAGTCCCTCATCTGTCACGAGCTGATGCAGGAATGATCTTATTTAGCCAAGTGAACTTCCTTGTGTCTGGTCCATTCTTTTAACATTTATGGATGGCCTTCTGAGGATTTTGGCCTTATAAGGTTTTTCTGTAGCTGTCCACTGATTGTTGTATGGCCCAGTGACAGTGAATTAAAATTTTAATTTGAGCTGAAGGGGATATTGGAAGATTTGACACATGTAACATTTGATAAATTTAGCATTAGACACCAAGTAATACTTGATAAAATTGGTGACATTTTAGTTGATATGGGCCTTCATGTAAATGGTCAGTGAGTGCTGCGAGGATCGCCTTTTTGTTTATTCTCTATGTGTGTTTGTTCATTTCACAATGACGTGAATTACATCGCTCAGGTGATTGAAGAGCTAGCTTATTTTAGATTTTGGGAAGAGAGCATGGACCATCAAGAAATCCTTGAAAGCCCCATAGGAAATCGGATGACGGATGTTATGGGAGCCTCAAGTGTAGAATTGTAGTTGTTTTTGTTGGGAGAATGCTTACCTTCTACTTCTATTTTGTATTGCTGGAGACGTATGCAGATTTCGTGGAACTTCACTCTATTTGATGATTTTAGTTTGTTTGGAGCAAGCCTAGGTAACAAGGTGTCTATTTGGAGGAATTTCTTGGGAGTAGTTAAAGAAGCACTGGCTGTTGAATTGACCTAAATGTTTTGTAGCAACTCATATTCTAAATATCGTGAGTTGTAGCCATCTCTAGGCTTTTTAACCATAAAATATGGATATTGCCAAGCTTGAACAGAGCTTGTTAAATAATCATGCTTAAACTCCGTATTTGTATGAGCACTCTTGTCGTATGAGTCTCAGATTATAAACAAGTATTTTATTCCTAGATAAGGATTGTTCTGGTATTTTCGATCTTGAGTGAGTGAAAATATTATGTGGTTAGGTAACATGAAGTTTATGCATTAAATATATAGATGTGTTGCAACTAGCATGATGTTCCTTGTATGACTTAAATATAGTAATTACTTTTTTCAGAAAAACTGTAATTATTTAAGTCAACATGATTTATTTGTGAGAACTCGAATAATTTGTGTCCACAAACAGGAACACTTCCAACTTTCTGGTTTGCATTATGAACTGGTATACATAGCGAAAAGAAGTGCTGTTAGAAACTGTAGTTCTTTGTATCTTCAAAATTTAAATGCGTGCGCATTAAGATGTAACAATAACGAGATGTAACTTGCTGTAGAAACAACTAGTTCTGAGGTATAGGGGAGGAAACCAGTATAAGGACCCCAGTTTTATCAATACTGGTAAACATGATTGTTAAGAATGATGAGTAACACATAGTCGCATGGAGACATATAGATACAACTTTATCTCTGATACAATTATCTCAAATGAAATATGTGGGAAGTCAGATTATCAAATACCCCCTTAGTGGCATACATGACATCTATTTTGTCCATATTGCTTCTGTTGTTGCAGGGCCGTGTTATGATCTATTCTGTTGCTTATTAGAACATAACTGTACCGGTGATACTTATCTACAAAATATATGTCCCTCCACTAATTAACATTATTATTATGGTCATAGTCCAGTCTTTATATGATTGAAAGTTCACAGTACAAGCAAATTCTAAAGAATGTTTACATCGTCAGCTTGTTTGTTGACCAGCTTAGAATCCTTTTTTCTTTACATTTGGTCTTTCAGGACTGCAAACAAGTGGAAAAGGATAGCCCTTACTATGATTTCCAGTACAACACAAGGCGTACTCGGCCATCAATTGTGCATTTTCAGGTTTCAATCTACTCTGTTGACATGCCAACCTTACAGTACAATGCTATGATCTTTTTGAACTGATCAGATCATGTT
Organism: Stipa capillata; assembly: GCA_019208055.1. Lineage (NCBI taxonomy): Eukaryota > Viridiplantae > Streptophyta > Magnoliopsida > Poales > Poaceae > Stipa > Stipa capillata. The sequence goes on from JAGXJF010002493.1 coordinate 169,399, forward strand.
ATCCTTTAGAACTTGTTCATAGTAGCGCCAAAAACTGAGAAACTTCTTCACAGTGTCTGGCTTGTCGAGATAGAATATGAATCAGAGGAAAATAAGTTATAAAATGTTGCAGGAACAATATCACAAGCTATAATCTTGGAGTTTATTTGTAATTCCAGTATATTTAATAGACTCTAGTCTATTTGTTCAAAACCTGGAGCTGCCACTTCTTTAAAAGATAATGTGTTACCAAGTTACTATCCTTAAAGAAGTGAACTCCGTAGGATTAGCATTTTAAATAGGAATCTCAGTGAAAAGGGCATACCTTCTTCGGAGTTGTTCAAGCACACAAGTGTGGAGGAACAACTCTACTTTGCTGCTACAAAATGGACACAAAGTTTGGAGCATCTACGTCAACATCATTCTAGAGATATAGAAGGTCCAAGATATGCTACTTTTAGGCTCTAAAGAACACAAAATCTACTCAAGATCTTGCAAAAATCATTAAACAAAATTCTACATAAAGTGGAAAACAAAATTGCATACATATCTTACAACAGAGAATACTACTACCACTTATAGCCTCTGTCTTCTCTGAGACTCCTATAGGTTTCAACTGGTTGGCATTTAGGAGGCTAACCTAATAAATAGTATAGCTAATAAAGTGAATAGTAGCGCGAATTGATATATGAATGCAACAACAGCAGTACATCAGGCGAGAATAGGGGAATGGGCCATGAGGATGAGTTAAGGGGACTACGTATGTATCATCGGATTTGTTTTGAGGATGGTCTGTCAGGGGTGGTTGTAGAGAGATATGGAAGTGGGAGAGAATCTAAAAGAAATGTAATTGGACTACACATATGTTAGTGTTCACTGATACTGAAGTTGAAGTGCTTTCATGTTACTCTCTTGTGTATCATCCAAATATTATTTATACGGTGAGACTAATTAACTAAGGACGTGGAGCACATCTAGACTTATGAGCTTATAGATAGCAGTACTGTTGAGGTCAGGAACTTAAACTTATGTTGACAGTCAGCCTAAAAATAAAAGCATATTTTCTCTTCGTTAATCACCATGTACCCTGGTCAGGTTTCTTTTTTTCTTTTTCTTCTTTAAGGTTATTGCTAATTCTTTGGAGTCAGTTGAGCTTCTCAATTTCTTTCACTCAGATGTTATCTTAGTATACTGCTCCATGGTTGGTGGTTGCTCACCTATTCTTCCGAATTATATGTATCTGCGAGATTAATTTTTGGTTTCGATGTGCAAAAGCAAACCATTTCTATTGGAAACATTCCTATAATGAATTCCTTAGGAACCTTTATAATAAATGGAATATACCGAATTGTGATCAATCAAATATTGCTAAGTCCTGGTATTTACTACCGCTCGGAATTAGACCATAAGGGAATTTCTATCTACACCGGGACTATAATATCAGATTGGGGAGGAAGATCGGAATTAGCAATTGATAAAAAAGAAAGGATATGGGCTCGCGTGAGTAGAAAACAAAAGATATCTCTACTCAGTATGCTCTTATGCATCATACTTGATGCCTTAAGTCGCACTAATAATAAAGATACATGGATGTAGTTTTGAGTTCTGACATTCAAGTTTGCAGTTGAGAAATCTGGTCTGGGCAACAACCAAGCATGACGTTTATACAGTACACAACCAATCAGTGACACACTGGTCATCATTGGACCAGATAAGCACTGAGATAATCAATGGTGATGATTGCATTATACCGAAACAGGTTTATACTTTGTCCACAGGTCTTAGCTCTATTTGTTCTTTACTCATCTTCTGTTTGGACTGAAACATGCATCAAATTTCTTGTTGCTCAACAGAGAGGTCATGGTTCACAATCTGTCGCAATGGTCCAGGTCACAACTATGGCTGTAGATGATGATTTATTGGTAGTTGGTGGTTTTCAAGGGGAGCTTATATGCAAGGTATGTTGATGGCAAATATACCAGCCTTCTACTGTGCAGTCTCGTTTTGTAACTCATCACCTGTTTAATAGCGCCTGGAGGATGATGGGATTGTTTTCAGCACGAGAGTTACAGATGATGAGAATGCTATTACCAACTCTCTAGAGATCTACCAGGATCCCAAGTAAGATTTGGTGTTTCCAGAGTCGGAATGTGTTGTTTCCAGGTTCTTGTTAACAAATTTCTAGCAAAATGTATATTTTCAGTGGATCAAGACGGTTAGTGGCTGCTAATAATGACTGCTCTGTTAGAATTTTTGACACCGAGTACTTCGACCTCCTTAAGCACTATGTCTTCCCATGGTCTGTGAATGTAAGTAGCTCATACCTGTTTATTCCGTATAGTTATGTCCTTTTTTATTTGCTAATATTTAGCTTTCAAACAGAGTGTATCGGTGAACCCTGATGGAACACTCTTTGCTGTCCTTGGTGATCATGAGGATGGTTTGGTAGTGGATCCCAAGTGTGGCAAGGTAAGCCCTTGGGGATGTTCTGCTAAGTTTTCAGGTGATTAGTTCCTTCTGGTTAACCCTAATCGAGTAACCTTTTTTCCGTTGCTTTCTCCATTGCTTTAGGCGATTGATACACTTAAGGGGCATTTGGATTACTCATTCTCATCTGCCTGGCATCCGGATGGCAATATCTTGGCCACTGGAAGTCAAGACACAACATGTCGGCTGTGGGACATTAGAAAGCTTTCTGAGTCCTTAGCTGTGCTTGGTGGAAGGCTTGGTTCGATACGTTGTATCAAATTCACCTCAGATGGGCGCTTCTTGGCAACGGCAGAGCCTGTAGATTTCGTCCATATCTACGATTCTCTTGCAGATTATGGAAAATCTCATGAGATTGACTTTTTCGGTGAAATAGCTGGGCTGTCATTCAGCCCAGACACTGAGGCCTTATATATTGGCGTAGCAGACCAAACATATGGAGGCCTCATGGAGTTCAAAAGGAGGCATCAGCATCATTACGTGAACTGCCTGTGGTGACAATGTGCTTTTGCAGTACATTCCTTCAGATGCGTTTGATTGATCGTTCAACTGTGCTGCAAAAACTGCATGATTCTTAGTGGAGAAGGCAGCTCGTAGAGAAGCTCGTTGAAGCACTTGCTGCCATTAGTGAATTCTCTGCAGCACCGGAAGCTTCTTCAGACAAATTATCTGGAGCTGTATAAATTTCTGGGTTTTTTCTATCTATCTTTTTGTCTGAATTAATTTGTTGCTGTTTAGGAACTGATGGAGATAGTTTTATGTATAGCCTTTCTACTCCATTTCACCAGATCAATGTACATAGTTGGTGCTTTATCTGGACAATGACTTTCCCGTTCACTGTATGTGTATATCATGCGAATTGACGACAATGTCATGTGGTCCGGATTTGGCATTTCATGTCAATGGTCTTAAGTTAAAAATTAAAAGAATATGCAAGCAGTGAATAGTACAGCGAGAATATATGGAGTTAATTATTTGGCATGTTTTACTCAGCTGTTGGCTATTCGGCTATTCAGTAATGTCTAGCACACAAACAAAAGGAGACCATGAGTTTCAAAAAGAAAAGAGAGAGAGAGAGAGAGACCACAGCTCAAAAAGGCAAAAAGGTAGGAACATAATCTTGAGAATCTCGAAGATTGTACCTGTGCATGATGCATGAACACAAATAGGTAAATAATCGTAAGAATCTCGAACATCGCATCGGTGAATGGTGCATGAACCCAACTAAACACTGGTGTGAACGCACATGAAACGAACTATAATATTATATTACCCAGTACTCATTCCAGTACTTTAAAAGTCTCCGCATATAGGAGATGGTTAAAGGTGGCATACAGGAGAGGAGAGGGTTCAAATTAGTGAAAAATAATATAATATCAGATCTAGTTCTTTCAACTTGGTAGAACCCACGTGAAGAAAATCACACCCCCTCACTCTGTTGCCACCTCTCAATTCACACATTGTAGATGCTCTTAAATAAGAGTACATGTATAGCCCACCTGTCTCGTAGCAACAAAAAGAGAGTCAGAGGATGTGATTTTCTTCAGGTGAGTCCCACCTAGTTGCGAGAATTAGATATACACATTATAAAAAATTTCACTAACTTGAACCCTCTCCTATGTGTCACCTAAGTACCTTTAAACCCTCTTAAGGGGGTCTATACATTGTGCATGGCTTGGGGTCAAGATGTAGGTTAAAGATTTAGCCCATCAAACATCTTTAGATTAGATGGAATTAACTTAACACGATCAAAGCTATTTGATCTCTCTAATTTAGGATTGAAGTAGCAAAAAAAGTTGGAATAACTTAACCCAACATAATTATTTTTCTTAAATTCGTTTTTAGATGGTTAGGGTTAGCTAACTTAGCTGAGTTAAAGTTTAACTAACCTAGTAACTTCAACCCCAAAACCAAACGGACATATGTGGAGTTAAACATTTAAAATTTTGATTACTAATATCTTTTAAAATGTTTGGATTTGATTCCTAAACATCATATGCGTAATTTTTCTCAAAAATACTTTTATAATATATAGATTTTTTATTTTTATTAATATATTTTAATAGAAATTAGTAGTCAATGTTGTAAGATCATGTTTGGAGGGAGTTTTGCATCCACATGATGCAAAAGATATAGCCTATCGTAAAGCCAAGGAACAGTCCGGAAACAACCTTGAGGGCCTAAAAATATTTGGAAGAATATATTATCTCCCACTAAGGGTATCTTTGCTAAGAACGCAAGAATAAAAAACGTAAAACTGAGATGTCATGACTTTCACATGAATCTCTAATCTCACGAGAAGAACAAGATGAACTCAAACAAGAAAAGAGATAGGTGCTGCGTAATTGCCCTGCAGCTGTTCGGGGTTTTTCCCTTCTATTTATAATGGGATTACAAGCTAGACTCTGAACAAAACTCGTACTTGAACTCGAGTACTAAACGGAAACCAAAACAAAGAAACAGAGTACAGTTCAAGTACTACTCGGAGAGATTCCTAAACAACAAGATTACCTAACAAAATCTAGTTGTTCCTTACATCGATGATGCCGATCTTCGTGCGGAGGCCTTGGAACCTGACCCGCCCAAGAGGTTTTGTTAATATGTCCGCCAGCTGTTCGTCGGTACTGATATATTCGACGGCAATCTTGCCGCCCTCGATGCTCTCCCGTATGAAATGGTAGCGTGTCTCGATATGTTTGCTTTGGCTGTGGAAGACCGGGTTCTTGCAAAGTTGGATCGCGGATTTGTTGTCCACGTGAAGGACTGCTGGAGCAGCGATGAGGCCAAGTAGATCACTCAGCAGTGAGCTCAACCAAACTCCCTGGCAAGCGGCGGTAGTGGCAGCAATGTACTCGGCTTCGCAGGAAGACAATCCGACTACCTTTTGCTTCTGAGACTGCCAGCTCACCGGATTTTTCCCAAGGAAATAAATCACACCCGTGGTGCTCTTTCTATCGTCGACATCTCCAGCCATGTCCGCATCGCTATAGCCGATCAACTCTGGACTTTTGGTGTTGGTGTAACAGCAACCACAGTGAAGTGTCCCGCGCGATGTAGTAGAGTAGATGCTTGATGGCACTGAGATGTTCGATGGTTGGTGCCTCCATGAACCGACTGACGTAGCTCACGGCGAACGTGATATCAGGTCGTGTATGAACCAAGTAGCAAAGGCTTCCCACAATGCTTCGGTAGAAACTTGACTCTACCGGTGGATTAGTGCTCACCTTGCTCAACCTCAGCCGTGGCTCCATTGGCACATGGACGACATTGCAATCTTCCATGCTAGCCTTGTCCAATAGCTTTGCCGTGTACGCCGCCTGGCTCAACATGATCTTGCCAGCAGCCTGGCGCACCTCGATCCCGAGGTAGTAGCTGAGAAGACCTCTCATTTGAAACTTTGCCATCATCTCTTCCTTAAAGAGCTTGATCACTGAAGCCTGTGCTCCTGTGACAATCAAATCATCAACATACACACCTAACAGCAACTGACTCTTGCCGGTGCCACGGATATACACCACGTGCTCCGACGAATTCCTCGTGAACCCAAGTGACAAGAGTGTATCGTCCAACTTGGTGTTCCACGCGCGAGGGGCTTAACGAAGACCGTAGAGAGCTTTGTGGGGATGAAACACTTTCTTTTTGTTCCCATCGCGTACAAAACCCGGAGGCTGCCCCACGTAGACCTCTTCCTCCAAGTCGCCATTGAGGAAGGCTGATTTTACATCGAGATGGTGTACCTCCTAACTCTCCTGAGCTGCGATGGCGAGGAGTAGACGCACCGAGTCCAGCCGTGCCACCGGAGCAAAGACCTCATCAAAATCAATCCCAGCACGCTAAACGTATCCTTTTGCAACCAACCTTTCTTTGTGCTTCACGACTTTGCCTTGAGTATTCTTTTTCAGTTTGAACACCCACTTGAGTCCAATTGGTCATTTGCCCGAAGGAAGGTCCGTCAGGTACCAAGTATCATTGTCCTCAATTGCCTTCAGTTCATCAAGCATTGCTGCATGCCATGATGCATCAGGCTCAGCCTCGCTGAACGTGGTTGGCTCCTCTCCTGCCACGAGGTGGAGCTCCGTTCCATCGAGCTCATCGTAGATGTCCTCCACCGTGCGATACCATTGAGTACGATCACTGCCGTTGATTGAGGTTGGCGTGACTCTAGCCAGAAGGGATGCAAACTGCACCCGGTGTCCTGCCGTGGTAGGGGTTGGAGAAGAAACCGGAGTCGCGGAAGTGTCTAGAGGCGAGGCTGCCTCTGTCAGCCAATAGATTTTGCTGAGTGAGTTGCTGCGGCAGGCACCTCAGCTCCCCCGTAATCTGAATCCTCTGTCGTGGCAGGATCTCTCCCTGAGTCCGGTGTCGCAGTAGGTTGCTTATCACCCGATCATGTCGAAGCCACAATGTACTCCACCATGAAGGTATGACCAGCGGTGTTGGAGCTCTCCCAGCTCCAGCTTGCTGACTCGTCAAAGATTACGTCGCGTGTGACGTCCGGTATGCCTTTGAGCCAGGTTCGTATCCGAGGAGGACCATGGGCACGGTGCGATCGTCGAGCTTCTTGCATTTGGCCGTGTCACTTTGACATGAGCAATGCAACCAAAGATCCGGAAGAAGTGAACAGCAGGCTTCTCTCCGTGCCAGGCTTCATACGAAGTTTTGCCATGAACACTTTGGGTCGGGGAGCAATTGAGTATGTCGACGGCTGTGGTCACCGCTTCTCTCCAAAATTCTCCCAATATTTGCTTGGCCTTCATCAGACACCGTGCCATGGACACAATCGTCTGGTTTCTCCGCTCTACCATGCCATTCACTATGGTGAATCGGGCGCCATGAGGTGTCGTTGCACACCGCGATCCGTGCAATGCTCAGCAAGCTCCATTGATGTGAACTCGCCACCACGATCAGTACGAAGTGTGGGTAGCCTTCGGCCGGTTTCCACCTCAACGCTTGCCTGAAACTGCTTGATGGAAGCCGATGCTTCGTCTTTGCTTCTGAGAAGAACAAGCCACATGTAGTGGCTCATGTCATCCACGAGTAGGAGGAAGTAGCGCTTACCTCCGTTCGTTGCTGGTGTGATGGGCCCGCACAAGTCACCGTGCACAAGATCGAGGCGATCCTTGGCGCGGTACTTTACTGCTTGAGGGAACGATGCACGCCGTTGTTTGCCTACCAGACAGCAATCACAGATCTGATCGACATGGTGCACCAGCGGTAGGCCGCACACCATATTTCCCTTTGCCAGCTTCTGGAGTGCCTCGAAGTTCAGGTGGCCGAACCTTGCATGCCAACGCCAAGCGTCATCGTCGAGTCGTGTCGCCATGCACACTCGTTGGGTAATCTTGAGGGGTAGCTTGTAGAGGCAGTTTGGTGCTCGCTTGATTTTGGCGAGCAACTTGCCTTGTCGGTCCGAACGCACATGACACCGCCGCCGATTGCCACCTCATAGCCAACCTCATCAAGTTGGCCGACGCTGATTATATTGCTCCGCAACCGAGGGATGTAGTACACGTTGGTGAGGGCGCAGTGCCGACCATCTTCAGCAATGAATAGCACGTTGCCATGACCGAGTATACCCACAATGGAGCCATCACCAAACTTGACGCTGCCGGTGATCTTGCCGTCCAGCTCGGCGAACACCACCTTGTCGCTCGTCATGTGACTCGATGCACCCGTGTCAGGATACCAGGGTGTATCCCCCAGATTAGCCTTCCCCGTCGATGATGGCCTTGGCGTGTTGCTCTTTGAGGAAGACATGTCCACGTGCCAAGTCTGGTACGTTGTGCACAGGCTCTGCACTGAGGGACACCAGCTGTGCCATGAGCAGCGAAGGCTCATCGTCGTCGACCGTCGTCAAATGAGCTTCTTCACGTTTCTTCTTGCGACAGTCGTGAGCCCAATGACCCAACTTGCCGCAATAGCAGCACTTGTCCTTAGAGTCATCGCGGTTGGAGTCTCTCCCGTTGTCGCGGTTGGAGTTTCTCCCGTTGCTACGTGCACCACTTGACCGGCGACTTCCAGTGTTTCCACTCTTGTTGCCAGTGTAGTCGCCGCACTCCCGCTGCTTTCTGTGAGCGTCCCACTCCTCCTTAGTGAGGAGTAGGCGACTCCCCGAGCCGGGTGTGTCGTCCAGCTCATAGCGCTCCTCGATAGCACGAAGGCGACCGGTGAGTTCCTCAATCGACAAGGTCCTCAGATCAAGAAGCGGCTCGATGGCGATCGCTACCTGCGAGTATCGCTTGGGGACTACCTGAAGGATTTTCTTGATGACCTTCTCGTCATTGATCTCGTCGTCGAGGGTGTGAAGGTTGTTGACAAGCCCGGGATGCGCATCCCGAAAGCATCAATGGTTTCTCCATCCTTAACGCGAGCGCTTCGAACTCGGTTCGTAGCTTTTGAGCGGTGGCCTCCCGAACGCAGTCGACGCCTATCCGCATCATCTTGACGGTGTCCCAGGCTTCCTTGGCGGTTTCCTTCACGGCGATCGACCCGAGCATGTCGGCCGGTACGGCGCGAAGGATTGCTGCCAAAGCCATATTATCGTCGTGAAAGCTGACGTTGCTGGTCTCGATGGCCTCCCACAAGCCCTGAGCCTACAGGTTTACTCGCTTGACGAGGGCCCATTCGATGTAGTTTGTGGGCGTGAGCATCAGATAGACGACCGAGCCACCGCCAGTCTCTCTCACGATGAGCTCCTGGATGATTAGCTCCTGGCCTCCGCGCACCGTCCTGCTCCTGCCACGTCGGCGCTGCGAGTTGGAGCCATCGCCGTGTTGCCCGGACATGGTCGCAGAATCAAAACGCTCTGATACCAAATGTGAGATTAATCTCTAATCTCACGAGAAGAACAAGATGAACTCAAACAAGAAAAGGGATTGGTGCTGCGTAATTGCCCTGCAGCTTTTCGAGGTTTTTCCCTTATATTTATAATGGGATTACAAGCTAGACTCTAAACAAAACTCGTACTCGAACTCGAGTACTAAACGGAAACCAAAACAAAGAAACAGAGTACAGTTCGAGTACTACTCGGAGAGATTCCTGAGTATAGCTCGAGTACTACTAGGAGAGATTCCTAAACAACAATATTACCTAACAATGACTTATTATTGATTTATACAGAAATAAAAATACATGGATTTACAAAATTGACTCTTTAGATGCTCCATAAGAATTTTATAGAAATTTTAAAAGAGAGAAGATTCATACAAATCATAAAGAATTTTTTTTCATGAGATCTAAACTTATCTTAAAATTGCTCCAAATTGAGCCGTTCTATAGAAATTTCATGAGATTTTTAGGACTTCATTCTGATGATCCAAAGAACCTCGTAACAAAATTTTCTATAAATTAAAATCCCACGAATTTTTTATAAAAATCTTCAACCCAAGAAGACCTAAAATTGCACTCGAGGTCAGTGGTATCCTAGGCTACATGCCAGCGGGACATTTGAGGGAGGTTTTTTTTGAAACAGGTTGAGGGAGGATTTAGGAGAAGGGAAAAGATTTCTGGGGTTCATGTACCTAGAGATGCGCGAATCCAGCTCTTAAATTGGGAGGTACGAGCTGCATGGGATGCCGCGTTGAATGGAGTGGAGTACGGTACAAGAGGAGACATGGGGCATGTGCATCTCCCATCTCCAGAAATTGCTCACAGGGCCGTGGAGTGAAGTCCTCGCCAAGATTTCAAGATGGCTCAACCTTCAACTAATCAACTGGGAAGGAGCAGCTTCTCAAAAAAAGAAAAAAAAACTGGGAAGGAGCAGCTAATCGTCGTACGCCACAAACGCTCCTTTTATTGTTAATTCTTCTCATGTCACGAGAATATCAGATGCAAATATGGTGTACATTTGTGCTGCTAGGGCTCATCTTGACAGCCATTTGATTAGTAGTCAGGTACCAAATCATTGTTCAAGGTGGTGGCCTGTCTTTTCTCCAGTAAAGCAGGGCATATTTCCTCCGAGCTGACCATTCATTGGCAGGAGTTCACCATGTGCACAGTTGGTAGAGAGATTCAACGACCTAGGGCCTGTGGTTGCCATGACTGGCCCATGCGGTGGTGGCGTGGTCCTGGGTTTCTAAATAGCAAAATTCCGGCAAGCTCCTTCTGCGAGGGCTCCGCAGGAGGAACATGGCGGATGCTTACTAGTTAAATGAAAGATATTTTGGACCAAAGAACAAGATGTCTCACCAAAAGGTCATTAGAACCACTTTGAAAACGTAAGTACCCCATGGTACCCGAGCAGAAATTTTCCTTTTGTTTGCTTTTTTTTCTTGTTGTTGCCTGTGGGGGTAGAGTCTCTCTCTCGTGAGATAGCGAACAGTGCCGTCTCCAGGAATTTGGGCTCCAGGGCGAAATGTAAAATGGGGCCCTAATATTTTAAAAAATTATATAATTTATATAACTAAAGTATACTTTCACATAATTATATAACTTCAATATGTGTTTGTACACTACAATATTTAGAAATATATTAAACATTAATGCTAAAAAGAGTAAAGGTAGTACTAAAGTAATAAACTGACCTCATGTTCTACTGAAAAGCATCATCCGTCTAGTATTTCTTGAAATGAAATCTTCAATCATATCTTCATAATTAATCTTCTCCAAGATATCATTTTCAAGTGATATTGTCGCCAATCCATTGAGTCTTTCTTGCGTCATAGTAGAACGCAAGTAGGATTTCAACAACTTCAGTTTAGAAAAACTTCTTTCCGCAGATGCAACAGTCACAGGAATGGTTAACAAAATTCTATATGCAATAATAGTAACAGGATAAAAGGGAAGCTTCTTTAAAAACTTCAGAATGTCAAGAGGACCCATAGATTCCTTAAGTATTTCCCGGACAAAAACTAACTAACGAAACAATTCCTGTCCGTCAATATCTTTATGTTCTCCACTCTTAAGTGCATCCTCAAGATTAACACAAGCAGCCATCAAACTCTTATCATCCAAGGATTGCAGCCTATCTGAAGTGAACAAGAAACCAAAAGTTTTTTCATACCCCTGATATGTTCAAATCTCCTGGTAAGTGAAGCTATAGCTTGATCAACAACAGGTATAAAATAATTGACCCTAAATGACTCCTCTGCAGATTGTGCATCAATAGATGCATCATCTGTGTCCTCATCAAATTGTCTTTTTCTTTTGATTTTACACTTGGTGCGGAACTCTGGATGAATATCCATCTCTATTGCAATTTCTTTGTAGCTTCCAATGCTTTTGAAAAGCCCGTTTCTCTATACTTCATGAAAAAGGAAATCAGTCCCTGTACAGACTCAATTGCAATATCAATAAGCATATCCTTTGATTGTAGCTGCTTGCTGATCAAATTAACAGCAGACAATATTTCATACCAGATGATTATTGCCACTAAAAAATCAAAGCCACCAAGTTCATTTTTCGCCAATGATTTAGCTTCACTACTTGCTAATGGATCATTATCACTTTCAGCCACTCGTAGTAAACCCTCCCTTATTTCTAGGATTTGAAACCTTATAGCCTTAACACTATCAATACGACTCTCCCAACGAGTAGATGACAATGACTTGAGAGTCAATCCTTTTATGTTATCTTTAAGAATTTGCCATCTTTTAGTAGAATTAGCAAATGTTGTATAGATGCGCTGTATAACTCCAAAAAATTATGTTGCTTTACGACAAGACTTTGCCATATCACAAAGTGTTAAATTCAGACTATGACAACCACAAGCTGAATAGAATGCTCTTGGATTTATGTCCAAAAGTTTTTTTTTGTACCCCTTGATGTTTTCCTTTCATATTCGACCATTATCATATCCCTGTCCTCTCACATTATCTACATCAAGGTCAAGACTCTTCAATTCCTCTTCTAGAACATCAAACAATCCTTGGCCAGTGGTATCATTCACATCCAAAAAATCCAAAAAAGATTCTTCAATGCAAACAGGATCTGAAGATGTATCAACATACCTTATTATCAAAGACATCTGTTCTTGGTGGCTTGCATCAGGAGTACAGTCAAGTATAACTGAGAAGTATTTTGCTTCTTTCACCTTTCTAATGATTTCAGACCTGATTGCAGTAGCTAGCAAATTTATTAACTCATCTGGATAGAAGGACCAAGATAATGATCACGAATTTTATCATTGGTGATGCGGTCAACATGCTCTTTGATAACTGGGTCAAATTCAGCCAACATTTGAACCAGTCCTAAGAAATTGCCATTGCTGTCTTGGTACAATCTGCTATTACTGCCACGAAATGCTATATTATGTTCTCCAAGAAATCTTACAATCAAAAGAATCCTGAGCAAAACTTTTCTCCAATGTTCCCTTTCTTTTTCAAGTTCTCGCTGAGCAACTTTATCAATTGTTTGATTATTCTGCAACCTGAGACGCAAGTCATACCATGTAGCCATATTTGTGACATGTTCTCTACTAGTTTCATGCTCTTTTAGTCTATGAACAAGATGATGCCAGTCACGGAAACCCTCATTTGCTAACTGACCTCTCACATGCCCCCTTTTCAATAATTTGCAGCAAAAGCAAAATACTTTGTCAAGGTCTTTGCTGTATACAAGCCATTCTCTGTCACACTTTTCTCCATTTGAGAGAACTCTAGTGTACGATGATGCAGAAAACCGTCTAGACAAATTGTCTCTAGGACCATGCTCAATAGACAAGTCTCTTTTAGGACCCATTTGCAGCAAAATATCTATCATTTTAGTATCAAGTGCATCCCAAGTTCTTGGATCAAATATATCAGGCTGAAGAGAATTATTGATGCCATCGGCAATATTAGCATCATCACCATGACCATGACCATGACCATCATCAACATTAACATTTGGACTTTGATTTTCAGAATTAAATTGAGATTCTCTGACAACAAATCTATCAAGAGCACCCTTTTGAGATTCAGCTGCTGCATCTAGTCTCTGTTTCTTTTTACGCTTTTCCCAACCAGAATCATATGTCCTATTTCTAGAAGACATGACGAGAATAATAGTCTGCTTCAGTCACTTCTGAAGTGGCACGAATAATATTATACGCGCCCGTCCAAAGAAAAACATCACCAATCTGCAGAAAATCAGTCATAAACGATAGTGACATATATGATGTTCTTTTTCCTTGATAAACGAACATAAGCAGGCTTACGTGATCTGGAGACAGTATTGAAAAAAAAATAAAGTAATAGCCTTATAGCTAATGAGAACGAACATAAGCAGGCTTACGATGCTTCTTGATAGATGGTTGAATACTTCAAATCTTCAATTAATTGACCGCAAGATTCAATGAATTGAATACTCCAGAGCAGCAGCTCAGCACGGCAGCACTGATCAATATCCAAGTGCAAGAGGCCAGAGGGCAAGACGCAAGCATCAATGCATCATCCTCAATTACCTTGCTAATTCCAGCATCCGGCCGCCGCCATGCGCCAGTACGGGAACGAATTGACCGGAAGCCGAGTAGTCTGGCCGATCGCTTAGTTACGTATCGCCAATTCGCCGTCCGCAGGAAGCCCTACAGTCTGGCCGGAAGCCCTACGTTACGAGTTTGATCGGGATTACAAAACAGAAAACAGATGTGTACATGCAGAGCCTGTGTACATGGGTTGCAATATGGAGGCCCTAAGTTTTTGGGGGCCCTGTGCCGTCGGCCACTTCGGCCCCCCTGTCGACGGGCCTGATAGCGAATACCCCATTGATTGTGACTAAGGCGAAAAAGAATGGTTTGAGTTGAACCATCTACGTCGGCCGCCAGCCTCACCAATTATACTTATCTATCGCCTGCTACTGTACTAATAACATCACGTAGTTTCTAGCCAGATGTCCTTTGAGTCGGAGGTATTCAAAAGCCCTCTGCCATGTCTTAGGATTTATTGGGGAGGGGGAGGGGGGCGGCGGATTGCAATTCCTCTTGCATTCCACCTCAATCCTACAAATAGGACCACATGTAGGTAGGGGTATCTAGTTCTTGTGTGGGCAGGCATTATATTTTAAGACACTCGTGTTTTTGTTTGCATTCACTACCATTAGCATTCTTGAACACCGAGGTATGCAAGTGAGAGTGCCCCAGGTTATACTTGGGAAAAAGCCGGATTTGGCCCCCGGCTGAGTGCCAATAGCGGAAGTAGCCCCCGGCCGGGGGCAAAGCCATTTTCGTCCCCGCGACGGTGCCGGCAGCCGACACCTAGCAAACCCGTGGGCCAGAACCATGACGGCCCAAAATCGCGCCCCCGGCCCGCGAATCGTCGTTGCCGCGGCCCACACCTGCGAGCGGGCCGAGTCCGCGGCCTCAGCCCGCAAGGGTGGCTGGATCGCGCACGGCGCCCGCGAGGCCCAGCTCGCTCATTCGGCCCGCGACCAGCCCCTTCTCCCCGCCGCCACCTCCCCCCGGCCCCCCGCCTCAGCGCCTCCCCCCGTCCCCCCGCCTCAGCGCCTCCCCGCCTCGGCGCCTCCCCGCCTCGGCGCCTCCCCCGCCGGCGCCGCTCTCCGCCCCCTCCCCCGTCCCGGCGCCTCCCCCAAATCTCCCGTCCGTCGGCTCCCTCACCTTCGCTGCCTCCGCCGGCTCCCCCACCTCCCCCGGATCTGCTCCTCCGTCCCGCTCGCCCCGCCGCCTTCGCACGCCCCGGCCCCGCCGCCTCCACACGGCCCCGCGCCGCTGCCTCCCACCACCTCCGCCGCGAGCCTTGGGCCTGGTCATCACGGGCCACGGGCGCGAGGCGACGCCAGATCATGGGTGGGGGCCGCGGAGAGGAGTCGCTCGCGGGCTGAGGGCGCGGAGGGTGGCAGGGACCGCGATCCGTTTCGTCGCGGGCTGGGGGCACGATTTTCTCCAGGTGTCGGCTGCCGGCACCGTCGCGGGGACGAAAACGGCTTTGCCCCCGGCCAGGGGCTACTTCCGCTATTGGCACTCGGCCGGGGCCAAATCCGGCTTTTTCCCGGTTATACTCCCTCCGTCTTAGTTTAGAAAATTTGCATTGAAACCAAGGAGGCCAAAGCGCGAGTCTTTCCTAATCTACCCCTAGTTACTCTCCTCACTAGAAGCGCTGCTGCTGCTACCCCGGAATCGCAGGTGGCCCCGCTCACCTGCTCCCACGCTTTGGTCGCGCTTGCGCCCGTGCTTTGGCCACGCCAGCGCTTTGGCCACGTGTCCGCACTCTGGCCGCACTTCCTTCCCGCCTGCATACGAATTGGGTAAGCCCATATTTTGCTCTTCCCCGCTTGCAATTTGAAGGAAACTTGAGTAGATGGCGCTGGCTAGAAAATTTCAGGAAAATTTGATGGCGGCTGCTACAAATCGGCATATCTATATTAGAAATTTATAGGTATACTTTGTGGTCATTAGATGTTGGTTCAATGGACGGCTAGATTGGTCAGATCAGACATCTGTTGAAACATTTTTATCATGATACGAAAATATATAGTTAAAACATATGTAACAAACTTGTTGAACCAATGGAACAACAACGTGCATGCAACATACGATGTAGATCCGATTTTTAAGGAAATCAATTCTAGAATTTCAGGAAACAAACTCCAGATTTAGTTGGTTCAATGGAGAGTTGGATTGGCCGGATCGGATGTCCATGGAAACACTGTTGTCGTAGTACAGAGATATATAGTTAAAACATATGTAACAAACTTGTTGAACCAATGCAACAACATGCAACACATGGTAGCACGTGACGTAGATCTAATTTTTAAGGAAACCAATCCTGTAATTTTAGGAAATAAATTCCAGATTTAATTGGTTCAATGTACGGTTAGATTGGCTAGATCAGACATCCATGGAAACAATATTGTCATCATACAGAAACATATAATTAAATCATGTGCAACAAACTTGTTGAACCAATGCAACGACAACGTCATTGTACAATAGAAGCTTCTAATTTTACGAACAGTTTATTTTATTTCCTACACAACAATCGTTTGTTTCTCACACAACTATAGTTTGTTTCGTGCGTCGCGACATGTGCCACGAACATGGCGGCCAGGCCGTGCTGCATCGGGAAGAAGAACCACAGTGGCGGCGTGGCCGTCGAGGGGTGTCCGCGTTGCTTCCTCTTCGTCGGCATCGGTGCTTCCTCTTTATCTTCGTCCGCAATGCTTCCTCTTCCTCTGGCCGCGCCGTCGGCGTGACACAGCCAGCATCGTGCCACCATTGTAACATCCCCGTTTTCTTTTCCTTTTGGTTTGTGCATCATGGCATGACATGGCGTTGCATTAGTTGAACTAAAATTTTGAACTAGAGTGTAAAAGATGAAGGAGGGATGGAAACCTAATCGAAATCTTAAAGAAAATTTAAAGAACACAACATTTTAGTTGGAATCATGTGAACTGTGAAGTAACCTTCAAAAAGGGACAGGGAACTAACGAGGGATTTGAGCAAAAGTTGGAATTTGAAACCAAGTAAATTGGAACAATTTTAAATCAAAAGGGGATTAGAAAGAAAAACAGAAAATGAATAAAAATAAAAGAAACCTATCTAACCCCCCCCCCGGACGGGCCCCTTTCTTGGCCCGCTCCCTTTCTTTCTCTCCCCGCACGGCCCATTCTCCCCGGCCCGCTCTCTGCCTTCTCCCGTACACCACCTCCCTCCTCTCTCATCCTCACCCGCCTGCCCCCACCCCGGCCGCGTGGCGCGCGCCGCCTGCCGCCCCCTGCCTCGGCTACCCGCTCACCGGCCTCCCCCTAAGAACCCCCTCCCTCGGCTGAACCGCCCTCCCCTTCTCCCCATTTCCTCCGCCCCGCCTCGGCTGCTCCACCTCCACCACCGAGACACCCCGCCACGCCGGAGCCCCATTGCCACTCCCCTCGAGCTTGCCTCCGCGCTGCCTAGCTACCGTCGCCGAGCCACCGCGTGCCCCCTCGCCGACCCGAGTGGCCCCGGCCACCGCGCCGCCTTCTTCTAGCCTCGCCTCCTCTCCCGGTGCTGCTCGCCTCGTCTACCCGCCGGAGCTCGAAAACCCGCCCCCGCCTCCATCCCGACGCCGGAGCTCCCTCTCCATCGCCGGAACCACCTCGCCACGCCACTCCTCCGCCGGACTGCCCCGCCACCGAGGCCAGGCACCCGAGCCGGTGCCCGACCTCCCGTCCCCACCCCGGCAACCTCGCCCCGCCGTCGACGCCCCGAGCTCGCCGCCACTTCCCCGGAGCCCCGCCACGCCACCTCCTCCCCATCGAACCCGCCTCGGCCTCCGCCTTCCTCCCTAGCTCCGCCGCCCCTCCGCCACCGGGCTCCCGTCGCCGTCGCCCCGGTAAGCTGCGCCGGGCAACCCGCCACCTCAACCGAGCCCTGACCGGCGGTTGAGGGCACTAATGCCCATTAGTTAGTCGGTTAAGGCATAGGGTAGTTAGGTGGTTAGTTAGTTAGGTTAGGAGGTTAGTTAAGTTAGTTAGGGCTTAATTAATAGTTTGATTAATGCTAACTGTGATTAATACCAATAATTATTGCTAATGAGTTCGGTTAGGGCATATTAAGGGCAAATCAGTGTGTTAAATAAGCTCAAGTGTTATGTGTGGATGACAGCTGGGTCCCACTGATTAGAATTAAGAAAAGATAAAAGAAAAGGAGAAAGAATATGACATGTGGACGCCAGTGTCATTGACTCGAGTCCATGTGGACTAGAGTTGACCTAGGGCCCACTTGTCATCTTCTGAGGCTAGCTCGGTCCTGAGTAACAAAAGTATTTATGTTTAAATATGAATTTCTTTTTCTCGGAAAAATACAACAAAGGAGTTTAAATTGGTTTAAATCTTGTTAAATTCGTAGAAAATTCATCTGAACTCAGAAAAATGCAAATAATATATCAAAATGTTCAGAAAAATGAGAGCTACTCGAATACATCATTTTCATCCATGTTTGCATGCTAGGAAAAGTGAAATTGACTAAAAACTCCATTTAGGGTTTCCCCGAACCCCCGGAAGTCTTCGGATCGCGATATCTTGCGCGTCCGGACTCCGATTAACTTGATTCCAGTTGCATTAGTTTTTATTTTGAATCCTCTAGGTCATGGCATACATTGCATCTCATGCTGAAGTTCATCATCATGGTGTTCACACTACGCTTGTTTTCGGTGTTTTCGTTCTCCCGATAGGACCGAAGGATCTCGACGAGCATAACCTCGAACAGAATCAGGACCTAGTAGCGGAACCGCAAGGCAAGCAGCCCCCTTTGAACATATTGCGGATATCCCATTATTTACAAATCTATTATTTGTTTTTAAATCCGTATTGCATGCGATGAACTGATATTTTATGTTAAGGTTAGCCCTATCCCTTGCATGAAAACTTACTTTGTCGCTCAATCAACCCCACCGACCCTCCCAACCTATTTAGAGTGTATTACTCGTTGCTTGAATACTGCTATTATAGCTTGCGATGCTTAGATCTGCTTAGTTCAGTAAACGTCGTAGTTTCTTGGATGGCAGACAAAGCACAATACTCTGGATGGGATAAGGGAATGGGTGGGTGTTCTCCTGGGAATGCTTAATAAACCTGACTAATATCAATCGGGCTAAGACGAGAGGCCATGCTGGAAGCATGGTGGGTTGTCTCGTTTTTCCCACAAGGACCGGTTCCTGGTGTCCTTTCGAACCAAGATTTGCGTACTTCTACGCGGGTGGTATAATGGGCCACCCACGACCGAATAACCTGTCTAGGCTTAGGATATAAGCCGCATAGTTTGCCGTTTTCGTGAATTGGGTGCGTGGAAAATGAGGAGGTGGTGTGATGCAACAATATAGGAGTGAGGGTTACACACGGTCCGGGACCGGGGATGTATCACCTGTCACAACTAGTGGGACCGCGCCGAAGTATCGGCCGAACTGTCGTTCGCGGATTAGCCCATTAGGGCGGCTCATACCTAAGTCGAAAACATTGTAAAGCTCGTGTTCAACCACCTTCTGCTAGCACACCTCGTGAAAGTGTGTACTCTGTAGCACTAAGAGTCGGTTGATACGCGTAGGTAAAGATGTACACCCCTGCAAGGGTTTAAACTATTCGAATAGCCATGTTCGCGGTTATGGACAGCTTGGTAAGAATCCGCATCGAATTAGACAAGTGCAACCCTAATCTAAAACTTGCCAACTCTAAGGACGTGGGTTAGCGATCGATTTCTCCCTGGTGGTCGAGGAAGGATCGAGGGATTTGCGTGTTCGATGGTCTGCTTTAGGTTTATTATGCAGTTTCAGCTCATCTCTTTTGCAAAGTATTCCAGTAGACGGATTTCAATCTAATTACAGGTATTGTGAAAGATTAAATTAGCTTTCTGCAAAATAGTCCACAAATAGCCCCTTCTTGATACCTGATGCATCTAATACTACTTTCCCCTTGTAAGTCTTGCGGAGTACATTTTTGTACTCACCTTGCATTCGTTGATAATTTGTGTGCAGAGGAGACCACTCCCGTAGCGGATGGTTTCTACGTTGAAATCGACTCCGGCATCGTCTAGTCGCTGGTGATTCCGGGCAGTGGTCCTGCCCTGGGTTCGGTAGTTGGTTTGTGCTGCCGTCGCTTTCGGCCCTACCTTTAGGCTTCTCAGCCAACTTAACCTTCCGCTGTGTGAATAACTTTTGTTATGTATATGTTGTTAAGTTTCCGAACAACTAGTATTATTGTAGTTTCGGTCGTAGAGTCTCTGTTATGGTACTGGTTTGTTCTCCCCCTGTATCGTGTACAATGCGTGTATGTTTTGAAGTGCATGATGCAGGTAGGATTTCAGAGTCTTTAACATAGAGTTATTAAGTTTAATCACTCCTGTGAAGTGACTCTCCACTGAGAGGTTGGGAACTATATCACCCCACTCCAGCCGCGCATTCATTTGCCGGGACGAGGTCGGGGTTGATTTTCTGGCTCAGTGGGAAAGAGTGAGGAGACCATATCACCCTACTGCTCTGTGCACTAAATTGCTGGAGTAAGCTTTGGGGTTGACGTCTCGGGCTATTCGAAGCCATATCACTCCACTCCTCTCGGATTTGATACCCATGAGTTGAGGTCGGGGTTGACGTTTCGACTTAGCGAGTGATTCCTCTTAAGACTCTCTGTTACGGAATCTGGGGTCCGACAACCATCCTGCCGCAGCGCCACAGAGCTGCTCGCCACCGTCGACATGACGTAGCAACCGGTATTGGTGGCATCGTCTTTGTCCGGTGCCCATGCCTTTGCCTATGCCCCATCTAGAAGACATTGAGACGGCACGGAGGACGGCGGGGGCGTAGTGCCAGTCGCTTGGAGGTCACCCGTTAGATCTTGACGATGAGGTCGGCGAGGGAGGTGGGGAAGCCGGTTGCCGGCAGGTGGAGGGAGGCAAGGAGGCGGCCATCTATGCACTGCATGGTCCAAGTCAGATTGTTTGATGGGGATAGTGAGGGGAAACACGAAACACTAACTTGGTTGAGGGATTTTATAGGAAAAGATAGATGGTTAGATGAGTGGTTAGAGAATGAATGGCCAGATGCTAGGAGGTGGAGTTGCTCAATCAGCATGCTGGCCCGTAGCATTTTCCAAATTTGATTGGACATTTCATTGACATATCATAGAAGATGGCGCCCAGAAATTGGAAACTCAAATTTGTTCATCTCCTATAAATAGGCCATGAAACACAACACTCTACTCTGCTCTATATCTCCTCTTCTCTCAGCCATTAGCATGCTCCAGAACAATCGCGAATTTAGACCTAAATCTACTGATTAGTTGGCAAGATATGGAGGACTATGATGGTCCTGCCATTGACCTCAATTATGATTTCGAGTGGGATGATAACGAGAAGCTGTTGTTGCCGGCGACCATGGACAAGGTGTTGTTGCTGCTGCCAGCAAGACTAGACAAGGCGCTGCTGCTGCTGACGACCATGGACGAGGCGCTGCTGCTACTGCTGGCGAGACTGGACAAGGTGGTGTTGCTGCTGCTGGTGACCATGGACAAGGCGTTGCTGCTGCTGCCAGCGAGATTGGACAAGGTGCTGTTCTGCTACCGGCGAGACTGGACATGGTGTTGTTGCTGCTGTCGATGACCATGGACAAGGCACTGTTGTTGCTGCCGGTGATGGTGCCCCTGGCCATGGAAAAGAAGACGGCATCCCTACCCAACAAGAAGAAGATGGCGCCCCTGCCCCGGACGCCTACGAGACAAGTAAGCCGATCTATGCATGTTTATGTTCTTCCTGTTTTGAGTATGATCATGAATGTACTCGCTATTTTTATGTGTAGTAGTATGAATATGAGAATTTTTGGAGTAGTTATGTGCATCTTAGACCATTTCCGACAAAAGAAGTACTCAAGTTATTTTTATTGTCGGATTAGAAACAGTACATAAAAGATGGCCACAAAATTGTAGTACTTAGGTTATTTGATGAAGTAAATTGTGCTTGTTTCTATACATGTATACTTGTGAATAATCCTATTTTTCCATACATTTGTAGATCAAGATGACAATGTCGAAATGAGGAAGCGGTAGCCTGATGATCAATGTCGAGCCATATAAGCCATGCTTTTAGAGAGAACAACTTTGGGCATTTTGAAGCATTGTGTGAAGAAGGCCGTTTCTATTGAGACGGGCATGCCTTTGAGAGTTGTGCAGCGGATATGGCTCAACGGAAAGTAGGGTGGTCAGGTGCACGCAGTCTTGAGCAAGAAGGCAAAGAATTGTGGCCGCAAGGGAGTAGCCCTCAATCCCGAAGCCATAAAAGAAGTGCCTTAGAGAAAATGAACAACTCTCAGGGATCTAGCCGGTGCTTTGAGTATGTCGAAAAGCATGTTGTTTAGGCGATTGAAAGAAGGGAAGCTTAGGCAGCGCACGAATGACATAGTATTTATGTTGACCGAAGATAACAAGAGAGCACGAGTTCGTTTTTGCCTCTCAATGCTAGACAACATTGGCTTGCTGCAAGAACCCAATTTTAAATGAATGTACAACATCATGTATATAGACGAGAAGTGGTTCTATCGCATGAGGAAGTGTCAGAACTACTACTTGGCGCTAGATGAGGATAAACCAGAAAGAACCACATAGAGCAATAATTTCATAAAGAAGGTCATGTTCCTCACAGCAATTGTGAGACCTAGATTTGACAAGGATGGTAATGTTACATTCTCAGGAAAGATAGGCATATTTCCTTTCATTACAGTAGAGCCGACAAAGAGAAGTAGCGCGAACAGGCCTATCGATACCTTGGTAACCAAGGTAATGACGCTGATGACCAAGGATATAAGCCGTGAGTATCTTTTAAGCAAGGTTTTGCCCATGATCAAGGAGAAATGGCCAGTAGAGGATTTTGGTACCCCTATATTCATCCAGTAGGATAATGCTAAGACAAACATTGCAATTGATGATGACAAGTTTTGTCATGGGACAAGTGTTGATGGGTTTGACATAAGGTTGATATGCTAGCCACCCAACTCTCCTACTGTCAATGTGTTAGACCTTGGTTTTGTGGCCATTCAATCCATGTTTCAAAAGTCACCTCCAAATAATTTCAAAGACATTGTCGCCAAGGTAATCCAAGCTTTTGATGAGTATTTGGTTAATAAACCATATTTTCCTCGCTCACCAATCATGCATGAGAGAGATTTTTGCAACAAAAAGGAGGACAACACTATGCTATCCCACATTCGAAGAAATAAGCTTTGGAGAGGAATGGTGTTCTTCCCGTTAAGTTGCAATGCGAAGGAAAAATTGTGAGCGAAGCAATTGAGTACATCACTTAGAATATGTAGTCTTATTTCTGTATTTGAAGATGTAATTGAACTATGCTTGGATGTCTGAACATTACTCCATTTCTGTTTGTCCTTTTCTTGTACTATTTGAACTAAACAAACCGGACACAGCACATGCATCAAAACAGGGAAAATCTAGCTGTTTAAATGACTTATAAGTGCAGAACATCAATATGTTGTGCATCTAATGGTTTTTGTTTAAATGGCTTACAAGTGCAGAAAAAACTAAAACTTGATGCAATCACCAAGTGCAGTCATGCGTGCATCAACAAGGAAGAATCATGCATGCATCAACACATATGGAAACTAAGTTGTTCTTCATCTCACCAACACATATCAACGTCAGCGAGGGAGTCCTAATCGAGCACTTTACAGTTGAACTCGTCGAGGCCGTAGATCCAAGCCGTGATCATGTACTTGTCAGACGGCCTCCGGCGAGCTTACGCCTCGAGCGATCACCAGAACAGTGCAAGCGAGAAAGTTTGGGTTTTGGGAATAGAACACAGGAGTATTTTTGCGCTGTGTAATTTCGCACAGCATTTTCTGCTCTTTTGTTCTTTAAAGCTGTTACAAAGCTAACTGAAAGACCTATTCTTCAGGCTACGATCGAGCTCACGACTACGCCATCCCACATCCACTCTCTCGTCGCCCACTATGCCGCAATGTTCG
The DNA here is from genome assembly GCA_019208055.1 of Stipa capillata. Taxonomy (NCBI): domain Eukaryota; kingdom Viridiplantae; phylum Streptophyta; class Magnoliopsida; order Poales; family Poaceae; genus Stipa; species Stipa capillata. The sequence continues at coordinate 193,233 of JAGXJF010002493.1, forward strand.
CATGACTTCGTGCTAGCGTTGCGGCAATCCTAGCTATAAGCACTAGCGAAAACGGAGGCCATGCACGTGAACAAGTCTCACGCTGCATGCTCTTAATTCTGAGGAATTGAAGAAAAAACTAACAACTAACAGCTAAAATGTGTAGCAGGATTAAACAGCTAACCGGAAACTAGCACTAAGTTTACCGTCCTACTTAGGGTTCACCTCGACCACATTCACTCCCTAAACTTTGTGCTCGGGGTTCACCTCGACCATGCCGATGCTCGAGCGAAGTTGATGAAGACGAACACGACCGAGCGGCTTGGTGAGCACGTCGGCGAGCTGGTTCTCAGTCGCCACGAACTTCAGCTCCACCTTCCTTGTTTCCACGCAGTCGCGGATGAAGTGATACCGCAACTCAATGTGCTTTGAGCGATCATGGAGCACGGGATTTTTTGCGAGGGAAATAGCAGACTTGTTGTCCACCTTGAGCACCACGCACTCAGCTTCTTCATCCCTGAGTTCACCCAGCAGGCGTGCCAGCCAAATCCCCTGGCAAGCGGCAGTTGTGGCGGTGACATACTCAGACTCGCAGCTCGAGAGCACGACGATCTTCTGTTTCTGTGACTGCCAAGTCACCGGGCTGCTGCAGAGGAAGAAGAAGGTGCCGGATGTTGCCGGACAGATCACTGTCACTGTACCTAGCGAGACGCGGCGTCCCGGAGCTCCTTGAGAACTTGCAGCCGAGATGGGTCATGCCGGCGATGTAGCGGAGAATGTGTTTGACGGCGGCGAGGTGCTCCTCGGTTGGCGCCTCCATGAAGCGCGAGACGAAGTCGACGGAGTAGCAGAGATCAGGACGGGTGTGCACCAAGTACTGCAAGCTCTCGACGATGATGTGGTACTGCGTCGCGTCCGTCGGCGGCACCGTGCTGATCTTCGACAACCTGAAACGTGGCTCCATTGGAACGTGGCAGGGATTACACCCAGTCATGCCACTCTTCTCGAGTAGCTTGAGTGCATAGGCCGACTGGCAGATAGAGATGCCGCCCCAAGCCCTGGTGCACCTCGATCCCGAGATAAAAGCTCAGTAGGCCAAGATCAGACATCTTGGACAGACTCTGCATCTCCTGCTTGAACTTCACGATCTCCTGTGCGTCGGACCCGGTGATCACCAGGTCATCGACATGGACGCCGACGAGGAGACGCGTCGATGCTGTTCTGCGTGCATACACAGCATGCTCCGACGGGCTCCGAGTGAAGTCGAGGTTGTAGAGGCAGGTGTCCAGCTTGGTGTTCCATGCTCTAGGTGCCTGTTTCAGGCCGTACAAGGCCTTGTCGAGGCGCAGGACCAAGTTCTCCTTTCCCGCAATGGCGAACCCCGGCGGTTGGGACACATAGACTTCCTCCTCGAGCTCCCCATTGAGAAAAACGAACTTGACGTCCATGTGGTGCACAGTCCAGCCCACACTGGCGGCGAGCGCCAACAAGAGCCGCACGGACTCGAGACGCGCCACCGGAGCGAAAACCTCGTCGTAGTCGATCCCGTGCTGCTGGACACAACCCTTTGCAATGAGACGGGCTTTATGTTTGAGCATGTTACCTTGCGCATCCTTCTTCAATTTATACACCCACTTCAGGCCGATCGCGCGGTGACCGGGTGGGAGCGCGGCAAGCTGCCAGGTGCGGTTGTCTTTGATCGCCACTATTTCCTCCAACAGGGCGCGTCGCCAGCTTGCGTGCTGCTCCACCTCACCGAACGACGCGGGCTCCTCTACAGCAAGGAGGTGGAGCTCCTCGATCTCGGGTTCGTGTGCAACGCTCCTCTACACCGTCTGATTCTGGCGCTCGACGACACCGTTTTGCTATGGCGAGTAGGGTGCAGTAAGGTGGCGTTCGACTCCCAGCTCGGCGCAGTACGCAGTGAATGATCCAGATGTGAATGCACCTGTCACGGACCCGGAATCCACATGTGATTAGGGGAACGCGAAGTCGCCAAGGACCGAAGGACTCGTCCGCCCGGTGGCACGGTACCTGCGCCGTACGCACCGAGGCGGAACGATCCGACACCCGCGACGAGCGAGCCGGCCGGAAGCGACCAACCTTCCCAGAACCACATACGGATCCCAGATTCCGGTGAAGAGTCAGAGTCGTTCCCAAATCCTACTACGACTAGCAAGGTCGGAGGAGCCCGGCGATTCTACCCACACCCTAACCTAGCTCGAAGCTAGTGGGTCGCTCGAAAGCCCGGTAGAACGCCCACACCCTGCCTGGCCGGCACTGCATCTCAGCCAGCGGGTCACTCAACCAACACCTGCTCGACTTAGTAGAAAATGGTACGGCTTCGGTCCTTCACGGCATACCCATACACTTCATATCATTCACGCATTGTGCAGGGGCAGCCTGGAATAACAACTCGGATATCACAGCACAAACTCTACATTACGATATTAATAATAACTGTCCACGTTGGGACGACATATTACAATAGTCGGTTATATCCAAACACATATCCGAGTACGGAGAAGTTAAACAACAGCGGAAGCAACATAAATGAGACCCACAGCGGCATAGTGACCGCTGACCAAAATCCACATCTATCCCATGAGTCGATAGCCAACCAAGGAAACCGGAAGCTAGGCGGAATTGAAGTAATCCTCGACCACTGGCTCACCTGCAATGATCTAGGAATATCCTAGGTGAGTACGAAGGTACTCGCAAGACTTATTCGTGCTTGATTAGATGTCCTACACATGCTAGTATAGCAACAATTAAACATGATGCAAATTGAGCTAACGAGATTAAAGCAAAACATGGTATGAATAACAATAAGGAAGGAACACAACAATTCTCACTTTCAGTTCAGATCTCGTATAATGTAACACACAACCATGAGAACATCAACAAATACGAACATGAGTACATCAACCATAACATTCCAAGTTGTCTAGGGGCAGCCCACGCCCACCTAATTTAATCGACCTCCCTGGACCGTCCCGGCAATACAACCCCTAGCAGTGAGTCCGGCAACGACCATGAGGGTTTTTAACTTATTACATTTTCATTCTAATTAATCTCTCGAGCCGTTACCGACAATACAACCACCATGGGAAATATCGAGTGCTCCTCACTCGGAGGTTGCAAAGCTCCGGTGACCAAGGCTTGCCATCAGATAACCTATAGTGGTGATTCCGGCAATGACCACGCGGTGATAAGGGATGGTGACACGCTGAAGATCGGGTTGGTGCAGCGACAAAATTCTTCTTCCTCCTGGGTCGCCATCACCCGGCATTTAACACCAACCGTACCCATTGTGCACGCCCTCGGCTCTCCCAACTCACTTAAGCAATTTTAGTTGAAGGGGCAGTAAGGATGTTCTCAACATAAAGATACGTCCTACACATACTAGTGTGCTCAACAACACATACGGCATCCAAATAACATCACATACAAGCACACATATAAAGAGAGCATACACAAGAGTACGGAAAGTAAAATGCAACAAGCTCTGCTTGCCTTGGCCGTAGAATTCCTGATCTTGCGTGAGGTTGTGAGCCTGGTGGTCTCCCTCTTCGAGTCCTGTTGTGAACGATTCGAAGCGCCGGAAAGAAACGGCAAAAGAAGACCATAAGACTCAGCATGTATGCATGATGAATGGACAATGCTGGATGTAGGTGTCTAAGGTGGTGCGCCGATGTATATATATAACTCTAGATTGACTGACATGTTCCGGGTTTTAGGTTTAATTGACCTGTCGTTATCCTACCATAGGTGTTTAGGGCTCATTTGGTCGACTCGTTGTCGTAGGTGAGAACATGGAGTCGCGATTATTTACTGGCCGTTAGGCGATTTGTGACACTAGCTATTTTAATTTGGCGGTTAAGCTAGATGTTCTAGGTTCATATTCTTGGGGGTCATTTACATTCTTTTACGAGTTCTACAAGCTTCCTCATATTTAGCATTTCCTGTCTTCTTCTTAGTAAAGAACAAGGTATTGGAAATCTTATTCCGAATATGATCTCAGCATCTAAGAACAACAAGTGGTTTCATCATGTCATCTTTATAGATATTACATTTCGTAGTTAATCAAGTGTTCGTTGCATGGTCCCACATATCATAGAACGAGGTACTCATTCCTTTTTATTTAAACTTATCAGCATATGGTGTATGAGATTGTCCTTGACCCAGCTAAACCTAAATTATACTACATCTACCCAATGAACCGTTAGACCATGATTGCAGTAATCGGCATATCGACCATTGGTTCGCTTAATTGCCATTTAGCTCGGGTAGAAACAATTGCCGAAAGTTACTAGCGTTTTAAGTTTGCTAACCAAGGACTAACCTCTAACCAACTCTGTCTCTCCTCGCTACTGTTTTGCGTTAATAATTATTCAGAATGCCTAGTAGGTCAGGACATTGGCTATTTGACTGAACGTTGTTTGCCCGAGGTAGTTAAGTATAGTGATTCTAATTGACTTTCACCTATGCAGCAATTAACTGCGTCTCACTAGATTGGTTCACTAACCATGGTCACTCATATTAGCACACTACCGAGTCTTCCCTTACATCAACTAGGTTTGACAATCATCGAGCTAATTGTTGCGGCAAGGTGTTCGCCGATCCAACTTGTGCTTCATCAATACTTGTTGGCTGCCATGAATCTAACTAACGATCACAAGTCATACACAATCATCTCAGTTGTTCATTGATTGATTATTGCTATTGCTTAGCGCATAGAGCATGACCAACTTCATCGCTAACTAATAAGCATATTGATTTCTTGAGTGTGTTGGAAGTCGTCGCTATCCCAATACAACCAATCGTAGTTACTACTGATGTCAAAATTTAATTTACGTTCTTACCCGATGTTCTATCCTGGAAATGCTTTAGCAGATTAGTAAATGTTAACTAATAATCCGTCACATGAATTAATCGAATGCACTAATTATATAGCAAATCATGTACTAATCTACTTTACTCGATAATCCGGGCAACATAATCTGTCATATTAATGCATTTTCATCCGACAAGTATTTAGTAAACATGGATACACTTTGTAATCTGAACAAAATTTAGACAGGGTTTACGTCAATTGACTATCACCACAGATTACTCGCTGATTACCAATCCGAGCTCCAACCGGCTATACTGGCTGCATAATCACACTAATCGATGTTTAGGACTTGTCCGACTCGACCAGCATTGCTCTGTTCTACCCTACCCTACCACTGCACTAATTATACACGGTCAGTTTACTCGATTTCAAAACGAACTCCGGTGCTGGCCATAACAACAAAGGATGAAGATGCGGTGAGGCACTGACCACGGCGGAGTAATCAGTCACGGCGGCGTCATGCTGGGGTTGGGGAAGAAATCGGGTGAGGAGCCGGGCGTGGAGGCGCTGAGGTCGTCGGCGGCAGAGACGGAGCTCGAGCTCGCAGGATGCTGGAGCGGGCTCCTGGTGGCGTGCGGTGGCGATGGGCAGCTCGCCGGCCACCACGGGAGGAGGCGAGCCCGGAGCTCAAGCGGCGGGTGGAGCAGCGGGCTTGGGCCCGCGGTGCTCGGGGAGGAGCGTGGCAGTGGCGCGAGCGGGGGCCAGGGGGGGCGAGCGGCGCTCGGTGGCAGAGGGGATGGGGAAGAGCGGCAGGAGGAGGAGAAGGGCCGGGGGCGAGCTGGGCAAGCAGGGGAGGATGGCTTGCTAGGAGAGAGAGGTCAGAGGGAACCCGGCCAGAGGTAGAAGATGATGAATAGTAGAGGATTGGAAAATAATTGGCAGGGTGCTCAAATGTGCATGCATGTGGATGATTTTTGGAGGGATGGAATGCTCAGGAGGTGGGGAGTCTGTAGGTATAACATGCAGAGCTCAAATCCATGGTTTTGGATGGGATTTGGAAGGAAGAAAAAGAAGACATGGTTGGGGATTTTGGAGGAACCGATGGAGCAAGTGAGAGTGAGGAATGCTTACTGTGGTGCTGCGTGGGGAAGAAGAAGGCAACTGGAGGTGGGACCCACTGCAGGTAAGGGAGGTAAGAGAAGCTATTTTATTTCTTTTTCATTTTGCTTTTGTTTCTCTACTGACTTAATTTATCTCTATTTTGCTTAGGGCCATTTTTGGACAAGAGAAGGAATTTTAGAAAAATAATCTTAAGGTGTACAGATTCAGTTTTGGACAAAAAGGAATTTAGAAGAAAAATATGCGGTAAGCTATGTATATACAGATCCATTCCAGCTTGTACTCAGATCGAGTAATATTAACGTAGACTTTGGATTTATTGATGCTTAAACATTTTATACGCGTCGTAGCGTCGAGGGTGCCTCCTCCGGGATTAGGTATAGCTAACCGAACTAACCCGAATGTACCATGAACTATTAATCTTGGCCATTAGCATCGTAGGTATTTCAATTAACTTGCGTAAACATGTATTCATCCGAACACGAGATAACAGCATTGAAATAAGATGGAACCAATCGATAGCTGGGAGGTGAGGAACATGTACGAGTTTTAGAATCATGAGTTTTAGTGGCATTAGTTTTTGCTGTTCGCTCTCATGTTAACCTTAAGGGCGCATGTTAGGGTTTTTAATCGAAATCATTGTTGAAATGCCTATATGCATGCATGTAAGGGAAGAACCCCAATTTATTCGCGATGATCTTTACTATTCTCGTGTCGTAAAATTTGGGTCAGTACAGCACCGCCGCGGTCCGTGCGTAGCACGCGGAGCTTGCAGCCGGACTCGGACTCTGCTCCCGCCTGGATGCACTGGATCGCCACCGATGCCTCGTCCTTGGAGGCAAGCAGCGTGATCCACATGTACCGGGTGGCGTCGTTGACAAGCAGCAAGAAGTATCTCTTGTCGCTTGTTGTCGCCGGTGCGATGGGACCGCAGAGATCGCCGTGCACCAGCTCGAGCCGGTTCTCTACGCGGAACTTGGCAGCCTACGCAAACGAGGCACGTCGCTGCTTGCCAGCCAAGCAAGCGTCACAGATTTGGTCCACCTGCTCCACCAGAGGTAGGCCGCGCACCATCTCCTTCCTTGCGAGCTTGCGCAGGCTCTCGAAGTTGAGATGCCCAAACCGGGTATGCCAGGTCCAGGCGGTGTCCGCGCCGTGTCAAGCTGCGAGGAACACGGGCTGCGCGATCCGGAGTGTGAGCATGTAAAGGCGATTCTGCACGCGGGTTACCTTTGCGAGGAGGCGTCACTGCTAATCCCGAATTCGGAGCACGCCTCGTTCAATCAGCACCTGGCAGCCGCTCTCGTCAAGCTGGCCCAGGCTGATGATGTGGGTGCGCAGCCTGGGGATGTAGTACACCCCGGAGACCGCGCGGTGTTCACCGTTCTTGCAGGTGAACAGTACGGTTCCGCGCTCGTAGATGTCGATGATGGAGCCGTCGCCGAAATTTCACCGTCCCGCCAATGCCGGTGTCGAGCTCTGCGAAGACAGCGCCATCGCCCGTCATGTGGTTTGACTCGCCCGTGTCCAAGTACCAGACGCCATCGTGGGCGTCGTCCTCGTGACCAAGGTTCACCTGGGCGCTCTCCTCCACCAGATGGACTGGCGTCGTCGGCGCCAGTGCGGTGGT
>JAGXJF010002494.1:0-72887 GCA_019208055.1 Stipa capillata
TCTTGACTATTGGTAATATATCATGTTATTGATCTATGAGTCATTGCTATGCATAGATGTAATTCCGTAGTGTCATTAATAGATGCTTAATAGATGCTAAGCGGTTGCACCAATGAGATGTGTAGGGTGGGTTTCGTGGTGACAGCGCATATCTGGATAGAAAGTCTTTGATTATTTATTCGAGGGAATCACAAAGACTCACTTCTTTATGTCGTTACCTTGTGTAGGGAGGGGGTATGGATGTACCTATTTATGACTTCGCCCTCCTTCTGGTATACATAGTATTTCTTTAACATGATATGAATCTAGATAGTCTAGAAATTATTCATTACTTGTCGTCCTATTGTTGCGCTCTTTTAATTTCTGTCTTAGTTTAATTTTCTATTGTCCTTTAGTTACTTTATTTAATCCTTCTTTAATTCCTTTAGTTACTTTGTTCTGATCCATGTTTTATTGCTATAGTAGAAGTCGACAATATAGTAGATTAATTTCGAATTACGGTTCGGATGCAAACGCAACTATTCGCATGACAAGTCTAGTTGTGAGAAAGGGAAAACGTTTGTCCTTTGCTCCCGTTGTTCGATAATCCTGGGTTCAATACTTCCCTTGAAAAATGCTATGATGATCCGATGTGCTTGTCGGCCATCAGGTGGTACCTTGAAGAGGAGATGAAAGGGAAGTGGTGGTGATTGGTGAAGGAGTAGAGGGGGGTTTTATAGGCCATTCAACCCCCTCCACATGGCAGCTCTTGCGAAAGTGCTGGCTAACCTAGTCTGGGGCCAGGGTTCAGCTGATCCTCGATCAATGGTGGAGCTTTGTCACCGAATTGCACAAAGGATAGAAATGTGACTAGCTCTTCCCCAGGGCTTCTTGGCGTGCACGAAGTCCCCCAAACAACTAGGTAAGCTCCTCGGGTGACATTAGTAGGTCGGCCGACCTAGAGATCTGGCCAGCTAGCCCTTTGACTTGGCCCGACGTGGCCCGAAGATAGGACCGGCCGATCCACCCAGAAGGGTGATCGGTGAGTCCTCTTTTTCCTGCATCTAGCTATGGGTCAATGAAGCTTCGCGAATGATGTTCGGTGGTGATTTGTTGGTCCGGAAAGGTCCTCCGGACGATGATTATCTTATTGTATTTTTGGTGTTTTTGGGAGAAATTATTTATTTCCTGCAAAATAAGTTTTTGCACCAAAACTTGTGGAAATAGAATAGTAGAGACGCTAATTTGCATAAGAAGACCACAACACTATGCCTTTTATGAGAATCTCAAGGGTTAAATATCAGACATATCGTGCATCAACAGTGACAATGACACCGAGTTCAAGAAAGCCAATGTTGAAGAGTTCTTGGACGAAGAAGGAATAAGCATGAGTTCACCACTGCCTATTCACCACGACAAAATGGAGTGGTGGAGAGGAAAAACCGTATGCTCATTGAGATGGCGAAGACAATGTTGGATGAGTACAAGACCTCCGGGCATTTTTGGGTGGAGGCAATCAACACCGCATGTCATGCCATCAACTGGTTGTATCTCCTCTAACTTTTGAAGAAGACACCATATGAACTCATCTCCGAGAACAAGCCCAATGTCTCCTACTTCTGCGTCTTCAGGAGCATGTGTTATATCCTTAATAAGAAGCAATGCCTTTCTAATTTTGCTCCTAAGTATGATGAAGGCTTCTTTCTAGGATATGACTCAAGTTCGCATACTTACTGAGTCTTCAATAACACCTCGCGTATTATTGAAGAATCATGTGACGTGCAATTTGATGAGATTAACGGTTCTCAAGTAGAATAAGTATCAAATGATGTAGGTGAAGATGAGTTGGCAAATGCTATCAAGAAAATGTCAGCTGGGGATGTCATGCCAATGGAAGTGAAGGAAAGAACATCATCGGTCCAAGTGGAGCCTCCTACCTTAACACATGATGATAGCCGAAGTGTGGAGGCAACACAAATCTAAGATGATGTAATTCAACCTCAGGTCCAATCTCAAGCTCAAAATCAAGTTCAACTAAATCATCCAAGAATTCATATAAGTTTTTGAAGGGATCATCATGTCGACCAAATTTTGGACAACATGTGTAAGGTTACCCAAACTCATTCCTGTGTTGTAAATTTTGTGAACATTACTCGTTTGGCTCTTCTTTGAAGCCTACAAACGTGGAAGACGCATTGGAAGATCCGGATTGGGTGAATGCGATGCATGAAGAGCTAAACAGTTTCACCCGCAATAAGATGTGGACACTTGTGAAAATACCAAGCCAAAATGTGATTGGCACCAAATGGATCTTCTGCAATAAGCAAGATGAAGATGGCCAAGTGGTGACAAACAAGGCACAGTTGGTCACTTAAGGTTATGTGAAGATCCTCTTATCTACCCTTATGTAAATGAGATCATTAAAGATCATCATGTAATAAAGTGATTCTCCCTCATATCATTTCAGCATATATATTAATAAAAATGGTTCAAATTAAAATCTTTCAAAAATTTGACCTAGAATCAACCTAAATAAAATCTCTGAAACCAAAAATATTAAAATTTCATAATAATAAATTTTGTAAGTCCTAAATATCTCAGAGAAGCTAATGTTTATAAGTCATTTGAAACTAATTTGCATATTTATATAAGTTGTTTTTAAATTATTTTCAAATGAATAGGATAGTAATATCTTAACTAAGGGAACTTACCCTTACTCCAAATTTATAAAATTTTATATCCATGGTTTATTTACCTTTCTGAATAATATTATAATTTTTTCAAAAATATTTCAGAAATATTTCACTTACCCTCAGTTCAAAGCTAAGTTGGGTCAAATTTGCATTCATCTTTAAATGACATTAAAATATTTAATATTAAAAAAATCTTGAAGGTTGTAAATACCCTAAGGAACCTCTGTGAATTTTTCCTGATTAAAAAAATGAAGTTTCCATGTTTTGATATTTCAGAACGTTAAGCAAAACAAAAATAAAAGAAAAGAAAAAGGGAGCCCGTACCTCCTAGGCCCAACTTACCTTGCGTGCTGGGCCGGGACCACCATCAGCATCCTCCACGCCGCACCACTTCACCCCCTCCCTACTACGATAGATAGGCAGGGCCCGCCTATCGGATCTTTCTCTCCATGCGGACAGACGTGTGGCGCGTGCGTCTTGCGCACCCGAATAGTGCAGCCAATAGCTACCTACTCCATTGGCCCATTGTTTGCCCTCATCATCGATCGCTCTGTCATGCTAGTGCCTCAGCACGCTTTCCCGTGTTGCCACGTGCCCAAATCCATTGGTCCAGAGCTGTTGCAGGCGCACGTTGTCGAGATCGCTGGTTGCCAATTGTCGGCATCTATTTCTCCCCCTTCCCAGTTTCCTTGCTCATGAACAGCATTCCCTCATCCACTTTGCCAGTGAGCTCCCCTTAGCCTTGCAGTTCTCCTCGCACTAAGATTACAGCCTGCCGTGGAGTTCCTTGCTGGAACGACTTCATCATTGAGAGCTCCGGCGAGACAGTCCCGTGCACCTTGCCCATTCGCTCCACCCTTCCTTTCTGATCTCATCTCTATACTTGCCCTGCACAGAACACTGGTGAATCAACTGCTACGCCATCTACCGTCAAGATCCGCCAGAAGCCAACCTACCCCTTCTAGTGAGCCTTAGCATCAACCATCAATTCCATTAGCTTCCTATGGTTCTCCTCTCCCTCCCTGTCCTTCATTCTATCCTCGGCATCCACTAGAGGTCCTCATTACCGTGAGCTGAACGCCATTGCTCGCAATCACCGGTGAAGTCCTGGACATCGACCTCCCCTCGAGCAACTAGTGGCTGGATCATGTTCAGGAGGTTGCGTGAAGCTTCTACTGTGAAGATTCAAGCCAGAGGACCTCTTCTTCCTCTTCCTTGACTTCTTCGTGCCGACCTCGCTGCTGACCACCACAACGTCGTCTGCTCCAACCTCCTTCACCTTGGCTCTAGTCTTCGGTGACTCTTTTCCCTCTCACCTAGATGTTCCTTCATGCTCGCGATTGATGCTCTATTCCTAGCCACCATGGGTGACCTTCGGGTTAGAGCTCCGATGAGTATCCGGCCTCACGGACTACAAAAACAGATCAACGACGCATCTAAGAGCCCAATGCTGCAAACCACGTGCATCCTCTCTACCGTGTTGGACACTTGGCTCCGTCGGTTTTTAGCCACTGGCTGGTCTCATTGTTGGCTCCTAAGCAGATGACAAGTGGATGACATCAGTTAAAACTATTTTAAATCTTCTCTGTGTATGACAATCAGGCCTCACTCACTTAAGTAACTGGTTAAGAAAATGTAAAAGAAAGTAAAAACAGACATGTAGGACCCACGTGTCAATGACTACAGAATTAGGAAAATATAAAAAGAAAAAGGAAAACAGAGAATGACAAATGGACCCAAAGCCCACTTGGGCCAATCAACCCTTGACCAACCAAGCTGACAATTGGCCCCACATGTCATCTGTTGTGGCTAGGATTAGCTGGGTATAAAAAGTATTTCTCTGTCTATTGATTTGAGAAAAAGATAAAAAATAGTAAAAATACTTTTAACTTGTAAAAATCATAGAAAATTCATATGAACTCCAAATGAGATGATCTATGTTTGTAAATTCATATTTTGGAATATAGAATTTAATGGTGTTACTTTCATTCATGTTAGTGTTATGGAAAATTTTGAAATTCCAAATATGCCTTTAAACCTTAATATAAAATTTAAAAGCTTCGTAACTTTAATTCTATGACTCCAAATTTAGTGAAATCAAATTGCATTAGCTTCATAATTTCATTTTCTACATTTTAGGATGCATTTCATTCATCATATACCCTCTATTTTTCTTGACATTTATTTTTGCCCTCTTTTGATGTTTCGGTAGAACCCGACAACGAGGAATTGTACGAGGTTGATCATCACTACGAACAGGAATATTATCACTAAGGCAAGTATGCAAACTTGCTAAGATTCCCCTTTTAGTTTATGTTATGGTTATGGATGAGATGAGATGTTTGGTTGCATATTGTTAAGTGTTGATTTTTGTGATGGATGACATTACTATCATGATGGGGTTTTTGTTATGGATCATGAACAGTGGGTCATGACATTAATATTAACTAAGAACAATGAAACCTAATAGGTGAGATATGAGACCCGGGGTTTTGCTTCAACAGATGGATCAATGGGTGGGGTAAATGTAAGCACCACAGTCGTCTAGTTGATGTCGGTGTCGTGGGGCTCTACCCTTCACCCACGGTGGAAGTGTTAGGTGGGAGTGCCAGGTAGTCATAGTCAGCCAATTATGAACTAACGACACTTTAGAACACTTCCTAATTGAGAAAGAATTGGTTAAGTCTTGGTTGATTTAATCAGGTATTGAAATAAGCCTTGGTTGACTTAATGTGATGAAAATGATTAGAATCTTGGTTGATTTCAATTGGGGTCCAGATCTGAGATATATGTCTTAAATCTGAGAATTAATGGTTATGATGAAAACATGTTGATATTGGTTTATCTCTCATGTTCATGCCATGTTATAATATCTTGTTGATGAAATACTGGTTTAGTATTTTAATTCTTGTTCCATGCCATGTTTAAAGCATCTTGCCAGTACGAAAATACTTATAGGAATGTTGCAGATGATCCTAGCGTATGTGACTTCTTCGATGTTGCAAATGTTGCAACTGACGTCTAGTTGTACATTTTGCTTCTATCGGTAAAATGTTGGTTATATGTGGCTTTTGGAGATGGTAGAGGCTGCCATCTCAGGTGTTCTATAAATGTTTCCACTGCTATTCCATACTTTATTTTGGATCTGAACGACCTTTGAGTTGTGTTGATTGTAAGATAATTAGCCGCCCTGTATATGAGACGTGTTTATGTATGTTGTAACTCTTTCTGTAGAGTTTGTCTTGTAATATTCAAATTGTATATGTGGCATCCCACACACCATGTGTGTATGATGTTAAAGTGTATGGGACAACCATAAAGAATTAGTATTCTCCTCTCATTTCGTCAAGTGTGATGGTTAAGATTGAGTGACCCGCTAACTGTGATGCGATGACTGGATAGGTAGGGCGTGGGTGATTGTACCGGGCTTTCGAGCGACCCACTAGCCATATGGCTAGGTTAGGGTGAGGTTACAATTGCTGGGCTCCTCCGAGATCATCTTGCTTAACGTACTTGAGATGCATATGAGATGTCAGTCCGGTGTTGGACTGTTCAATGGTGATGGATCCATACGTTCTCGTACGAATGGTATGTTGGACAGTTACTCAAGTATTCAGATGACATATCAAGCATAAGTCGGGTGTAATTCCGAGGTCTTGACACATTATATCCAAGTCAAAGATGTGGACATTGATGAAACTTATGCTCTCATTGGTAGATTAGAGGCTATTTGTATATTGCTTGCTTTTGCTACTCACCATGGCACTAGGTTGTATCAAATGGATGTCAAGAGTGCCTTCTTGGATGGTAAAAGTTCTGAACTCGTATATTTGATCTTCACATTTTGAAGATCATCTAGTTCGAATGGACCGATGACCTTTTGAGAAAATTTGTTAAAAAAAGAACACAACCTCATGATTGTCTTTCGAACTTTGATAAGTTGAATATTTTGAATTGCAAATAGGAGCATTTGAATCATCAACACATGAAAATTATGAGACTTTAGGCCAATCAATTTCAAATCTCCCATTGAAAGAATTTTTTTGATGTTGGAAGAGTAACCGGAGAGAACTTTCACACCATACAGCATCTCTGTTTTCTCGGCCTTGAACAGAGTATAACAAAAAGGTTCACAAAATGTCCAACTGGTTTCAATCTCTTTCGATTGTAACTCCTTTCTGATTTCCATATCCAGCAAGTCAAGCCACGTGTTGATGCCATCCTTTGTTTTGCCCTTGATATTTATTAACAAACCAATCACGCTATCACATATATTCTTCTCTACATGCATGACATTAAAGTAGTGATGAACTTATAGGTGCTCCTAGTAAAGCAAGTTCTAGAATATCGATCTCTTCTTCCACACAACCTTCTAACGAATAGCCTTGACTTTCCTTCCCTCCCATACGAAAATTTGATATCTTAACCATATCATGCACCTCTTTACCACTAAATTTCATAGGAGGTGTATCGTCCTCGTTTCCTCCAACAAATTGTTTCTTCATCCTACGGTATGGTGATCCTCCTAAAGTAACCTGCAGTGACATATGTACATTGTTTTCCATGAGTGCTTAAGCCACACTTTCGTGATATCATCCAAACAGTTTGTACATTCTTTTTTCCCTTTTGTACTTTGCCCCAAAAGATTAGTGTCGATGATCGGTAAACCGCCTATATTACAGAGTTCGTGGAGGAGGGGGAAAGGAGATAGGGGGATCATTTCGAGTAAGATGACTCACAAATCTGGCCACCAACAACAAGGGTTTATACAGGTTCAGGCCTCCCTTAGGATAATAGCCCTACGTCCTTTGGGTATATATTGATCTCGAGACAAAGTACAAGAGGGAGTGTCTAGTTCTAGATGAGATCTACAACTAGTCGGAGGTGGTTGTCGAGGACAATCTTCTCTTCTACTTGCTCGGAAGGCAATTGATCTTCTTGTTGAACTTATTCAGCATGTCTAACTTCTTCTATCTTAATTTAGATGTCTTCTCCGGAGGCCCTCGGGATCCTTTCATAGAGGTTACACCATATCGTAAGGGATATGGAGACATTTCCGAGTAGGACTCCACTTTCCTTAAACGTCAGGATTGACTGCCTAGTTTAAGGAGTCCCGGATATCTGCGGGTGGTTTCCTTATCAACGTAGAGTCCTTCTCCAAAGTATACTCCCTCCCGGGTAAGTAGAATACTCCATAGTCATGTTGTATCTGTATACGAATACGGTCATCACATACAGTAGTTGTCTACTAGTCATCGTCAGTTAGCAAGGGTGGAATAATCATTTATGGTGCAGAACAGCAAGCTACACAGATTGAAGTTCTTTTGCTTGTACACATCAAATACCTATATCCCGTGGGTCCATGGTTTTTCAAGATCACCCATCAATGGCTCTAGAAAAACATCTATATCATTTCCAGGTTGCTTCGGTCCTTGCACAAATATTGACATCATAACATACTACCACTTCATGCACAACCAAGGAGAAAGGTTATAGATACAAAGATTCACAGGCCAAGTGCTACAGCAGCTGCTCATATTTTTGAACTTATGTTTCTTGGTTCCCTACTAGATTCATGGAACTTCCTATTGATGTTTTTTCACTAGATGGAATCAGCAGAGTGTCTAAGTTTTCCATCATTCTTGTGCTCATCAGAGTGCCAAGGAAACAGTTTTACATCATTTGGAACGCTTCAGACGGGAAAGTATAAGCAGATACCACATCACCTTAGTTGTAGTCCCTTTCGTCACCTTGTCCCCCTGATCCTCATCTAATTCGGAATAGGATACAGTCCTTCAGTCAAGTATTTATTTGTTGTATTTCCATTCCCGAGGGATGAAGAACCTTTTTGACTTTGTAAGTAGTTCTGGGCAACTTGTTTCCCTCCAGAAGCATGTCTGCTAAGAGACCTAACAGCGTCGTAAAGCTCTTGTCTGACCACCCATTGCTTGCCTTCAATTTCAGTAACTCAAGCACGGATGATAACTTTGTGTACTTTATCTTACATCCCTCAAACAAAGGTTTCTTTGAGTCCTCTATCAAGACCTTGAATTTCTAATAATCTCATTTATCATGGTTCCCTTCTGCATGGTACAACATCTCATCTAGATGGTCACGATCATCTGAAAATGTATCTTCATTTGAATCAAAAATGACATCATCTGTCATATAGTTCTCTTCCTCCATGATGTCATTATTACCACCTTCTTGTATCTACTGGTGTTCACTATGACTTACAGGTGTACCGCTCTTTGAAACCCCTGCGAATCAAGGGGTTTTGGATCTACTCTGAGTTGTCAAAGATATGTAGATTCTCACAGTCTTTGCATGGACAACAAATATATTGCTCCCTCTGTTCAACTTATCTCCTCTTCCCCGGCTCTTATGAAATTTGACACGTTATAAGGCACTTTTCATTTAAGTAGTTACCATTATACATTTAGCTTCGGTCCATCTACCTTACGCATAAATTAAAAAAATTAATTCATTTTAAATGTTGAGAGTTACTATACATCAATGACTAAAAGTAGCTAGCAATAAGTTAATTAATACAATATTAATTAATTATTTCATTAATATGTGTGTTTAACTATATTTAAAGATTGCCAATATTCTATTTAATTAACAAGCTTGCTATTTACCAAGCATACAAACTACCAATAATTACAAAATTTATTTATGAGAAGTATAACTTAATAAGACTAAATTAATAAATACAATACTAATTAATTATGTTATTAATATATGTGGGTTTTGACTATATCTAAAGATTCTCAATATTCTATCTCATTAACAAGGTTGCTATTTATTAAGCATACAAGCTACTAAGAATTATAAAATTAATTTATGACAAGTACAACTTAATTCATGAACAAGATAAATGATATCTAGAATAATAAATTAAGCATATATGCCACCTTTCTCTCTTTCACGTATAGATCATGTAAACCGTCCATAATTCTATCTTTTTGCCATCCTAAATAGTTAGAAACATGTTCAATATAGTACAATACAACCAATTAATAACCTTAAAATCAACAAGAACAAAATATATTTTGCCATACACCAAACTCTAGATCTACATTCTCTCTCGTCACCAAGCTAGATCTTCAAAATTAGTCAAATTTTGAACCAATCACTAATCTTATGTCACCAATAACAAGTGGATATGCAATATCTCATCCAAATTCACAGTTCTTATGGACCAATTTGCCTCCAAGATGCAAAATCGTCGGAGCCGCTGCCACTGTATAAGAACTGAGAATTCAAGACAATGGCTCCGGTTGGGGAAGCTGTCGGCCATAATAAATGGACGGGTTATCATCGACGGTTTTCAAGTAGAGTCATCTATGATATCCTCATCATCATAGATAGTTCTTACTGAAAATTGTTTGTGACATTGCCGTCGGATATCGAAGAACCATCTATGTTATCTACTCATCACAGATGATTCGCATTGCTAAGAATTAACCTAGACAATTTTCTTGCTAACCATCTCTGGCATGCTTTACCACAATTGGTTCTTGGAAAATCGTAAGCGATTAAGGGTCTTAGATGACCCATTCTGTAGTAGTGCTTGTTGCTGCCATCGCCCTACCCCCATTCTGTCGCATAAAAGATCAGCAATGAAATAGTTTACCTGCGTACAAAAACCGAGGAAAAGTGCTTGATGTACTCCATAAAAAAATGAGATCCTCGCCTACGAACTTCAAAAATCAGCCGAGCTAAAAACAAAGAACAACAACGACAAAAAAAAGTTCCAATGACCGACGGCACCACCTTGACAAACCTCCCAACGATCCCTTACCCTAGGCCATTGCTCCAATCACCGCCACCCATTTTCTTGGGTACCAAGACACCACTCCTCTCATCTCTCAATTAAGTGCTCTCTGGTGTCACACCGCCCTTGCCATCTTCCCTGCTGCGTACATCTATGGTAGGTGATGATAGTGGCAACCCACTCGCCAATGGGAGATGGGGATGAGGACGACAACAGGATGCGGTAGGAGGCTCTAGAGGAATACGGTGACAAGGATGGTTACGGGACACGGAGGGGTGCAGGGAGTATGTCTCAATTTTTCGTAGGCTTGGACGGAATATGTCTCAATTTTTCGTAGGCCTGGACGTTCGGTTCCTTCGGTTCTTTCGGTTCAGTTCTTTCGGTTTTTAACTAATTCGGTTCTCTAAAACTAATGACCGAATTAACCTATTGTTTTATAGTAACTGAGGGTTCGGGTGACCGAATATTTTGGTTCGGTCTTCGATTCTAACCGAATCAACTGAAATGATGGGCATGCAGAATACGGTACTGTAGACATGCAGAATAAAGTATGCATGCAATGCAACTAGCAGCTAGCAGGTGTAACATGCAAAATAAAAGCGCATGTCATTTGTGCATGCAAGATTAGCGCAACTACTACTTACTAGTGCTAGGAATTTAGAGTGGCACTTGCCGCATGGGCCGTGGAGGTTGCAGTTGGGTTTTAGGAAGTTGGGGGTTTAGCTCTTTGGCTCAATTGATCGGTCAGTTCGGGTAACCTAGCCCTAGAACCGAAATTATCGAAATTAATTCAGTTTTTGCGAAATGCAAATTGATTTATGCACCGAAAACCGAATTAACCTGCTAATTCGGTTTTCTCGGTTCGTTTTTTGGTTCAGATTCGGTTTTTGGGTTTTTTGCGCCCGCCCTGAATTTTTCGGTTGGGGTTTCGTCAAAAGAAAAATTTCCAGTTGGGCCGGTGAAAGAAATTTCCATCGCAACCGAGATACCCCAACACGGCTAAGCCCAAGCGATGAACACTGAACGGACCGAAAAGACGGTCCATCTTCAGCGTGCACCTGACCCAGCCCAGTGCGGCAGTGCCGCCTGAAGAACCCTCTCATTTCAGTCCATGTCTCCTCTTTCCCACTTAAACCCCACGCATCGCCACTCGCCGCCGGCCGCCGCCACGCCTCCCGCCATGGCTCACCTCCGTCTCCTCCTCTCCCAGTCGCGCTCCCACCCGCACCCTCACCGCCTCCTCCCACTCCTCCGCTTCTCCTCCTCCAGCTCCAGCAGCTCCTCAACGCCGCCGCCCATCAAGCCCGTCTCCTACGCCCCGAAGCCGCAGGCCCCACCCGCCGAGACCCCAGCCGCGGAAGCCCCGAGCCCTAGCCCCGACTTGCAGGCCCCGCCTCCCAGGGGATCGCAGCAGCAGCTGCCAATGCAGCCGCGGCAGTTTACGCGGCAGGAGGTGCGGTTCGTGAGGGACGCAGGGCCCGCGATCGCGCCGGTGTCTTACCCGACCAGGGTCGCACCGCTGCCGGACGACCGTCCAGCGGAGGAAGGGACCGGGGAAGGGGCGGCGGAGGAGGGTCTGCGGGGCGAGGGGGAGCGGATTGAGATGGAGGCTGTGCGGGCGAGGAGGTCCATCTTCGGTCTGCAGGTGGAGGAGGAAACGGTGCCCTACCCAACGCTGCTACCTGTCGTGAAGCGGCCGCAGAAGGTTGCCATTGATCTCGGAGACGCACTCCGCGAAATCAAGGTCTGCCATTCTCGTCATTTGCCTCCACGCAGTTAGAACTTACAAATTAGAAATCTGTTCTGTGGTGGCGGCACCATTGGGGATTATAGTTTCCGCTAATTTTGGCATGGCTCGTGCTTCACAATGTTTGCATTGAGAAGATTATGTCAAGTAGCTTTATTTGGTTTGGTTTTGTCGCATTAGTCATGAGAAAGGAATAAGGACGAAACGGTCTTAGTTTTTTCTGTATCTAGGCTGGAAGCAAGCAAATTTGATTTTCTTCAATAATGATTGTGTGTTTGTGACTGCTAGCCTACTAGGAAGAATATTTTATTAGATTACCTCTATGTCCACAAAGGTGTAAGTGGTACATGCTCCGCATATGAGGATGTAAGAATTGTTTGCCTTAACTACAGGTGCTAATTGCCAGTCTTATTCGAGTCGTACCAACCATATGTTAATCAGGATTCTTAGTCCATGAATAACCTCTCGGTTGTTGGGCATTAAAGCCATTTCGAACACAAGAATAAAAAACACAGTAGTAGCCAGAAAAATTATAGGAATTTTACAGAAAATATTTTTTTATTGGAGAAATAAAAGATTTTACCTTGGACTTCTCAAATGAATTTTAACATGAGGTTCGAATTTATGTTTAGAATCGTCCAAACTAAAGAGGACCTATGTTCCAAAGGTCTCAAAGTAAAAAAAGAAATCCTTCGTCCATCCCTCAGAAATATTTGTTGCAACGGGGTGTAAGGTTGGTTATGATCAAGTGAAACCTTTTGCTTTCCAGGAATTCACATTTGCATTTTGTTATTTTTTAATCATGTTAATTTAGCTTTCGAGTGAAAGAAAAATCAGGGATACACTCTTAAAGTACATACAGTAAACCACATATCCTAAGGTAACTCTTAACTTGAGAAGAGTACATATTCTATCCATCATTTAAGGCTACTGCTTTTCCTTCAAACCACAGAAGATCTGGCTGTTCTTGTGATTAAAGAAATGATCGTTACCTATGCAGCTGCACTGCTCAGGCCTTTTGCATGGTATCAGGGAGGCAACTGCTTTTTTCATAAAACAGTGACTGCAGGTTCTTCAGGATTGTTCTCGAAAAGTGTGGAGAAGAGATTTCCTACTGTAGACCACGAATCCCGGCATGCTCAACCGTTAGATTTACCTAATTAATGGTTGTGATTGTTTGGACGGGAAGCAAATCTAAATTTTCAAAATTGCTACACTATATAGTAGTATGGATATAGATATAGATATTTTACAAGGTACTGTTCAAATGGTCCGAATTTTGTTTGATTGGATACGTAGGCATATGGTTTGCATTCAAATTGCTGTACATGATGTGTTGTTTTCTATTGCAATGAAATGGTGAAACCTAAATTAAAATGTATATACTAGATACTATACAGTGGTGTGTGTACTTGTACCACTGCTGAATAACCATACACTGTCAGATTGCAACCTTTTTTTATCTAGTTTTTAAAATTATGGTATCCTGCTGCCCAAATACCTGCCGAGTACTTTCGGGTCTCGTATGATTGTATATGAACTGAACTATTAACAAACCAAGTTCCTTCAAGTGTAGGACCATATTTATTGTTAACATACCCTAGGTGGGCTGTAGTTGGAGCTTGTCATGATGAATCATTTCATAAGATGGTAAGCTTGCATCATGTAGTGGGAAGTCTTGAGGTGTCCTTGTTCAAGTGGCTCTGTAATAGAAAAAATTATCTAAGCTCGATCTACAAGGATCATTCAGGCTAAGTTGCAATTAGTACATGTCAGTGTAGGGCTAGCTTGCAACACATCAAGCAAGACCTCCAACATTACTAAGTAAGCTCAACTGGTCTGTTAGCGATTGGGGATAGGAATTACAATTGCATGAGATCTCATACCATTTGTGATGGTGAGAGGTTGGTTGACTTTTACTGTCTGATGAGCACCTTCTGTATTACACATGGAATAGCAAGCAAAAGACTTGATGAGAGAATATTGTTATTTCCAAAAGACCATGCTTGTGAAAATAGTGACACTTTGGTTACTTCTGTTTCTTCTTCTTCTTTCTTTTCCTTTTTTTACTGTGGCCCAAATCCAGAACATTACTATATACCAAACACCTCTTCGCTACATAATGTTTCAAATTTGTTACCTCCTTGCATTATCTTCCCAATAGTAGGGTAAGTAGTTTATGGCAAGAGAATTGTGGTACAGTGCATAATTTTTATATTTGCATCATTTTAAAATATTCTGGAAAATTATTCACTTATAAAATGTTATGGATCTAGGGTTTTGCTGGGGAGAGAGGGGCACTTGCCCTGGTGGGAGGCAAGGTAGAAGGGAGAAACTCCTTCTAATTCTTGCTTAATGGAAATAGATGCACCTAGGCTCCTTTTTATAGAGCCTGGCCCTTACAACCTATTTGAAAGGGAAACACACTTTTCTAATCTTACCACTTCTTTTATGTCTAGTTGGCTAAAAAGCTAAAGAAATAACAAATTCCCTTTGGCCCTAGGATGGCCCTGCCCTTGTGCCAACTCCTGGGCTTGGACAGGGTCCAGGCCCAAAAAAATCTGCCCGAGAGTTTCCTCTTTTTTTTTGTTAATGGCTTTATATGATGCTAGATTGGAGCATGGTGTGGTCATTTTCATTTTTTCCCTCTTCTTTTTCCAAGGATGATTGTTCTGGCCCTAGATTGTTCCACTTATTGTAGTTAGCTGTTGCACCATACATTTAGGACCTCTGTTTGATGTTGCAATCTTATTGGTTCAATACTTTAATTAGATAGATATACAAGTCATGACTATTTGTAAACCTTAGAAGTGTGGGAAAATGTAGAATGATTAATTGAACACAAATTTTGTGCTTTACGCTTTCTCAAAACTTGACAATCTAATTGTTTAGTTAAAGAATTAAATCTTCTTACTTTGTTCTTTTGCTTTCTTCCAGATCAGTGCAAATGAGAAGCAGCGTAATTTTACTGAAACAGTTGAAGCTCATGTAATGTTAGGTGTTGATCCACGTCGTGGTGACCAGGTCTGTTGCATCTCTTTAGAAAGTACCTCTTTAGAAAGTACCTTGATGTATATTTTGATCCTGCTAAGTTTCATCACATCCTAATTGCTGGCATTATCATTAATACTAAATTACCGATTGCCACTGCATTCACTATCTGGTTTACGTAGCTGTGTATGGTCTTGCCTGGTCCAAATTTCACATAAACTCATCTGCTGATGCAACTGCTACTGGCTGAAGCTGTTGTTCTCATGACATAAGCATCCAGTCTATTGTTATTGTACATGTTCTTGGTCTTGATTTGATTTTTTGAGAGTCGCACAAGTACTTCTTCTGCTGTTTTACTGAGATCCTTGAGTTTCAGTTTGGCATGTCCTTGAACTTGCTTAGTTCTTCCAGTTAGGTTCAACTGTCAGCTAATGAGTAAGTGAAAAAGTGACATGCTACTGAGCCAAGTGATTTGGCAGGTTTAGAGATTCCACAGCGCCCTGGTATGCCATTTTCCCTTAGTTATTACTGGATGAACCTAAGTGGCTCAATGCAAGTTTAAGTACTTGGTGATAGTCTAAAATTCAAGTTTTAGGTCCCAAGTGTTACAACCAAACAAATGTGGTGACCTCTGCTGCAGTTTGTCTTAGTTCTTTTGAGCGATTGTAGTTTTCTGCTGCAGCTACAGTGGGATTAGTATCAAGAGAACTTGAGCGATTTGTTCTACATCTTTTGTACTATATGAACAGAAAAACCAATTGTTTTATGCTGTGAAAAAACTTGAGGAGAGTAACTGATTGAGATAATTTACCAATTGCGGTAATAATGACCAATGCCAGTTTATGCAACCGTACTTGCTGCGAAGCCAGAGTCACCTGAAATGTGAAATTAGGGTAGAAGCTATATAAGTTATTAGGGATGTTGCGGAAATGCTATTATGATTTTTCTATATCCATTGAGGCCTGCCTAATGCAGTCAAATGCAGAAGAAATGTTTTCAGGTGGCTTTGTGACAAGGTAAGCAATGATGATTAACTAGTGCCTCATTAGTTTAATAACCTAGTCAATGTGTGGACCCCAGGATCTTTTTATTTTGTGCAAATCTGGTTGTGAGATGAATGGAAAGCTATCTTCTGACAAACTGACCAATTTCTCCCTGGGGTATAGATGGTGCGTGGTGCCATAACATTGCCTCACGGCACCGGCAAGGTACCTTCATAAATATCATTTAGGTTTTTGTCTATGGGTGCTTTATGCTGAGGTTTTTCTATTTTTAAGACTGTCAGGGTAGCAGTATTTGCTGAAGGTCCTGCAGCAGATGAAGCTAGAGCTGCTGGAGCAGATATCGTTGGTGGTGATGAGCTGATTGAGGAGATACGCACAGTACTTTGTTTCCTTCCGTTGCTGTATAAGCTAATTTACTTCCTGTCTATGTTGTGATTTGAGGGACAGTTGCAAGAAGATGAAAGCCTTAACATTTTTTTTTGCAGTTATCACCTATCTTTACCTGTTCTTAGTCTCTAGTACCCTATTGTACAGCATATTTTCAGTTGGCGTTTTCCTTAGTTTTCATCTCTGATGTTTGACATCCTAGATTGAAGTTTCATTTCTACCTATGATTCTATATATATCTAGGAGGAGGTAAACTGAGCTTTGACAAATGCATAGCAACCCCAATGTTCATGCCTCGTCTTTCGAAGGTAGTAGTGCAGATATGTTAACATTACTTTTATTTTCTGGTTGACATATTATTAACATCGTGACTGCTTTGCTTCTTCAGGTTGCTAGAATATTGGGTCCACGTGGTTTGATGCCAAATCCTAAGGTAAGCATCTTCCTCTTTCATTTTATTGTGGAATTATGCTTAGTGTTCTGCTTTTGTGACACTTATCTCTCTATAGCTAGGGTCTGTGACAAATGATGTTTCTGGTGCTGTCAAAGCGGCAAAATCAGGTCGTGTTGATTTCAAAATAGATAAAACTGCTATAGTGCACGTTGGCCTTGGAAAGGTATGAAAAATCAGTATTAATGCAAATATGTCTATTGTGTTTATATCAATATAATGTATATAGCTGAGCAATTGCACACTTGCAACTTGATGTCGCACCTTATTATTATTTGTGTTGTTTTTGCAGGTGAATTTTTCTGATGAGAATTTACGTGAAAATATTGGTGCTTTCGTACATGCACTTTTACTTGCTAAGCCGGTGGGCTTAAAGAAAAGTAAGTGATCTGCTGGCACTGCTTGGCATTTTTTGTTGTACATCGCACCTTGTGAGTGAATATTACTCACAGTTCATAAATTATAATATATGAACTTCAAACTTGATTGTTACATTATGTAATTCTTGTGTGGTATAGTGCCAATGTTGACAAAATAGCTGGTTTTCTTTTGACCCTTCTCTGTGAACTGATGTCATGATATAGTACCATACAAGTGAGTATTACCGATATACTGTATGAATCTGAGCTTGACTATTGTATAATTCTCGTGGGATATATTCAGTGCCCCTGCCTGCCAATGCTGACAAAATGACTGGATTTATTTCGAACTGGATTTATTTCGACCCTTCTCTGTGAGCTTGACTAGCATATGTGTTTTCTGGATCTATTTAGATAAATGCCATTATGTGTCCCTGAGTAGAAGAACACCTGATGACCAGGAACTGACATGAATGCTTAAAATATTTAGGGCCACTTTGATTCAAGGAATTGTGTAGGATTTCAATCCTTCAAAAAATTTCCTATAGAGGTTGCTTGATTTGTAGGATTAGAAACCTTAGGAATTTTTCCTATGAGCCACTCTGCACTCAATTCCAAAGGAAAATTTCCATTAAGTCTATCCTCTTGGGAAAATTCCTGTGGGTCCTGTGGGTCATGAATTCCTACGTTTTTTCATACAGTGCAATCAAACACTCTTTTGGTGCCAATTTCTATGGTTTTCAGTTCTATGGGATTGAAGAGGGCGTGCCTTTGCAATCCTTTATTTTTCCCGTTCCTGTGTTTTTGGAATTCTGCACATCAAATAGGCCTTAGCGCGAAATGGCTGTGGCCAACGTGTAAAAGTTTTAGCATACGGTCTGATTTTAGGTAAGAAAGCCATCTGATTATCTGTTTTACTGATTTAAATGGCAAAATTGGCCACAGATTCATTCTAGTGGATTTTAATATTTCTTTCCATGCTTTTTTAAAATAATTATCTGTTGACATTCTCCCTTTCTTTCAGCTTCGAAATATGTTGGATATGTGAAGAAGTTCACACTGAGTAGCACTGTAAGTTATCTTCTCTTCCACGCACTGTGATGATAGACCTACACTGCATGCATCTTTTCCCCCATTTTCTAGGGATGTCATGAATACTTCACAAAACAATAACATACTAAAAGTCATTGGGAGTTTTCATCTTCTTATAAACTGACATGCTGTTTTTTGTGTTAGAAAAGACGAGAGAAACATACTGAAATGAATTTGCAATAATAATAATAATTTACAGAATAAGGTACAAAAGGTTCCAGAGGAACAGAAAATGTGCACAAGCCTTCGTAATCTAAACAGCTGGGAAGGATAGTGAAGAAAAAACTGACAGGGGGCAAAGCACTTCCTTCAAAGGGACTTAGGGACATTTTCAAGACCGAACAATCATCTACTACTCTTGAGGAGTTTTATAGCAGATAAATACCAATCACATAGCCCGTGAATAAAACATTTTGCCAATCCAAAGTTACATGAATCTTGTGTTATTAATTTTTTGTCTTGATTCTGGGTATTGGAAAATCAGAATTCATCCAATGTCCTGCATTCAGAAACATTTCATGATATGGAAATTATTCTTAAACCAGGTATTAGCATGAGAGCGAGGATTGACATTTTAGTTACTGCTTGTAGCTTGGCATGTTTACAGTTGTTTGCTTACTAAGCGTGGTCCTTGTGATTGTTTACTGTTATGTACATGACACTACACCACTTCTTATTGTGCTGTATAGCTATAGAAAAAGTCATTTTCTGAAGCAACAGCAGCAGCAGTAACGCGTACTTCTCCATTGTGCTATTTTTTGAGTGAAAGTTTTAGGACAATGCATGAAACAGTAGGCTTGCACCGGACTCATGACCCTATGAAGTACTCTATTGTCTTAAGAAAGTGGATCCTTTCTCTGTCTCTAGTTAATATTATGGTGTGGAGACAAGTGGAATTACTTCTTCTAGGTACTTGATTACCTTGCTAATGGTCCAGATCAGGATTGCCACTTAAGTTGTCTGGACATGATTCACACATTGGTGGTCTGTACTGTCCAATGAGATGTCTTCTGAAGGACTGCAACCAAACCTGTACTGTGCCAGTGCAGTTGGATCGGTATGAACTAGTCATCATCATAGCATCAAGCTGCAACAGCTAATGTCTATCAAGTAGCTGGTTACTCTTGGCTCATGTCATTGCTAGCGGGGTAACTAAAAGTTGGGCTGTTTGTGATATTTCACATAAGCAAGCCCAAGAGTAATCTTAGGAGCAATTATCCCAACTACAATCTGTCATTTTCAACTGCAACATTTCTCAAATTGCTCTTATATTTTATGTCGCTTACTAGATGAACATTCTTGCAGATGGGACCTGGATTTCCTGTTACCATACCATCATTATCGGCAGCAGCTGATCATTATAACAAAGTGCAAGTCAGCTAAGTCAATATAATAAAATCGAGTGAACTTTTCTTTCTGCACTAGCAACCAGTGCCTTGCAAGTGGCTGGCTTGTTTGGCAGCGGGGCATAGCGTGATAACCAGGCTGAGCACAGTTGGATGGGTGGCTCTTTTGACACTTGGATGGATAATTTTGTGGACAAAAACTTTCAGCAAACAATATCTCATTAAATCTCGTATATTTCATTGGAGATGTTGAGTTTATCCCCTGGCCACAGGAGTTATGTGGTTTACTTTTGCTGGCCTGTCTGTGGCATCCATGGCGTTCTGCAATTTGTTGTACGAAACGTAATCTTGAGTTCTCTACTAAAGAAGACTGTAGTTGTAGGCCAGTCTTTAGAAGACTGACGCTGATGATTGTTTTCATCAGTGTTGTTGTGCTTTTTGTTGCAGTAGTTAGCATGTTTGTTGCAGCTGATGTGATGCGGTTCGAGTCGGCATCTCATGCAGCCATTGTATGTGGAAAAATAAAGTGCTAATCTGATCTCTGCTTTGCATGGTTGCGGTCAACAGAAATTGACCGCTTTGTTGTCTGCTGGGGTGGCTTTTTCAAAGCAGACGGCTATATGTACGTCTGCTTACCTGATCAGCCAACATCAGTATTCGCTAGCGACAAAGCAAGAAAAAGAGCTTGACACGTACACTTCGGCTTATGCAACGTGTCCCGTCAGCCCACTCGTGCAGCTCTGGCCTGTTCCAACCGCCGGAATTATCTACACGCAGGGTTGATGTACCAAACGAGCGCTATTTAGGCCTGTTTGTTTGGGCTCTTTTTGGTTTTTGGACTTTGGCTTCGAAGCCAAAAAAGCACCTAAATAGGTGCTTTTGGCTTTTGGCTTTTTAGAAGCCGAAAGCACATAATATGTAGTTTCAGCTTCCAAAAAGCCAAAAGCCAAAAGCACCTATTTAGGTGCTTTTTTGGCTTCGAAGCCAAAGTCCAAAAGCCAAAAAAAGCCCAAACAAACACCCTCTTAAACTTGTCCAGCTTTTAGGGGTTGCTTGGATGGAGTGGGATGGGAGATGGCTATCCCTTTTTTTTTAGGATATTCAGTGTTTGGATGGATGGATCGGGTGGATAAGGATATCCACCCCAAGAGAATATTCCTCCAATATGCTAGATGAGCAAACCCGGACAGCCAGCCCGGATGAAGCCGTCCTGAGCTCATCATCCCGCCTCCTCATCTCTCTCCCCGCCGGCTTCTCGCCTCCCGCCTCCAGGGCCACCGGCCGCTCCCCGGCCCCCGCCCCCTGCCGGCCGCCCCCTGGCCCCCGCCGGCCGCTCCCCGCCAGAGCTCGGCCGCCTCTCGCACGAGCTCGGCCCCGTCGCTCCCCACCCGAGCTCGGCTGCCTCCCGCCGCTCCCCGCCCCGCCGCTCTCCGGCCCGAGCTCGGCCCCACCGCTCCCCGCCCGAGCTCGGCCCGCCTCCCGCCGCTCCCTGCCCCGTCGCTCCCCGCCCGAGCTCGGCCGCCTCCCGCGCGAGCTTGGCCCCGCCGCTCCCCGCCCCGGCCGGCGCGAGCTTGGCCCCGCCGCTCCCTGGCCCGCCGCTCTCCGGCCCGAGCTCCGGCTGCTGCGCAACGCCCGAGCTCGCCTGCCTCCCCCCGGCCGCCGGTGAGAGAGAAAGAGAGGATGGAGAGAGAGGTTTGACGTATGGGCCCGTATGTCAGTGCCTCGTCCAGTTGAATCCATCCAATTTTAGCCAAACAAAAAATTGGTCCATCCAATCCACTTCAATCCACTGAACCAAACAAAAAATTGATTCACCCCATCCCAAAAAACTGGATGGCCATAGCCTATCCAACCTCGCCCTTCAGCCAAACGGACCCTAATTATTCAGCAAATTCGTTTCACATCATTGATATGAGACAATCTCTAATTAGGTGTTTAAAACAGAAAAAAAAACTCTAGTTGCGGAGCCCCCACCTTATTCCTGGGATCAAATAGCTCTAGGTAGATCAGCATGTCTCAGATGTGCTGCTTGGGATGGCGCTGCCAGTTGCTGCTGTCCTGGCACCGTGGCCGACCTATCTCCGTGGTGTTGCTGGCTGCTGTTGGCTTCCTGCCGTCGGTTGCCACCACAACACGGAGCACTACACGATGAGGCTATATTGATCGTCGACTCTATTGATCGATGATCGATTTAACCTTAAGTAGCTTGCGCTGTGTGCTGTTGTGCCTTAATTTAAATCATAATTAACACTTAGCAGCAACCTAACATCAGCGCTGGTTTGGAGCGGCAGTGCGTGATGGTGGAGGGGACGGTGGCAAGCTGAAGAATCAGGATGGTGGGTGCGTGGTTTAAGGTTAAGGGGAGTGGGAAGTCCAAATATGAGGTTTGGGGAGGGGAATGAAAAACAATATAGGCACTCCTTATGGTGGAACATTCAGGCCAGCCAGAGCGAAACTCATACTAGAAGCGGGGCTCGCAACTTTTCTTCATCCTAGGGTTTTCGGCGCCACCAACTCCGGCCCCTCTCCTTCCCACGTCCGACGGCCTCACTGGACGGTGAACTGAGGGAGAGCAACCCACCCCTTCCTAGTAGCAAGAGTATAGGTTATAGTAGGTTACCTTAGTGGTGTTTGCCAGTATGGTGTTCTCTTGCAGTGGCCATACTCCTCGGGATGTCCAGCTTCGGCGGCCAGTGATGCGACGCCAACTTCCTGTTATCGCCTTGGTGGTCTATGTCGCCGTCCTTGTTAGCTTGATCGTCAAGTCCAATGAGGGAATCTGGACATGCACCCTCTCCAATAAACATCCCCCAAATCAAGTTGGTACTCCTCCTCACCTCTCTTTGGCAGCTTTACACCAGGTTGCTGCTATGGAGCTTTGGGTGAGAGGGGTTGGTAGAGAAGTGACAGTCCAATATCAGGATTCAGAGTCTCTTCATGCCCCTGCCCCTTCTTCGATTCCAATCCATTCATGCGGGTGGAAATCTGGAGTTCATGCAGTTGGATTAAGAGATTGCTGGTGTTTTCCCGCGGAACTCAGCAATGTTGGTGGTAGGCTCGATCCGCCTTCTCGATCCCATGGTGGTGACCAGGAGGCTAATGGCGGGGGTTAAAGTCGATGACACTGGGAACAGTCTCATGGTGGCGAGTCAGTTTGTCCTGTGCCACTCCAATTCCTCCATCCCCTTCTTCTTTATGGGTACTTTGTTCGTGTCGAGCCTGGTATCCCCACTGATTCCTCTCCATTCTCGTGCTTCCTTGATGTGTATGAATTGGGGCAACGCCAAGTTATGGTGATGTTTCAATCACATATGTCATATTGCCTTACTTCATCTTCCTTTCAATCAAGCATGGGATTGGATAAGCTGCTATGTTAGAGGCTATATGCATCTCTATTATCAATGGCTGGTTGGCTAGCTATTGCCTAAGCTTCTTTTGACACAGCACTTGTACACCTGCATCAATTGCCAATGGAGCAAACAACATCTTCAGAGCTGCACTAGGCCTATTCGAGTTGCTCGCCAACGGCAGATGAGAAAGCCTTTGTCGCTGAGCCTCAAATGTGGCAGAACTAGCAATCATCGATTGAGCTTGGTGAAGCACATTTTTAATCTACAACTCAATCCTTTACCTCCTGTGCACAAACCGGAGCGACCATCTGTTGAGTCACCTATGGGCCATCAACTAGTACGCACGTCCTTGGAGGCCTTTGAAGGTTTTGGCAGTTGTTTCGCACCAGAATTCTCTCTCGGTCGAATAGGTGGCTCTTGCTAGCATCTTTGGTGGCTCTCAATTGTTGTTTATGTTCCATGTATCCAATATTGTACGTTACTATCTACAGCTGGCCACTGCTCTAGTCTTCTCCAGAGCCTTGTAAACTTTAACCCCTTCTTTTAATAATATATCTTCCTTTAGAAAAAATAACTAGGCGCTCCCTATTAATAAAGCAATGTGAGACAATTGCTCTCCCACGAGTAGTGCTACACTTACTTAAAATATGTATACAAGTTGTGTTCATGATATTAACCAGTTCATCTCCAAACTTAAGGCCTCAGCGCCGCGGTCCACATTCGACGAAGAGAGCCGTCCGGTTGATCCAATGGCGATTTGAGCGAAGTCCACAGCGACGGAGGCCAGGCTACAAGCCCTGGTAGAAGCGGGGGTGCTGCCGCCCAAAGAGTTGATCGAGTGGCGTGCCGCCGACGGGGAGGACTTCCCCACTCCCAACACGGGTGAGGTCGTTGTCTTTGCCTCATTCTTCTCTCGTGGTTTCTCAATTCTAGCCCACCCTTTCCTGCGTGGGCTATTGTACTTCTACGGGTTAGAGCTGTAGCACATCAATCCGAACGGGATGCTGCACATGGCCTGCTTCATCACCCTGTGCGAGTGCTTCTTGGGAATAGAGCCGCACTTCGCTTTGAGGAAGCAACTGTTTGTCGTCAAGCCCCAGCCGAGCAAGAACAACCCGGCTGTTGTAGGGGGCGCCAGGTTCCAGTTGAGGGACGGCGCTGTCAAGAATTACCTGGATCTTCCCTTCCAGTCGTCCAACAAAGGATGACACTTGGAGTGGTTCTACTGCTCCAATCTCGAGCCTTCATTTCCGACGTTCGAGGGTCAACCCCCCGAGTGCAAGGCGAGTTGGACGGAACTTCCGAGAGATTGGGAGCTCCCCGGGGTCGAGGTCCTTCAAGGGCACCTTGCCCGAATGCTTCAGTCTGGAGTTACCGGGGTCAGAGTCATCTCGACCTTCATCAGCCACCGGATCCAGCCCGCGAAGCTAAGGGTCCATCCGATGTACGAGTACATCAACCAACAGGATGTGACCCGGGAGTCGGCCGACGTGCTCTCGGAAGAAGAAGTACGGCGCCGGGTCGGGAGGTTGATGACCCAAGGAACGAACCTGGATACTTCCGGGCATCCGACGCCCTTCAGTCTGGGCCATCCCCCAAGCCAGGTGAGTGATCAATCTTCTAACATTGTTATTTGCAGTTTGTGTTTTAGTCGAGTCATACTCGGACTGTGTTTGTGTAACCCGACTTCACAAGATCTCTTCGGGTTTGGCTCCAAGGCTCCCCTCCCAGAGAATGAGCCTTGGAACCAGCCGCCGTACACTGGCATCCCCAGCAGCGGGCAGCCACCGTAGGGAAAGGTTGGGTCCTCTGCTTCTGCTGCAGCCGGTTCGTCCAGGAGGAAAGCAACCACTGCCGGAGTGTCTAGCGCCCCGCCGCCGACTGTGCACCTCCTGAAGAGGACCCTCGAGAGGATGAAGATGAAGTCCCTCTCATTCGGAGGAGGGGGAAAAGAACTGCTGATGCTGCTTTCGGGGGACAGGGCAGCTCCTCTACTCGTCCAGCCCAGGTAGCATCTGTGGCCACCGAGGAGCAAGGAGGCTCCTCGACGCCGGCGGCTCCAGCAACTACTGCAACGGGACGGCGAGCCCCGGACCCAAAGAAACGCCTCAAAGTGTCGAGATCCACCAGGTATGTCGCCGAGTAAGCGCCCTTTTGTCCCTCATTATAGTAGTGAATAGCGATAATCTTGGTTGTCTTTGCAGGACGAGGACCACGGGGACTATCCCAAAGGGCAAACCGAGTGCCCCAGGACCAAGCTCCCAGCCGTCGTCTCCCCCGAGAGCTGCCAGCGCCCCTTCGGCGGAGCAGTCTCCCCAGTAGGGTTGTGCGTCTTTGATCCCGCTGCCTGCCTAGCAGTCGAAGGAGTCCAGCGCCAGAGCGTAGGCTCCGATTGCAGCCGAGCCGGCGGCGGGTCCCAGTCGGGAAGTGGCGCGGATCGTCCCACCGCGCCCTAAGGGGGCCCCGGTGCTGCCGTGGAGGAGGTCGTTGACATTGGCCGCGTGACGCCGCCTCCGCCGAGGTTCCACATGGATTTCCAACCGCTCCTGGTTCGCCAGATGAACCCCGCGAAGTGGGACGAAGTCCTATGTGAGATCGACGACGTCTGGGAACTGAAAGAGTGGGAAGGGGCGATGGGCGCCGCCAACCAGCTCAGAGCCCAGCTCCCAGAGTTGGTGAAGAATTTGCAAAAAAACCTCGAGGCCGCGAAAGAGAGCGCCTACTTGGTGGATGGCCAGCTTCAGCCATTGATGAGGGTATGTTGTCTGCCCTTATGCCTTCTTCGCTTTGTGTGTCATGAATGCACAGACAGTGCACCCTTTGGGGTGTAGCCCCCGAGCCTCCAACCGACTGGGGCAGTCGGACGGAGGTTCTTTGTTTACTTGTAGATTTCACATTGGGGGCACGATCAATGCACCCAATGGGTGTAGCCCCCGAGCCTCCACTCGGTTCATGGAACCGAGCGGAGGGCCTTTGATTAGTTTTCTCGAGTAGCTAACTAGCTTTGGCATGTGTGCAGCTGTTAACCAAAAGGTCTCGGGACAAGACTGAGTTCCTCCAGGATCAACTGTCCGCCTTTGACCGACTCGGCCAACGCAAGGCCAAGTGGGATAAGCTGAAGGGCAGCCTGCATGCGACACAGGAACAAGTGCGCACGCAGGAGGCTGAGGTTGCAACGGCGAAGTAGGAGGCCTGTAGGGAGGCTGCCCGACCTGAAGGTAATGAACGCGAACTTCCTTGGTCACTTCTGCCGTTACTATACTGACTGTGTTGAGCATCGTCTGTAGTTGCTGAAGTTGAAACCTCTAAGCTGAAGAAAGAGCTGGAGGCCACCGCCAGGCTCAAAAGAAGAGCTCAAGGCGGTGAGGGCTCACGTGCGGCAGCTTGAGGTGGAAAGAGTTTTCGCTAAAAGGAGCACAGGACGCCGCTGCTGGTAAGCCCCCGACTCGTTGCCCGATCAGTCAGAATCTGTTGAGGAGTTTGCTGACGCCGTTTTGTGATCGTTGCAGTGCTGCAGACGCGTTTTGAGCAAGCACATCTAACGGCTGGGTCCTTGAAGGTGGCTGCTTTAATGATCTACGATGCCCTTTGGGAGGCCGACCTGACTCCAGCTCACGTGGAGGTGATCGTGGAACGCCTTCAGCAAGTGCCCGATCAGGCAAGGATGTTGCTGAAGGAGTCGACGCGGTCCGGGACCCAATTGGCGCTCACAGTGGCGAAGTCCCACTACCCATCAGTTGACATAGGAGAGATCAGGGAAGGACTTGCTGCTGATACCACCGATGAAGAGTTTGCCACGCTGATGGAGGAGGTCCATTCAGCGGCGAACACCCTCGCCGATAGCGTTGATCTGTAAAAGTAGGCATAAAATACTTGAACCGTTCCGTATGCATTGTAGGTACTCGAGAAAACCGAGTGTAACTTGTTTATGCATGTCTTGGTAAATTTGTTGTGTGTTTACTAATCTCTCTCAAAGATTCGTTCGTGTGTGAGTTAGCTCTTTGTGTGTGCTCTTGCCGATTCGTCGTAGCCTCCATTGCGTAGAGATTAGCCGTGGGCTGTTTCCCGTGTAGCGTAGAGTTGTGGCGTAGACTGGCGATCGAAGACAAAGAGTTAACGCTGAGCATTTTACACAATACTAAGAATGATTGTTTGAAAGAGAGAATCTCGAGTACACTTAGGCGCAACCAGTGTGGTGCAGCCCCCGAATGTCCACTATGCGTAGCCGTGAGCATGCATAGCGGGCCAGTCGGGAACCCCAAGAATTACTTGGATGGAACAAAGAAAATAATTTATTTATGTATTCATACTGAAAGTATAGAAGTACAAAGCTTAAGTATAGAAGCGACGTAGCTGTTCATGTTCCATGCGTTGATAAGGAGATTGCCGTCCTTATCCTTCAGTCAGTAAGCCCCCGGGCGTAGCACTTTAGCGACAACGTACGGGCCCTCCCATGGTGACGAAAACTTGTGTTTGTCCTTGTTGGATTGGACTCAGTGCAGGACCAAGTCACCAACATGGAACACACGCCCGCGTACGTGTTGGCTGTGGTAGCGCCGTAAGCCCTGCTGGTACTTGGCCGACCGGAGGGAGGCGACCTCTCGTGCCTCTTCCAGCTGGTCAATAGCATCCTGCGTTGCTTCCTCCAACTAGTCCTCATTGTAAACACGGATGCACGGGGATCCATAATCTAGATCAGTCGGCAGTACGGCATCGACTCCGTACATTATGAAGAAAGGAGTGTAACCGGTTGACCGGTTGGGTGTAGTCCACAGGCTCCAGAGTACTGAAGGGAACTCTACTGCCCATTTACCCACAAACTTCTTTAGGCGCTGGAAGATCTGAGGTTTGATGCCTTGCATAATCAGGCCATTGGCACCTCAACTTGTCCATTTGTGCGTGGGTATGCCACTGTGGCGAAGTTGAGCCCAATGTTGTAGTCATTGCAGAATCGAAGGAAGGCGCCACCGGTGAACTGAGTGCCATTGTCTGTGATGATGCTTTTGGGGACGCCGAATCGATATACGATGTCGAGGAAGAATTCGACGGCCCTCTCTGCGGTGATCGTGGCGACTGGCTTGGCTTCAATCTACTTGGTGAACTTGTCAATGGCAACGAAGAGATGTGTGTAGCCCCCGAGAGCCTTCTTGAGGGGACCAACTATGTCCAGACCCCAAACGGCGAAGGGCCACGTGATTGGGATAGTTTGGATTGCCTGGGCCGACAAGTGTGTCTGCCGGGCGAAGTATTGGCATCCTTTGCAGGTGCGCACCATGTGCTCAGCACCTGAACTGGTAGTCGGCCAATAGAAACCTTGTCGAAAGGCTTTTTTGACTAGCGACTTCGGCGCCGCGTGGTGTCCGCAGATCCCGAGTGAATGTCGTGCAGCAGCTACTTCCCCTGGTTTTGGGATATGCACCGCTGGAGAATTCTGGAGGTACTTTTCTTGTAGAGGTCACCTCTAATTATGATGTCCCGACTAGACCCCAGCTTGGCGAGTGCATCTGCGGCCTCGTTGTCTCGGCGGAGGACGTGCGTGAGCTCAAGGCCGTCGAACTTGACTTCGAGCTTGCGTAGCTCTCGGTAGTAAGCTTCCATGACGGGGTCTCTGCATGACCACGCCTTCATGACTTGCCTGACCACCAATTCGGAATCTCCACGGGCGAGAAGCCAGCGAATTCCGAGTGAGGTCGCAATTCATAAGCCGTGTAATAAGGCTTCATACTCGGCCACGTTGTTGGACGCTGGGAAGTGGATCTGTTGCATGTACTTGAAGCGTTCCCCTTTTGGAGTGATGAGTACGATGCCAGCCCCCGCGCCCTGAAGCATCAATGAACCGTCGAAATAGAGCATCCAATGTTCGAGGTCGATGACGGAGGGCAGGGACTGGACTTCCGTCCATTCGGCCATGAAGTCAGCAAGAGCTTGAGACTTGATAGCCGTGCGGGGGGCTAAACTATGCTGAATGCCATTAGCTCCATTGCCCACTTAGCAATCCTTCCAGTGGCATCGCGATTGTTGAAGATGTCAGCAATCGGGAAGGAACTAACCACCGTAATCGA
This sequence comes from Stipa capillata, assembly GCA_019208055.1. Taxonomy (NCBI): domain Eukaryota; kingdom Viridiplantae; phylum Streptophyta; class Magnoliopsida; order Poales; family Poaceae; genus Stipa; species Stipa capillata. The sequence goes on from JAGXJF010002494.1 coordinate 29,242, forward strand.
GTGTCCTTGGAAGTAGTGCACTAGCTTCTGAGATGTGATGAACACCGCGTAGATGATCGTTTGTATCTGTGGGTATCGAGCCTTGGACTCGGAAAGTAATTCGCTGATGAAGTAGACCGGGCGCTAAAACTTCTATATGTGGCCCGGCTCAGAACGCTCAATGACTAAGACAGTGCTAGCTACCTGGGTGGTCGCGGAGATGTAGAGAAGCAACGACTCATTGGGCATCGGGGAAACCAGCACCGGGGACGTGGTCAGGAGCTTCTTCAGTTCGTCAAGGGTGTCTTGGGCCTCAGATGTCTAGGTGAAGGTATCCGACTTCTTCATGAGCTTGTAGAGGAGCAGGGCCTTTTCACCGAGTCGAGAAATGAATCGGCTAAGGGCCGCCATGCACCTAGTCAACCTTTGGACATCCTTGAGGCTTTTTGGTGGTCCCATCTTGATGATGGCCTCGATTTTCTCCGGATTAACCTCGATTCCTCATTCGAAAACGATGAAGCCGAGTAATTTTCCCGAAGGGACTCTAAAAACGCATTTCTCCGGGTTGAGCTTCATGCTGAATCGCCTGAGGTTGGAGAATGTTCCCCCGAGTCGGCTAAGAGATCCTCTCTCTTCTCAGACTTGATCACCACGTCATCGATGTAGGTCTGCACGTTCCTTCTGATCTGCCCCTGGAGGTAGCGCTATATACATCGTTGGTATGTAGCGCTGACATTCTTCAAGCCGAAAGGCATGGAGACGGAGAGCAAAGCCCCGAATGGAGTGATGAATGATGTCTTGATCTCGTCTTCCTCCTTCATCTTGATCTGATGGTAACCTGAATAGGCGTCAAGAAAACACAAAATTTCGCAGCCAGCGGTAGAGTCAATCATTTGGTCAATGTGAGGTAATGTGAACGGATCTTTGGGACACGCCTTGTTGAGACTCGTGTAATCAACACACATCCTCCATTTTCCATTCTTTTTGCGAACAAGGATTGCGTTCGCTAACCAGTCAGGATGGTACACTTCTTTGATAAAGCCAGCTGACAAAAGCTTGGCTATCTCTTCTCCTATTGCTTTACACCTATCCTCAGCAAAACGGTGTAGGCGCTGCTCGACTGGTTTAGCGTCCAGCCGAACGTTTAGAGAGTGCTCGGCAGCCTCCATCGGGACTCCAGGCATGTCGGAGGATGTTCACGCAAAGATGTCCCGATTGTCGTGGAGGAAGCTGATGAGCGCACCTTCCTATTTGTCGCCGAGCGCAGTCTCAATCTGCATCGTCATGGAAGGATCTTCCAGATTGATCTGGATCGCCTTGGTGTCCCGCGCCGACTGGAATGATGTCGATGCTGAAGACTTCTTAGCTGGGGGTGCTTCCTCAACCACTGCCGACTTAAGGCTGTCAAGCTCGGCTGCCGTGATTTGAACTGCAGCGAGGTTGCAGTTTTCTAGATCATATGCGTAAGCGTGCTGGAAGTTGCTTTGCACCGTTATTATCCCGTGCGGACCCGGCATCTTGAGCTTTAGGTAGACATAGCTAGGAATGGCCATGAACTTGGCATAGTAGGGATGCCCCAGGATGGCGTGGTACGAGCCCGGGAAGTCAACGACCTCGAAAGTGAGGGTCTCGGTCCGGAAGTTGTTGGGTGTACCGAAAGTGACCGCCAAAGCGATCTGCCTGAGTGGCCTTGCCAGCTTGCCGGGTACAACCCCGTGGAAGGGTGCACCGGTGGGCGTGACCTCTGAGCGAGAGACCTTCATGTTGTCCAGAGTCTTAACGTAGAGGATATTCAAACCATTCCCTCCATCCATGAGGACCTTGGTGAGGTGGACGCCGTAGATAATTGGGTCCACCACCAAAGGGAACCGTCCGGGGTGAGGTATGTAGTCAGGGTGATCTGAGCAATCGAAGGATATTACCAACTCGGACCATCGGAGGTACCTTGGTACAGCTGGTTTGATCGTGTTGACCTCACGGTCCGTGAGCTGTGACGCTTGGACTCGTAGCCATTCAGACCGCCGAAGATCATGAGGCGCGCCGTCTCTTTTGGGAATTCGTCGCCCTCATCTGAAGGAGGCTCCTTTTTATTCCGGCCGGGGGCAAAAGGCTTATTTAGATTCTTTAAGACATTGCAGTCACGCATGAGGTGATTCGACTTTGGGCCATGGAAGTGACACGGCTGGCTCATCATCTCTTCGAAAGTGGTATTACCGTGCTGAGGACGGTGCTGAGGGGCGCGCTCGACAGTGGCAGCGAGGTCTCTACTCTTGCGCTTCCGGTGTTTCTTCTTGGGCGACTCGAGGCAATCCTTCATCTTGGAGCACTCAGGAGCCTTGCCCTTCCCCTTGTCATCTTTGGTCGCACTGTGAATAGCTTCTTCACCAGTTGAGAAGTTGTTTGCGATATCGAAGAGTTCGCGCATAGTCTGGGGGTCTTTTCGTGCGATCTTGTGGATGAGGTCTGTGCTGTGGACGCCTTTGGAGAAGGCAGTGATAACGTCGCCTTCTCGGACTTCTGGTAGAGAGTTCTTCTTTTTGGAGAAGTGTTGGATGTACTCTCTCAGGGTTTCACCTGCTTCCTGGGTACAACTATGGAGGTCTCACGGGTTCCTAGGCCTGTTGTAGGTGCCCTGGAAGTTGTTCACGAAGAGGGTCTCAAGATTAGCCTAGGACTGGATGCTTCCCTGAGGCAGGCTGGTGAGCCAAGCTCGGGCCGAGTCGGCTAAGAACAGGGGCAAGTAATGGATCACGACATAGTCGTTGCCTCCATTAGTCCTGCACACCATGTGATAATCGGCCAGCCAGATGTCTGGCCGAGTTTCGCCTGTATACTTGTCGATGCCGGTGACTCGAAATCGTGGCGGGAAAACGACGTTGCATATACGAGAACCGAACGCCTTTGGGCCCGCGTAGGCAGTGCCGGTAGGAGTTGGAGAATGGCGTTGGCTAGCATCGCGGCAGTAGTCACCGTTGCTGCGGTGGCCGTTGCGGTCATCACCCCTCGCGCTGTGACGAGCGTAGCATCTCGCCTCGAGAGTGTCCCGCACGTCGCGGTCTGGTCCGAGTCGGCTATGCACCGACCTGGCAGGGCAAGCATCTTTCTCCGTGCCACGATGGGCACGGTGTCTTGCGTCATGGGTGTCTCGTACATCGTGACCCGGTCCGAGTTGGCTACGGACCGACCCAGTGGGGCGATGGTGGCCCTCTGTGGCCTTCAAGTTCTCCGGCGGGGAAGAGCGCCGGCTCCGTGTGCCCACAGGAGAAGCTGCGCAGACCTCGGAGATCTCGGCCTGCTGGAGAGCTGCCTCTTCCATCAGGATTCAGAGCCGTCGGAGATCGTCGTGACCCGGGGTGCCCTCAGGGATATTGATGGCACGTGCTGCCACCGTGGCGGCGACAAGGTTGTGACTGGGAAGCGGAAATATCGGGACACCGTCCCTTTCGCGCATGCGGAGTGTGTTGTTGACTTGGCGCCCTCGATCCCGTATGTCCTCATTGCGCTGTCACTCCTCATGCTAGCAAGCGAGCACGGTCTGCTGCTCGGCCAGCATCTCTTCCTTGGCGAGAAGACGGAGCCAGGTGGCTTCTAGCTGATCGGAGGTCTGATCGGTGATGGGAATCGTCTAGTCACCATCGTTTGCCAGCACCGCCTAGCCAACCATGAAGACCTCCCAAGAAGGGTGATGGCTTCCCGAGCTCTCGAAGCTATCTGAGTCATAGTCGAGGATGGGCAAGAGAGACTCGATTGCACCAACCAGTTGGGATCCCTACTCGACGGCTAAAAACCCGTGCTCAAGCAGTGGCTCTGATTGTCATGTGACCTTGTCCTCTAAGGCGGTCACCAGGGCCACCGACTCTGAGGAGAGTTCCAGTTAGGAAAGTGGTGAAGTTTCCGTCGACCGGCTGGAAGCCGAGTCGCAGAGGTGAAGTTTGCCGAACGTGTCGGTGATGAAGTCCAGTTTTTCAAAGCGGAAAACTTGTCCTGGATCGGCAACACAAACCAAGGGGCCGAACCTCACGGATCGGCTTGGAGCGGAATTGCTGTTATCGTTGGAGAAACCCATCTGGATCTGTTCAGACGAATCTATGCGCACAGCTCCTACCTGGTGCGCTAACTGTCGGTGTTTTGATCTGGCAATAATAAATATGGGGCAGCGTACGCATAGAAAATCTAGATGGGTGCACACGGGACATAGAGTTTAGATAGGTTCAGGCCCTCAAGAAGAGGTAATACCCTAGGTCCTGTGTTGGTGGATTGTATTGCTTGTGTTCCGAGTGCCGAGAGATCTTGAGAGGAGATCTTAGGTTGCTAGGATTTGTGTGTCTAGGCCTCTATGAAAGCTTCTATGTTGCTTGGTTGCCTAGACCCCCCTCGGAGGATCCCTGCCCCGCCTTATATATCCAGCGAGAGCAGGGTTACAAGAGTCCGAATCGGTTTACAGATTGATCTACTAATTGGTTACAACTAGAACCCGGGGTTACTGGGTCGGTACATATCCTTGTCTTGTACTCCAAGTTGATGAGGCACCCCCGTATAGAAGTCAGACTCCGAGTAGTTGGCCCGGCCTACCCTATGTCCAGAGGGCCGGCTTTGTCCTTCTTGATGATACCTGGGTGCTATGGCCCGACGAGCAGAGGAGTTGCCCTGTCCCCCGAAAGCAGCATCAGCAGTTCTTTTCCCCCTCCTCCGAATGAGGGGGACTTCATCTTCATCCTCCTGAAGGTCCTCTTCAGGAGGTGCCGCAGTCAGCGGCGGGGCGCTAGACACTCCGGCCGTGGTTGCTTCCCCCTTGGACGACCCGGCTGCAGCAGAAGCAGAGGACCCAGCCTTTCCCTGCGGTGGCTGCCCGCTGCTGGGGATGCCAGTGTATGGCCGCTGGTTCCAAGGCTCATTCTCTAGGAGGGGAGCCTTGGAGCCAAACCCGAAGACATCCTGCGAAGTCGGTTGCACAAATGTAGTCTGAGTATGACTCGACTAAAGCACAAACTGCAAATAACAATGTCAGAAGATTGATCGCTCACTTGTCTTGGGGGGTGGCCCAGACTGAAGGGCGTCGGATGCCCGGAAGTATCCAGGTTCGTTCCTTGGGCCATCAACCTCCCGACCCAACGCCGTACTTCTTCTTCCGAAAGCACGTCGGCCGACTCCCGGGTCACATCCTGTTGGTTGATGTACTCATACATCGGATGGACCATTAGCTTCACGGGCTAGATCCGGCGGCTGACGAAGGTCAAGATGACTCCGACCCTGGTAACTCCAGACTGAAGCACTCGGGCAAGGTGCCTTTGAAGGACTTCGACCCCAGGGAGCTCCCAATCTCTCGGAAGTTCCGTCCAACTCGCCTTGCACTTCGGGGATTGACCTTCGAACGTCGGAAGTGAAGGCTCGAGATTGGAGTAGTAGAACCACTCCGAGTGCCATCCTATGTTAGACGACTGGAAGGGAAGATCTAGGTAATTCTTGATAGCATTGGCCCTCAACTGGAACCCGGCACCCCCTACAACAGCCGGGTTGTTCTTGCTCGACTGGGGCTTCACGACAAATAGCTGCTTCCACAAAGCGAAGTGCGGCTCTATTCCCAAGAAGCACTCGCACAGGATGACGAAGCAGGCCACGTGTAGCATCTCGTTCGGATTGATGTGCTGCAGCTCTAACCCGTAGAAGTACAACAGCCCACGCAGGAAAGGGTGGGCTTGAATTGAGAAACCACGAGAGAAGAATGAGGCAAAGACAATGACCTCACCCGTGTTGGGAGTGGGGAAGTCCTCCCCGTTGGCGGCACGCCACTCAATCAACTCTTTGGGCGGCAGCACCCCCGCTTCTACCAGGGCTTGTAGCCTGGCCTCCGTCGCTGTGGACTTCGCCCAAATCGCCATCGGATCAACCGGACGGCTCTCTTCGTCGAATGTGGACCGCGGCGCTGAGTTTTCCTCCTCTCCAAACAAATCCACCTCCTTGATGATGGTGGGCATCCAGCGGTGGCAAATCGGATCTAGGGTTTTTTCGGAGACCCGATCTGGATTCTGCTGGTTGAGATGGGGAGCGGATGCTTAGGGCACTACACGGCGGCACGGCAGGCTTTCTGCAGCGGCGAGATGGCTGCTGAGAAGGCGAAGGCCCGGATTTGAGACGAGGCGGCGTTTCCAGGTGCTGGGAATATGAAAAGGTGGCGGTGCGTTGGGAAGACGAAGGGATGTGGCGCGCTGAGAAGGCTAAGTGCGAAGTAAGGCAGGGTAAAGCGGTTTTCACCACATCCCCCCGCTTTATGTGAGGCGACAGCCTGGGCTGCGCGGCGTTCCGCTTCCAGCAACTGTTGGGCCTGGGGATTCAACGGTCGGCCCGTAAGGGTCAAAAAGCCATTCGAATGCACCTCGAATAAGTAGCAACGGTAACGTGCCTTTAACGGGCTGCTAATCAGTCACCGAATGATTCGAGACCGAAACGTTACAGTTTGCCGGGTTTTAACGATTGGCCTTCCAGGGTTGACAGACATTTGAATACACCCGAAATAAATAGCAACGGTAACGTGCCTCCAACAGGCCGCTAGTCGGTTACTGAACAACTCGGAGCCGAGACGTTACAGTTTGCAGGGTTTCGGTGGTTGACCTCCAGGGGTCCACAATCACTTGAATACACCCGAGTGAAGGGCAGGTGAAGTGCACCTCCAGCAGGCCACTAGTTGGGCACCGAACGACTCGGGACCGAAGTGCTACAACCTGTGTTCTGGTTTTGACATGAATTCCGAAGACATTTCCCCCAGAGGGACACTTGCTGAACCTGAGCCACTCGGGTAACCAGGTGCCACTCGGAAATTCAGTCGAGATTCATGGTATGCCCCCCGCTGGGTCGATAGCCGGTCTCCATCCGCTGGAAATGACCGGATACCACTGGGACTTACCCGTTATTAGCTCACCTGCCATGATATTCTTGCCCTAAAGGTGAATATTACTCGGCCTATTGTGTTTATTTCCACAGGAGTTCCATGAGTCCCTCACAATCTCCCTGTAAGCAATAAGGAGGCGCGCCCAGGTGGATACTACTCGGGAAACTTGCCCAAGGGAAAAGGCAAAAGCACTTGGTTTGGGTGAAAGTGTTACCAAGACAAGTTGCAGCCAGATCATGAAGGATTTGGGGGCTACTGATGATGACATAGCACCCGGGTATCGTCAAGAAGGACAAAGCCGACCCTCTGGACATAGGGTGGGCCGGGCCGACTACTCAGAGTCCGACCTCTACACGGGGGTGCATCATCAACTTGGAGTACAAGACAAGGATATGTACCCACCCGGTAATCCCGGGTTCTAGTTGTAACCAATTAGGAGATCAATTTGTAAACCGATTCGGACTCTTGTAACCCTGCTCTCACTGGATATATAAGGGGCAGGGATCCTCCGAGAGAGGGGGTCTAGGCAACCAAGCAACGTAGAAGCTTTCATAGAGGCCTAGACACACAAATCCTAGCAACCTGAGATCTCCTCTCAAGATCTCTCGGCACTCGGAACACAAGCAATACAATCCACCAACACAGGATGTAGGGTATTACCTCTTCTCGAGGGCCTGAACCTGTATAATTTCCTCTAAGTTTTAGCATTGTTCACATTAGAATTGACCCAATAATTATGATTTTATTGATAATTACTTGCTATTAATGGAGATTCTTGGTTGTTGGATATTTTCCCTAGGATAAATGCAAATCCTGAATTTCGGGGACTAGAGTCACAAAGAAGAGGGGATTTGGAGCAACTTCCAATTTTTGGAATGGCACTTGAATTGACCCTAGAACCCAAGACGACTTACAATACGGCTAGCTCACTCATACTACTGAGTTGTATCATGCGGCGCTTCCACCCCCTCGTCGAACCATGCAACATTTATAAAGGGGCAGATCCATCTGAGAGCCGAGAGAGGAGGGGATACACAGATAACCCACACGAAGAGCACAAGAGATTCATTTTGAAGGCCATCCTCCCCAAGAAGATTGACTAACCATTCACCATGCCGGAGATCTACGCCATGAGAGAGTGTGTGTTCCACTATAGATGATAGATTAGAGATTAGAGACTTATAATTTCTCTTTACCTATGCTTCAAGGATTTGTGAATTCTTTGGTCATTCCTCTTATTGCCACTATTACTTGTTCGTAATTTAAGGATAGTTTCTATTTACTTATCATGCATCTTGTTTTTTCTCTCATGTGTGAGTAGTTCGCTTAGGGGGAAGATGTAGGGGATTGATGAATGGTAGAGTTGCTTTGAGATTTATTTATTAAATGTGATTGCTTTTGAGTATCTAGAATGAGGTTATTTGTTCTCGCTCTACTTAATGCATGTTGTCTAATTTAAGGGTCCATGCATCATGATCTTGAACAAACCTACAAGAGTAAGTCTGTGTTGCATAGCATGAGGAGAACAGGAAGCAACAATGCTGAGAGCATTGATCCGGTCTACTGAGCTTAATTACCAAGCCGACCACTCTAGATAAGGGTAACGAGAAAAGGAAAATAGAGTCATGTAAGCGTAGGATAGGAGGAGCATAGCTACATACGGGTGACCCACCTACTAAATTCTGGAGAGGATAAGTATCTCCACTCTAGCTTTGTAGCAAAGAGCATTTCTACTAGAAACTATGAACATAAATCTCTATAGCCTAACCTTTCCCATTTGCAAGCGAAACTTTGACTTTTAGTACTTTTATCTCAGTCTTAATTACTGCCTAGCCTTAATAATTTTATATTCAACAACACTTTTTCAAGATGACTTGGAATTGGCTTCGGGGACAACACATTTGTGACTTGTGACACCATATGTGTGATAAAGACAAGACACCATTTGCAACTAGCCCTGTGCACCTATAGGATATCAAGCACTTTTCTGGAGCCGTTATTGGGGACCTTCATGCCGAGTGGTAGTCTTTATTATCTCTTTATTTTAATTTGAGTTTTTTTGCCTTTTGTTTTCGTCTTGTGTTTCTTAGATGCTACCTGTGGAACATAGAGGTTCTACATGTTCTGGCAAGGACTATTTGCCGGATTACGTTGCTAGATTTCCACTCGAATGATTGCCTATCATAGCAGGTATACAAAACACACTCATATTCTAGAACTTTCGATCTTAACACCTTATTTGCAAACATGACACAAGAAGATAAATCTCAGAGAATTTTGGAGAAGACATTGAACGAGTATAGTGCTCCATCTATTAAAAGTATTAGATCCTCGATTGTCTTTTCTAAAGTTATTGCTAAAGCTTTTGCTATTGACCCTAACTTGGTGTAGATAGTCCAAGAATATGGATTTCCAAGTGAAGAGGGCAAAAACCCTAACAATCATTTGATGGAATATGACATCTAATGTGGATCAAGGAAGATACAGGGAATACCATTTGATTCTATATGCTTGAAACTCTTCCCTTGGTTGCTCAAAGGTAAGGCTAAGAATTGATTCAATGATTTTCCTAATAATAGCATTACAAGATGGCCTAATTGTGTTGATAATTTTATTCAAAGATTTATCCAAAATCAAGAGCCACTAAATGCAGGAGTGAAACTGAAAGCTTTGCACAAAGGAAAGGAGAGAATCTACCTCAAGCTTGGGGCAGATTTTTGAAACTTCTTATCGAGTTCCCAAGGAATTGCATTGCTAACCATGAACTTTTAATTATATTTTATAATGGTTTAGATGAATTGTCTAGACATACTCTTGATTGCAATATAGGAGGGGCACGAATCATGTTAAGAACAACAGAAGCAGGTAAGAATTAACTAAGTGTAATCATAGAGAATTATGAAAGATGGAATGCGGAAGATCCACCAAAGGAGGAGGCAAGTACCATGTTACCGAGGAAGATATGAGCTCATATAGAGAACGTATGAAGGTAAAAGGTTGCAATCTTAAAGTTAAATTTTTCCTCTGAAGAAATAGTCGTGCATTCATGAGGATCTTGCATTAGAATATACTTTCATCGAATTCACTAAACATCAAGAGAGAATAAAGAAGTCTCTCAAGTTGACTCCATGCTCATTTGAATAGAATTGATTTTATGAAAGAGAAAATGGATGACATGGGGTATGCTATTAAGGATCTTGACAAGCAGTCACGAATGATAGAAAATCAATGTGAAAGAACTCAATCTTTGATACTTGAGCAAGTTAATAAGAATTATTTTGTAGCATCCTATGGAATTTCTACTAGGAGAGGTAAAATCATGAAGGATCCAAAAGGACCGGATTGGTAGGAGAAGAAAAAACTATAAAACAAAAGGAAGTGCTCAAGAAAAATCAAGAGGAGGAAGAAGTGCAAGAGCCTAAAGAGCTATCACAAAACATTCGCAAGACTTCATCTAATCTCAATATATAATATTAAATGCTGAAACTGAAGGTTAGAGCAAGGAAGTGAATGAGAAAAAAGGCAATGAAGAAGGAGCTAAAGAGAAGCAAGAAGAAGAAATAGGAAAAATCTCAAGAGAAGATCAAGAAGGTGGAGAAGGAGGTAACTACAAATGACACCAAATCAAAGGTATCAAAGCCCCTACCTTTTTGCTGAGATGTTTCGTCGGTTATACATGTTGACTCACTTTTTTGATGCAATAGAAATCCCCACTTATGCTAAGTTTATGAAGGAAACTATGAGTAAGAAAAGAACAAATACTTCCAAATTAATTACGACTATGTTGGCTAACTATTCTTTTGAAGGAAAAATGCTGACGAAGTTAGGAGATCCAGGCATACCGACTATATCGTGTGCAATAGTACAAGAAGACATAAAAATGCTCTTTAGAACTTGGGTGCCAAGGTAAGCGTTATGCCACAAGCTATATTTGAGAAGTTGGGCTTGGAGATTTAGTTCCAACAAGTGTCACTCTATAAATGGCTGACAAATACACTAAGTAACCAGTGGGTGTGATCAAAGATGTCCCTATAAGGCTACATAATCATTTTATACCTATCGAATTCATTATTCTTGATATGCCGGAAGACGAAAGTTTATCAATTATTCTTGGGAGACCTTTTCGTAATACTACAAGAGCTTCGATTGATTGCCCAAAAGGGAAGGTAACATTTCACATAAATAATGAAGAAATAATCAAGTACTTCCCCAAGAAAGAAAGCAACGGGAAATAATTCCACCCCAAAAAATAGTCATGACGGTTCACGTGAAAGAAGGGGGCAAACCAAAATTCCGGGAGAAATGGTAATGAGGTTAAAGATTGAGCGCAGCAACCCTAAAACAAGTGCTTAATGGGAGGCAACCATTTCCTAAATTACTTTAGTATATTTCTTTAAAGTTTTTATTTTTTCTAGGTAATGTAGTGTTTCTTTTAAATTTTGGTCAATTATATAATCAAGGAACAACTACAGAAGTTTCATAGAGTTTGGGCATTTAATTTGGTGCTAAAAGAAGCTAACAGAGGCTAAGACGGGATGGCGTGTGACTCAGCTAGGTCGTACCCCTTGCCCGTACCAAGCCAAGAGTTGCACCAATGAGAAGCCACGAGATAGAGGCCAAGACGGGATCCCAGCTCGATCGTACCGGTCGACCGTCCGACCCTCGCACACACTAGAGAGACATGGTTCAAGCCGGGTTCCCGTATAGGTTAGCTAGCTCATACCACTAGCCCGTACCAAGTCTGTGGGGACGCAGGATCAAACTCTAGACCGTACCGAATGGATCGACATGCTTATAACCCTTGGAGTAGCTTGGGGAGTTCATCTCTCAAGCCCATGCCTACTCTCTCTCTCTTCCTCCCCCAAAACCAAACCCTACCCCCAAATCCTCTTTTCTTCACCATTTTTCTTCAATCCGGTGTTGAAATCCTTCTTTTGGGTAAGTTTCTCCTCCGATCCTTGGTTTATTTCAACCGATCCGATTGTTTTTAGTTCACATTATTAGGCTTTCTAAAAACCCATCTATTAAATCTTGTTTTCCTTTTGTACATGTTTGTTTCATGGATGTAGGAAGGTTTCCCTAGTATTTTGTTGAAAAAAGTGAAGATCGAGATTGGCAAGAGCAAGGGGAAAGGAAAGGACGCTGGGGGATCCTCGTCTGAGCGGGCCAAGAATAAGAAGGTACCCACCTCCAAGTGCGGCTGCACTGACAATTCCACCGACCCCGCAGCGAATGAGAGGTACCAAAGGATGAGGAACCGTGGGTTTGAACCCACATGGTGGCACGACGACCACATACTCACCACCCACGACATGCTCCAGGATTTTGACTGGCTCTGTGCCAAGTCCAGTATGACCAACTTATCGCACATGTATGTAGAGAAGTATGAGAGCTCAATGTGGGAATTTCTTTCTACCTTCCATGACACCATTCACGATGAGCACGCTCCCTTTGATAGAGTTGGCTTCTAAATGAATTATAGCTATAATAGTATTTATTTAAGTGATTTTTGTAGCATATTTGGGTTTGAGAATGTGGGCATGAGGAATGTCACTTCTCAGCATATACCTGAGTAGGAACTACTTGGACGAACATCTCTAGCATGAATAGCATTGAATTCCTTAGGGAGAAAGCTTCATCCATTCAATTTTCTGCTATCCGCTAGTTTGCTGCATTTTTGGCTAGGGAGATTTGGGTGCTTTGACTTCTTCAGATATGATTACTATCCATGTTGCTTTGCACCCCGATGCTGACATGAAACCCAACTTGGGTGCTTTGCTTGTTAATCACCTCCGCCGCCGTGCACACACTGAGGTAGGTAAGATTAGGTGTTACAGAGTGATCACTTTAATTGTTCTATATTTTGGTGTTGATTTGACAGAAGTTGAACCTGTGCCTCACATTCCTCGCATTAATAGGCAAGTTCTTATAGATATGATATTTCTTGTGCCTAACCCTACTGATAAGTCTGAATATTTATATAATGTTGAGCTTAACGAGACTAAAACTAAGGACCTTGTTAGGATCCCTTTTCCAGAACTTTTCAACGTACAAGGGCGAGTGAATTGGACCCTTACTCTAGCGGACATCCAAGCAACCAACATTGCTGCAGGACAGGTGTAGGGAGAAGAAGAAAAAGGACAACAACAGGAATGAATCCCATGGGGATCGTGGTGTGATGCACACAGATGGACACCACCAGTACCACCAACTCAGCTGTATGCTACCTACAACCCCATCGATCAAGTGCCTCAGAGTCAGTTCAACCAACTAGTGCAGAGGATGGGCTCAACAGAGACTACCGTTGCCAACACGGCAGCAAACATGGGAGCGCTCACCGACTGCCTCACCAGGTTCATGAGCCCATGGACCCCACATGGATACCACACGACATCAGCCTATCCTCCTCAGTACCAACCTCCATATGTTGAATCATCAACATCACAGGAACCTTTGACGACATCAGCCTATCCTCCTCAATACCAACCTCCATATGGTGAATCATCAACATCACAGGAACCTTTGATGCCAAGCTCTACACAAGATCCTCTTTTGGGAAGCCAGTATACCTAGTACTCTCAAGACCAATATCCACAGCCGTGGCATCAAGAAGATTAGATGCCAAGCTTATGGCAAAAGCCTAAGCTTGGGGGAGGCCACACCTGAACTATCTTGCATAGCATATTTTCTTTTCTTTTTTGTTTTATTTCTTGTTTCGTTAGCATGTTTAGTTATCGTCTTGCATCATAAAATGAAAACCCTAAAATATTTTACCTTTTCTAGTTTAGTTTAATAGTCGTTTGAAAATTTTGAAAACCCCAAAAATATTTGAGTTATCTTCTTAGCTTTAGGAGCTCTACTCTCCGATAATCTCCGTTTACCTTTAGTCGATTAATCTTGAGCTAGCTTGACTTGAAAAATCCAGGGTCCGGAGAGTGGAAAAGAATGCACATTTGATAAAGAGATCATATCGACAAAATAAGGTATAACATTTTCATCTTTACCCTACTTGTTGGTTTATTCAAAATTATGCTACAATTCGGAAGGTTGCATTGTAGTCTCATTCCCGGTTTTGCCTTAGGTATTTAATTTCATATTCTCTTATGGATATTTCAAGTCTTGCTAGTTAACTTGATTTCGTCCTTGGTTCATTATAAAATATATAAGGACATCTTGAGCTTCATATAGAAAAATAGTTCGTGTTTGATATAGTGAGTTGCAACCCTATATTGTCTAGAATGAAGATCGAACTACAATCTTGAGAGAAGTAGATGCTTAATTTGGAAACATGCTCGGTATTCTCCATGACTTCACCTTCGCTGCACAATATTGTGAAATCCAATTTTTGGAAAGTCAAATTAAAAGGGGGCAAACATTCCAATGACCAATGAGCTAATGAACCAACAGTGCCACTCTCCAAGAAGAGAGAATCTCGCATCTCCATTATGAATGTAAAGACGAGTGTAGTGCCAACGCTATCGTGTGCAAGATAATGGCTAAAAACCCTAAATTGCTAAACCTCAAACTATTCCGATAGTCATGTATTTTTACCAATATGGGGAACTTCCTTGCTTGCACTGACTATTGGTGTCGAGAAACTAATTTGAAAGCCGATTCAACCCTTGTTCCTTTTTCCACTTTGGTACTCGTAAAATGGAGAACAACAAGTAATTGTTCCCTTATTACTGCCTTAGTTTGATCAAGGTAGGTGATTTGACGGTGAAAACTCTAGGTGGTGGTTCTAGTAACTTTACTATGTTTTATTCCAATTATGAATTTTTCCACCAAGTACCTTGGTTTTTGAGTTTCTCAATTTTCTCTCTTGAAAGAGAGGTGCTTTTTGCAAGTCGTGCTTCCTAGCCAACACTACATATATGTAAGAAAATAGTGAATTATATGCTTAAGAGCTCAAGTGGCTAGGTAATGAGGTTGGAATGCAACCGTTCAAAATTTAGCATGATTTCGTATAAGTTTACAGGTGGGATAACTGTGAAAATGCTAAATCTCCTTGTGGATATGATTTCTTACTCATTTCAAATACTTTTTCATTCCTGCCAGAATCTTGGATTGCTTGAGGGCGAGAAATGTTTAAGCTTGGGGGAGTTGATGCACCTAAAATGCATCGTTATTTCCTCTGAATTTTAGCATTGTTCACATTAGAATTGACCCAATAGTTATGCTTTTATTGATAATTACTTGCTATTATTGGAGATTCTTGGTTGTTGGACATTTTTCGTAGGATAAATACAAATTCCGAAGTTCCAGGACCAAAGTCATGAAGAAGAGGAGATTTGGAGCGACTTCCCTTTTTGTAGCGGTGCCTAAATCGACACTAGAACACAAGATGACTTGCAGTACGGGATAGCTTGCTTGTACTGCTAGGTTGTACCATGCGGCACCACCATCCCTAGTTGAACTAAGCAATATTTATGAAGGGGGCACATCCATTTGACAGCCAAGAGAGGAGGGAAGACGCAGAGAATCCACACCAAAAGCACTAGACATTCATTTTGAAGGCTATCCTCTCCAAGAAGAAGATCGACTATACATTCACCATGCCGGAGATATACACTATGAGAGAGACTGTTCCACAATAGATGAGAGATTAGAGATCGAGAGACTTACGATTTCTCGTTACCTATTCTTCAAGGATTTGTTAATTCTTTAATCATTCCTATTGTTCCCGCTAATACTTGTTAGAATTTAAGGATGTTTTGTTATTCACTTATCATGCATCTCATTTCTCTCTCATGTGTTAGTAGTTTTCCTTAGGCGGGGAGATGTAGAGGATTGGAAGATGGTAGTGTTGATTTGAGAATTATTTATTAAGTGTGATTGCTTTGAGTATCTAGAATGAGGTTATTTGCTCTCGATATACTTAACACTTGTTGTCTAATTTAATGTCCTAGACATTACACTTGAAGAGACCTACAAGAGTAAGTACGTATTGCATAGCAAATCTGCGACCTACAGGTGACAAGTATGGTATCAATGATAAGCTGTTGTAGCATGAGGAGAACGGGAAGCCACGATGCTCAAAGCATTGATCGGGTCTATTGGTCTTAATTACCAAGCCAACCACTCTAGATGAGGGTAACGAGAGGAGGACAATAGAGTCATGCAAGCCCAGGATAGGAGGAGCATGGCTACATACAGGTGACCCGTCTACTAAATCCTAGAGAGGATAAGTATCTTTGCAAACCTTTGTAGAAAAGAGCATTTCTACCAGAAACCATGAATGCCATTTGTAGGCAAAACCTTTACTTTTTGGTACTTTTATGTCAGTTTTTATTATTGCCTAGTCTCATACCTTTCAGAAAACTCCAAAAATATTATTCTTCTATATTCAAAAGCAAAAATATTATTCTTCTATATTCAAAAGCACTTTTGCAGGACTACTTGGAGCTGACTTCGGGGATAACAAACTTGTGACTTGTGACACTATAAGTGTGAAAAAGACAAAATGTCATTCGTCTTAGCTCCTTGAGGGATCAATATAAATCTGGTCTTAATACTTCAAAAGAGAGGTGCATCAACTAGCCTTGTGTATTTGCAGGATATCATCGGGTCTTAGTAATTCTAGGGAGGTGCTTGCAACTAGCCCTGTGTAGTTAGACCAACCCAAACTGCATTTATGCTGGTTCGAAACATCCTTGATGGTGTCGTTGTTCTGCATGAGATTATACACAAGATGCACAAGAAAAAGCTAGATGGGATGATTTTCAGAGTAGACACCGAGAAGGCTTATGATAAAGTCAAATGGCATTTTCTATAATAGACACGTTTTCTAAAGGCTTATCTCCCACATGGTGTCACTAGATCTCTCAGTTTGTTTATGGAGGAAGTGAGGGGAATTAAGGTAAATGATGATGTAGTCCCTTATTTCCAAACTAAGAAGGGCTCGCGACAAGGCGAACCTGATGTCACCCATTCTGTTTAACATTGTGGCCACTATGTTGGCCATCATTCTGAATAGGGCTAAGGATAGAGGGGACCATCATAGGGATTGTCCCTCACCTAGTTGAAGAAGGCCTATCCGTTTCACAATACGTTGATGACACTATCGTTTTCACGGATCATGATGTTGAGCAAGCCAAAAATGTGAAACTTCTACTTTGTGTCTTTGAGCACCTTTTAGGGCTGAAAATAAAGTTCTATAAGAGCAAGCCTGTCTATTTTGGTAAAGCTAAGGATCATGAAGCCCAATGTGTGCAACTTTTTGGTTGTGATATGCGAAAGTTTCCAATACCTTGGAATCCAAATGCACCACAATAAAATATAAAGTAACGACTAGCAAGTGATTGAGGATCGCTTTGAGAAACAACTTAGTGGCTGGAAGGGTAAAATTTATCTGCTGGTGGCAGATTGGTATTCATAAATTATGTTCTCTCAAACCTACCAATGTTCATGTTGTCCTTCTTCAAGGATCCTAAAGGGTGAGGAAGCACTTGGACTTCTATCGATCCTATTTCTACTGGCAGAGTGACGGGCACAAATAAAAGTACAGACTTGCTAAATGGAGCATTGTGTGTAGATCAAAAGATCAAGGTGGATTAGTTATCTAGAACCTAACACACACAAAATGAATGCCTATTTTGTAAATGGTTGTTTAAACTAATTAATGAGGACAGGGTTTAGTAGCATCTTTTCAAGAATAAATAGCTATGGAATAGAATTTTATCTCAAGTTGAATTCGGCTGTTGTGGTTCCCTGGGTAGGTTCATTCCCAAGCCATATGTCCTCCCAAAATACACGTGGTGACCCTCTTTGAGATTGAATCTACCCAATTGAAAGAAATAGTGCTTGACAAGGTATTGGAGACTTGTCCATATCACAACTAAAAAGAATAAATACCTATGGAATAGAACTTTATCTCAAGTTGAATTTAGCTGGCTTGATGAACGTCAAGCACTATTTCTTTCAATTGGGTAGGTTCAATCTTAAAGGTGGCCACCACATGTATTTTGGGAGGACGTATGGCTTGGGAATGAACCTCTTCGGTCACAATATTCTATATTATATAGTGTTGCTAGGAAAAAGAATACCATTATGGCGCAGATTTTTTACGACGCCTCTCAACATTACCTTTGGATGTCCTATTATTGGGCCCAAATTAGATGGTTGAAACGATATGGTATATCGGGTATCATATTTTATTTTACAAC
Source organism: Stipa capillata (assembly GCA_019208055.1). Lineage (NCBI taxonomy): Eukaryota > Viridiplantae > Streptophyta > Magnoliopsida > Poales > Poaceae > Stipa > Stipa capillata. The sequence goes on from JAGXJF010002494.1 coordinate 47,272, forward strand.
CTACAATTAATACATTTTCATGGTCCTTACATTGGAAGGGCGAATTATCGGTTCCATCAATGTACCAAGTACTCATGAATTTACATGCTCAGTTTTGTCATAAACATTTGTGAAAACTTAAACTCCTTAAAAACAAGATTTTCATGAATTCACGTGCTCAGATTGCTGTTGGCGAGGGACTGGTTCGCCGTCGTCGAGTCCCGCCGGCCGAGCGGCATGTCCCGAGCTACGCGCCGCACAAACGAAGTAATGCACCAAGCAAAGTAGCAAGCAAACCGGGTCGATCGGCTAAGTTTGGCACGTACCAGAAACGTTCCGTCGCGCGCTGCGATCGCGAGGATGTCGGAGCAGGAGACGATGCCGGGGCACGCGATCTCCACATTCGCCTTGATGGTGTCAATGACATCGAAACCCCCCCAAGGAGTTCGCGTTCGGGCAGGCGGACTTCTGGCCTCCAGCGTCCAGAAGAATCGAGCCGTCACAGCCCTATATATTTGTACGATCGCGTTAGATACGCTCAATATGTCATATCAATTGGTTGTGCGTCTGAATATCACCTGAACAAAGCAGTGGTGGAAGAAGAGCCTGATAAGCGACGCGCCGATCCGCTGGTCGTTGCTAACGGCCTGGTTCATCGTCCCCCGCACGGTAGTCTCCAAGCTGGGGCAGGAGGACTAAAAGGTCGTCGAGAGCTGCGCGTGGGCAACGCACCGGAGGAGAGAGAGATGGCAAGCAGGCATTCCAATAAGGTCGGGGCAGCCATGGCGATCAAGGTACATTAGAGAATTGCCTAGCTCGGTTCAGTGAAGTGCAGGTACTCAAGCAGCGTAGTGCCTGGATTCTAGCTTTTTGTAGCTCTTCCAGGCAGAGTTTGATGCATGCGGCTTTACAGTGCAAAATGGTCGCCGGGACGTAGAAATTTTGAGAGTCGCATCACATGTACGGTATGGTGGAAGATTTGAACATTAATTCCACGTTGTTACTAAATGGAGGGAGTACTCATTTACTAGTGAGATGGATGCTGCCTTAGTGAAAAAAGCAAAGAAGAACACGTGCGTGCTTGCTTGCTCCAGATCGCTAGAGCGTGTCATGTGCGTGAACCGCATGACGATTTCGTATCCAGTATGTAGAAGTCAGGCTACATCGATCACTTGGAACCATGCAGGATGGTGCGGCGACCCAAAATAATAATATAATTGATAGAAGCGATTACATCCCTGATTTCGTTAAAGAAAAAAAGAATTTTTCGTGAGTCAAAAATAAAATATACATGAGAATCTTCTTTTTGCACCTTAGAACATGCATGCATTATGGATAACCCGTTCGAGACTGAACGTGGAGTTAGTGGTGGGGCCATCGTCATCATTGTACGAATTAACAAGGTTTCAGTCCGTTTCGCGTATGTTAATGAAGTTTCAAAATCGTGGTGTGGCTGGCTTCCTTTAAGAGGAGGGAGACGTCATGCATCTAGCCAACACGTACCCCAGACAAAAACCACTCTTCTATCTCTAGTTCTAGTCAATCTACACAACTAAAGTTTCTTCTCCGTCTCTCACTCGGTGGAGAATGTCCTACGGACGCTCCTCGGTGCTTGGCCTCCCATGCACATCTGTCAAATAAAGCTGTGTTTTCTTTCTCGAGCTGTGTTTCCTTGTGTGGACTTGCTTGCCCAAAATTATCTCTGTTCACCGTGTAATCGGCAATCTTCAGCATAAAAAACTGATTGTCACGGAATTTGCTAAATTCGCCAAACATACCATGTGTTCACAGCACATGCCCCCCACCCCGCCCCCGAGGTGTATCGGGTGCTCCTGTCCTTGGGGTCCGGTACACCTAAGTCTGAAACACACTCCATAAAAATTCTGAAAATTTCTCAAGTCATTCACCGCGTAGAATGATATATGTACCTACTATGCTACAAGATTTTAAACCCAAATTTCATTCATGGCTCAAAAAACAAAAAAGACAAATCCAATGCTGATAGTAAAAATTGGCCGAATCCACCACTCAATATGAATTAACTACTATTTACAAACAGATTTGTCCTTTTTGTTTCTCGAGCCGTGGGTCGAATTTGGATTTGGATTTGAAATTCATGAAATGGTAAAAGAATATTGTACATATATGTGATGAATTTTTTTGAAAAATTGTTTCATGATTTGGTAGCCGAGTTGGGTGCACCTAGTTCACCCTAAGGATGGCTGTAATACCCTGAATTAAATTTTCAAGATGGGAATAACCGGATTAATAAAGAGGTAGAAAATTTGAATTTTAAACTGTAGATCTGTCAGAGACCGTGGTTGTGTTCGTCTCATCAAATCAATGAGAATGGACTATAGATTTGGCCAAATCAAAGTTTGGACAAATTTTGGAGAGTACATTGAATTTGGGTCATTGGGTTTCAATTTAGAGTCAAATTCCAAATCTTTTTCAAACTAAAAGGGAAAAGATGGAAAAGGAACAGAGAAACTATATATTCTTGAGTTTTGAGAAGTAGGAAAAATTAGGAAAGAGAGACACAAAAATATGCAAGGTTTGAGCTTGAAATGCAGGACCTATAGCTGCTCAACATAGGATACAATTCATTTGGTTATTGACCAGCCGGCTTTGTCCTCTTGACTTTGCAATCGAGGGGGAAAAAAGGGAAAATAAAACGGCACGGGAGGGCAGCGCCCTGCCCTTGAACTCAACGCCTCCCAGTGCCCTAGCCTAACCCCGCCACGGGAGCTTGCTGCTGCCACCTGCTGGAACTCGCTGCCAGAGTCCGAGTCAACGCGCCGCTGTCCATCTCCTTGGGTGCCGCTGCTGTTCAAGGACCTGGGAGCACCAAGCATACAAGCACAAGTAGCAGAGCAAGGAGGACTCGGGAGTAGCAGCAAGGAAGAAAGAGGAAGAGAAGAAGAAAAAAAGGGAGGAAGGAAGAAGAAGAAGCAAAGTCCATGGATTTCAGCCAATTCGTCAAATTCTTCATTAATTTATGGTTTCATGCAATAAAGTTAGTCTCTAAATAGCCCTTAAGACGATTGGTGAGGAGTTTCGTGGATCAGTTTGTTATAATATGTGTTTTTCGGTGAACAGATCATTAGTGCAAAATACTAATTTGAAAACTCCGACTAAACCATGTAAATTTTTGAGTTGAGCCAATTGAGGAAGTTATAGGTTTCGTTGCAAGCTTTCCAATAGCACTGATTTTGTTCAATTTAGATTAACAGTTTGAAAGATATGACCAAAATATTATCGATGGACCAGAGTTCTTATTTATAGCAGATTTCTGTTTAGCACATTGTCATCAGTTTCAATGTAGAATTAAATTATGGTTACAACATGAATGTTGTAGAGAATTTTGGTAGATGTCTCTAGAATACTCATTTTCTATGTTTGGATAAGTGGGATTAAAGATATGAAAATAACAGAGAGGAAATCAGAAGTAATGCAAAGTACAAGTTGGGAAGTAAAGCTAGGTTTTGGGAAGTTTCCTTATGAGGCCTAGGATCGATTAGCATATTTTATCATGCTTGTCATAGTGTAGAATCTTAAGAGAAGTTTGTTCCAAAGTTTTAGGAGCATCCAATGCTGTGGGTAATTCTCCGGATTGATCCTCGAACTTGAGGCAATTTCATGACGAACCTCGTTCTTGTCGTGTTGATCATTGTTGGTTTTATTTGATGTTATGCGGTGTTATATTTATATTCCTGCACATTTGTGAGTTTTGCTTTAAAAGCCAGGGCGGTGAGTAATGCCATGAGTGGTTAGTCCAAGGAAGTCAGTGAGAAAAACATTTGTGACTGGTCTAGTGTGTTTGAGTTGGGTCAATGAGAAACACACACTTTGGCAAGCCTGATAGAGTTCGATGAACAATGCCAGGTGTGGGTAGCCCGTGATGCTCGTTGATATATTGTTCTTTTGTATATCGGAGGAATTGTAGGAGTTGGTGTTCCTTGTTTGGAGTTAATTGTGTTGGGGAACGTGCTACGCAAAACAAAAATTTACCACGCACAATCCACCCCAAGATCACTATCGATGTGCAGGCAACGAGATCATACCTTCGACGATCACATCAATGCAGCGGAGAAGTTGACCGATGTCGATGAAGTCCGCAGACTCCCGCAGCTAAGTTATACCTCCCAGCCGCGAGAGCGATCTCCTCGCGAATAGTTCGCCCGATCGAACGCCGAAGTATACGACGTCTCCGAGCTATCCACGCGTACCGGATCAGCGACACCGCGGTAATGTGTGGACCAGCACACAAGAACAGCGGGGATCTACGAGAAGGAGAAGCAGCAGCGCGCCGGCAGCTGTACTAGATCCAATCTAGAAGAGAGAGAAAAAGAAGGCTGTGGCCAATCTAGAGATGGCCGGCCTAGGGTTTAGGGCTGCTTCTGGGGCTGCCTCTGGGGCTGCTCGGGATGCCCTTTGAGGTGCCCTGCCCCTCTATTTATAGGGGTTGGGGCAGCTCTCCCTAGGCAGGTGGAGTCCTACTCCAGCAGGGACACCCTGTTGGAGTTGGAGTCCAACTCCACCAGAACCTTCTAGAACCTTCTAGTACCTTCTAGAACCTTCTAGAACCTTCCGATACTTTCTGGAACACTTCCGGACATCACCGGAACCATCCGGGACCTCCCAGAACACTTTTGAGATCATCCGAAACACTTTCGGAACCCTTCTCTCTCGTTCTCCATAAATAGTAGCATTCCTAAATGTCGCTAAAACGTTAAGCATGTGACCCTATAGGTTCGAATATATGTGGACATGTCCGGAACACCTTCCGGTCAATAATCGTCAGCGGGATCTGGACACCCATAACGACTCCCACATATCATTGAAGATCTTTATCGAGCGAACCTCGTATTACCGCATATCATCCTTTTGCCTCACGATACGTTACAAAACCCGAGGCGAGACTTTGACGGTATCCCTATGATCAACTCCTTGATCACCATACCTAGTTATCCTCGTTACCGGTTTGTACTCTTTTCTCGTTTTCGTATTCCGGTATCCCCGTGACTAACCTTTTAGTCACAATACCTGGCCAGACGATGCTGGACACCGTAATACCGAGTGGACCCAGAGTGTATCTCTCCATCGCCGGATGGGCAAATCACAGTCTTGAGATATCTAGAACCACGATATACTTTCTGGTGTACCTGAAAGTCACCTTTATAATTACCCAGTTACGGAGTAATGTTTGATGACCCTAAAGCAACCATCCGGTATCCGGGTCTACGATATTCTCATGGTCTAAGGACGCAAGTAAACGTTAACACATAATGAGAAGATACTGACAACATATTGACGAAGTGATCTCGCAGTATCTCATAAGGTGGTCTATCCAACACCATTGTTACCCTACCAATGTGTTCCCATTATTGCCGGCATCCTTGTTACATTAACAATGCCCATGATCACGAAAACAAGACCATCAACAATACAAGAGCTAGTCTAGAGGCCTGACTAGGGATCTGAATGGTGTTTATTATTCCACACATGCAATTAGGTTTTCCTCTGAATCTCATATTCAAGAACCAATGCAATTCTAGCATAGAACATAAACTTAATCATGAACATGAAAATAGAATAATAACAACTTTATTATTGCCTCTAGGGCATATTTCCAACAAATTGCACTAACGTAGTTAATGGTTCCAAACTGTACTTGATGAATATTTCTGTATTCACTCCTGTGTGTTTATATTATTTTTCTGGTATAAAAAGAAATGGCATGCATGGGAGGAGGTAGCTCACATTCATATGGTACTTCACTTGATTCACATATCTATTAGACATCGTTTCCTTACAGTTGCTAGTTGGAGTCTTTATTACATATAGAATTACTTAATGCAAGCCTTTGGTCGCTCGAGTCTTTATAACACATGTCATGGAATCTTAAATGGGTTATATGAACCACGTGAATGATTTATCTAAGTTATATGTTATCTCTTATGATATATTGTTAATTGCCTGTCGTGGATGTCCTTATAAACAATGGAGACTCTGCCAAAATTCTAACTTTTCCCATATTTAGTCATTTTTAGTATAGTGCGGTAGCATTCCAGGTAGGGTTGATATCTAGGATGTTACAACGGGAGCACCTGATACACCCTCCCCGCATCCACTGAGGGTGTGTCTTGTGAACTAGGTTTGTGGTGCACCCGGTGCACCCGAGCCCGGAAACCTATCCTAAGAAAATCACGACATCGATACAACACACACACACACATATATATATACACCTTGTAACAAAAATTTTAATCCAAATTTGATCCATAGCTTTAGAACAAAAAAGAAGACAAATTTCACTATGAATAGTACCAGTAGTGTCCACTTTAGATTTAAATTTGGTACTGTTTATACGTGAATTTGTCTTTCTTTTGGAAATTTTATAGCAAAGTAGATAGATGTTGCGTCTATGTCATAAAACTTTTCTGAATTTTTTACAATTTTTAGGGTAGATTTTCTAACTTAGGTGTACCTGGTGCACCATAAGCCCGGGTCCATGGGATACGTTCTCCCCACGCACCTTGCTCTGTTCTAATTTGTTATATGATTATATTATGAAATGGAAAATTACATATAATTTTAGAGAATCATAACAATAGCAAACAAACCTAAGTGACATGAGAGTCCATCCATTTTTTGAGCTTATTCCTCTGTTTAGTTGAAGGGATAAGATGGTAGTGTTAATTAGCATATTTAATTAGTCATTAATAATTGTTACTACAAATTGGCATCAATAAGTGTTAGTGTGTTGATTAGTGATGGCTATTCTTAATTACTAACTTTTATGGCAAGATAAGTGCAAATGTGTGTGACTAGTGTTCTACTAGTAACCGAGCACGTGCAATGCACGTTTTTAAAGTATGTATAAGCATGCTTCAAATGCAAGAATAAATCCAAAATAAACTATATATCCGGTCTCTGTGAATTTTCCCAGGTTTAGATACATGTTTAAAACCAAAAATAAAAAGATCAATATAATTCATAGAGTGATATCCCGCAATCAATTTTCAACAGAGATAAATGCAAAGGCACATAAAAAAGACTACTACTCATCTCATGTGGAACTTCTGCCATTAAAAACCCAATTCACGAAGTACTGATGTGGGATTCCGAAGCATGGCAACAAATCTACCAATCTCAACACCACTGGAGGAAATAAAGGACTATATTAGAGCTATGTTCTCTAACCACATTTATATCATGACAAAATTCAAGTAGGATGCATACATTTATATCTTTAAAATGTTTCCTGTACTATACTTCATAAAGTGTAAATTCACTATAGGTAAATCAAAGAGAGGAACTAGTAAGCACAAGAAAGAGTCGAGCTACCAGCATATTAATGCAAAATATTAGGAGTCATAGTTCTATAACTATCATAAGATTCATAAACTGAAATTTTACAATGAAGCATCAGCACACATACGACAATTCAAATTTACTGAATATTGATGTGCCCATACATATTACATTCTAATGCGGAAACATACAGAAAGTAGCATAGCTAAACTTTGGGCCAAGTAAGCTATCCACCGGTCAAGTTATAAACGAGAATCTGATGATTAAAAAACAAAAGGTACTAAACTTACCACTTTAATTCTGAACATATGGGCATTCATCCGATCGAGGCAGGATTTCAATAATGTCTACTAAAGCAGACAAGTTTAGCGAGGTCACCAGCCAAGTCTTGCACATGCCCACAGCTATAGTGTATTGTTGACAATAGACTTCCCTGCAACACATGGTAGCTTCTGCACAAAAAAAACACCAAGGACGAGAAAGTAATAAGTATGCCTCTTAGATATGCCTTTTTTAATCTAAAACTATTAGACCAGGCATACAATGTTAGTACCGAGAAACATCTAATGTTTTTATATGAGAGGCAGAAGGACAGCCTGCAATGACAATTGTTGGGTTTCCTTAACCAATTTCTAAAAGCTAATAATTTAAGGAATCAATGACTTCGTATCTGTTGGGCGAGGCAGGTTTTTGTTGTAGTGTGTAACACAAAAAATGAAGATTTAATTTCTCAAAATTGATTCAATTGCACTATTAAGTTATGATGTACATAAGATTTGATAAGTCATCATCTAGACTAACTCTGACAACCAATAATGCAGTATGCCAATGCTACGTAGGCAATCTGACTCTAGAAACAAATAGTCATTCATGCTAACCATAATACCATACAACTGCACACAATCAATTAGATCATTTTCTATGAATAAGATTTTTGGCAGGACATGGATAGTGTCTTTGATATAAACATTTGTAGACCAAATTCTTAAATACTCAACAAGAACTACTAAAATTAGACATTAGTGAGGAAACAATTAGCTACAAGCTAAAAAGTTTGCTCAGCATCCTCATTGGTATTTCAACAAACAGCAACACAGATATGAGTATATATGAACAGTAAGCAGTGATGTATTCATACATGAAAGCGGAAAGAGATTTAATCGATGTGGATATATACTAAAACCAACTTTTAGAACCTAGCTAGTAGAAACTTGCAATCTGTAACGCGGAAGCAGCCAAGAAGCCGCCGAAGGAATCCACCTCCATCCTAAGCGGCGGCAACGGCGGCGGCCATCCGACCCTCCGATCTCTACCTCCTTCGGCGCGATGCGCTAATCAACCAATGTAACTAAAATTCAGAGAAGAGACTAATCAGCGAAGAATTCCTATCAAGCAATGTAACTAAAATTTAGAGAGGAGACTAATCAGCCAAGAACCCCTAAATCTCCCTACCAAAGTAGCATTTTATTACCATGAGAAACTACAAGTAACAAGCAGAATCAAGTCGTAATTACGCAAGAATCAACCGTAGCAACTCACAAAGATGCATCCTTTCTCAAGAACCGTAGAAATAGACACATCAGCTCAAGAAGGGAGGAAGGAAGTGATAAGGATCAAGCTTTCTGTTTGAGCACCTTGGCGGAGTAGAACCTGAGGAAAGCATTGGACGCCGTGTCCGACGGCATTGTTGCCTCCAACCGGGCGTCGCAGGACTGGGCACAGTAGGGTGGCACCCGCGCTAGCGGCAGCGCGGCCCCTGCCAGGACGACCTTGATAACCCAGTAGCTCTCCTCCAGATCAACGCCGAGGTCGACGATGACCGCCTTGTCCTGCGGCATCTGCCTGAACTTGGCGCGGAGAAGGTGGCCGTAGGGCCCCGACAGCGTGAGGCGCTGTCCCTGGCACAGCGGGGACCAGAGGAAGGCGTTGTCATTGGGGGATGCGATCCTAGGCTAATTCCGTGTTCGATGTGCGCGTGGGATCAGGAGAGGACGGTGATGCGCGTATACCAGGGACGGCGAGCGGCGCGGGTATTTGGAGGCAGTGGTGGCGGCATAGCGCGAGGAAGCGCCTGGGGGGCTCTTCGGCCATGATGGGGGTAGGGGCGGGCGCAGGGACGGGGGCAGAGTGGCAGGGGCGCGACAGCGATGGGGGCAGGGCAGCAAGGCGAGCATGGCGGCAGGGTGGGCGCAGGAGTTATGGCGGCAAGGCGGCAGGGGCACGGCCGTAGGGGTGAACGAGCAGGGGCAAGACGGTTAAGGGAGTTAAGGGACTAAGGGAGTATATAGTGATTAAACGTGGAGTTGAGGGAGAATTAGCAGTGGTCCAAATTAAAACACTAATCGTTGGATGAAGATGGATAAAGGGCTCAGATTTATTGGATTCCAATTATTGTTCCTTTTTATATTGGTACAGATTTATATTGGTACAGATAAGCTATTATCAATGGAAACTAAATTTTACAATTTAATTAAGTAATATTGTCCTAATCACCTACATCTTTCAAAAAGACACGTAATTGGCTCATTCTATTCATCCAGCCATATAGGTAATCTGGATAGTTTTATCTGTTCCAATATGGATAACCTTAACTCATTCACCCTAATCACTCCAACTAAATACACTCTTAGTTGGGCCAATGTAACATCCTCAATTTTACGGGCTTGAAATTTTTTTTAAGAGAAGAGGATGTGTAACTACGTAATATATTTATGTGTATTTTAATTAAATTTTATTTCAAATTAATTCAAGTCTTTGAATTAATTTGAGAGCAATAAGTGTATTTTTGATTTTTAATTTGATCATCTTTTGAGAATGTGCTCCAAAAATATTTTTATTGTGTTCCTTATGCTCAAATTGATTTATTGGAATTTTCTGAGAATTTTCAGAAGCGTTTTGGTATTTATAAAGGCCCTCTTGGATTTTCTGAACTTATTTTATTTGAAAATGTATTTTTTTTCTTTTTTCTGAAGTCCTGGGTCGAAGCCCGCTTCCCTCCCCTATTGGGCCCCGCCTAGGCTGACGCCCCGCTCGCCCGCTCGCCCCACTCAGCCCAGCCGGGCCGGCCCACCCGGCCTCCTCTCTCTCTTGGGCCCCGCCGGCCTGCTCCTTTGGGCCGGCCTACCAGGCTGCCTTCCCTTCCCTTTGGGCCGGCCCAGCAGGCCGCCTCCCTCCTCCCTTGCGCCTGGGCCAGCAGGCCAGCTGCCAGGCCGCCTAGGCCGCTCCCTTGGGCCGCCTTGGCAGGCCGGCCAAGCCGTGCCTTGCCATGCGCCACAGGCAGGCAACCGAGCACCGCGGCGTGCGTAACGCACGCGCGCGGAGCGCCGCTGCTGGCCGTTTCCTCTGAGATTTAATCCGGCGTTTTGCCGTTTAATTCTAGTAGTTAGTGCAGTAATTAATGCCCTTTCCCCTCCCCTATTTCTCATATAAAAAGCCCCTCCTCCCATGCATGTTTCCTCTTTGTTTCTTCACCCAAATTTTCTTCTCCACCTCCTCTTTTCTTCTCCAACTCCGGCGAGGAATTCCGGCGACCACGACGCACCCCACACCGAGGCGCTGCTATTAGGAGCTTCCCCACACCGACGCGCATCTTCTACCGCAAGAACTCGGGAGCTTCTTCCACTACATCAACCGTACCGCGAGTTTCTTCCTCAACTCCAGTGAACTCCTTCTCTCCTCCGTTTCTTCACCCTCGGTGAGTCTCTCTCCAATACTTCACGGTGGTAAACTCCCACTGATCCGTATAATATTTTGCCCCAACCAATTTCGCCTATAGATCACCCATCTTGTGCAACCAATTTTGTTCCATCCATCGATTGCTCTCTGCTACAGTGCGTGCTACAGTAGCTTGCATGAATAGTAAACCTCCATGTCCAGTACCTTATGCACATACCCCCTGTCCAAATTTTGGATCCATCTAATCCATGTCTGATCTCTGATCTTAGGAGTAAAATGGAACCCTTAGAATCCCACGAGTCCAATGGTGCGATCGGATTTTTAATCCAACCGCTAGATTTTAAATTATATTTGAATTTGGATGAAATTTGACCAAATTCAGGGATAATTTGATACTGAATGATAATTTTGGAGTTATTTTTTTCTGTAGATTATAGTATGCTAAGGAGTACTTCTGTAAATTTTTATAATTTTTTGGACTTGTGTAGAATTTCCTAGAATTAAAATAAGCTTTATTTTAATTATTAAAAATAGAAATGCTCTTTGTTATTTATATCCAATTTTTTCCTAGGATCAGATAACCTTAGAACTTATTTAGCATGTAAACCAAACATTTTTCCTACAATGGTTTGAGCTATAAAAATCAGGATGTGCTCTAGGTTGATTTAAAATGTTGAATTAGCAATAGTGCCTTTATAAATCTGTTTTAGCCTTTAAAAATTCATGTCCAATACCCAATAAATCATGTTATGTTATATGAATGATGTCAAGTCATGAGAACCCTTTTTGGATAATTTATTAGTATTATACCATGTTTTTAGTGTAGTTTTCATGCTTAGAATAATAGTTTTAATTATTTAAAATACATTTCTAGAACACTTTTAAACATGAAATGTCTCTGGAAGTTGGTATTATGTCATATTAACCCATTTGCATAATTTATTGATGTTAATTATTATTTTCTACATAATTATTACACTAGAAATGCTAGAAATTGCCTTAATAAATTAATGTTCAGATTTAATATTATTATTAAATCATTTTTGGTTCTGTTCTAGTACTATTGACACACCCTAAGTTGATCCATACTTAATTAGTTTATGCCAATGGTAGAGAATAGCTTTGTGATTTATTTCTAGTCTTTAAAATAATAGAAATGCATGTGTAATTGTGGTTATATGTTATAAATTTATTCTTTACTATTATTAACCATTATAAATATTTAGGATTCACCTAAATATTTATTTATGGTTAATTGTGAATTGTTATACCTTTTTATCATGATTACTAGCATATGTTGTGTGTGTATATATAAGAATATCTATTCTAATACCCGGAAGGGGATATATACTATGTTAGACATATAACATATGTATATATGATTATGGCTAATCCTAAAAGACCTATTCTATCTTCGTCGCGATGGCGCTATCGCGCCATTGTTCCATTCCGTCCATATCTTACCTTCGTTGTACTTCTCTCTTGTGTTGCTTTTCAGAATGCTTTATTGGAGTCTGTATTTATTTGCTTTACTCGTTGCGTTGCGACGATAGGGAGTGAAGAGACCGACCCGGTGACCGAAGCAGCTGAAGAAGGAGAGTACTACCATGAAGGCATGCCCCCTTTTCTTGATCATATTTGATCCTATATTTCTAAAAGTCATTAATATTTTATCATTTGCAAACATGCATGCCGTTTTAATCCAGTAGCTAGCGTGTCGATTGACACACCTTTACCCTTTCCACTTGTCGCCTTGTTTACTTAATACCCTGAGTAGATTAATAGGTTTTATTCTGAATAGAGTAGAGAAATGCTTAGCCATGCTTAATTATATCTTTAGATTGTTTTGATTTGCTTCTAGGGACGAATGAATTTTGGATCGATGATCCTTGTTGAAACTTGTTAAGCTCGCTGAGCTAGGGCCGGATGCCCGATAATTCCCTCTCTCTATTCTTCTTATTCTACTCTAGGTGAAACTTACCATCTAAAAGGTGCGGGCGACAGCTGGATCATGTGATGAAGAAGCAATGGTCGTTCTTCGTGAGATGAAAAAGCCATTAGTCATCCGTATCGAATAAGGCCAAAGTCATGAACCCAAGATTTGTGAAAACAGTACAACCACGTGCTATATGGGCACTGGCTTGGTCAAGTAGGTTAGTCAGCCTTTGGTGCCGATGTTGCCGTACCACAGAAGGAGTGGACGTAGTTACGAGGACTCTCGGCACAGATGGGGGGACTGGAGTGCGGGGATGTACTCTCGACTCCGAGCCAGACCCGGTGGGCATGTCACACCTTAGGGGGATCTAGCTAAAAGACCTCGTCACAATCTCCCTGCCGGTACACCGATGGGTTTGTACTATGCTGGCGACGGTCAGTGGCAACAAGACGAGATTATGTCATGTGGGTAAAGTGTACAAACTCTGCAAAGTAATAAACTAATCGATTACCTGTGTCCACGGTTATGGACAGCACATGACTCATTCTTGATGAAAAGGACATGTCCCTCTCCTCCTTGCTACTTCCCTCTACCCCTTTGCTGATGAAACCTATGGTCGAGCTAAGGCGGGAGTTCCTTGCTCAAATGTGTTGGTCGTGGACCACACCTATTGAAAAATACCCCTGATATTAAAAACTATTTTATATCAAAATGCTGCCTTCAAATCTACTATAGTAATTCAACTAAAAGTTTGCTTTACGCAACTAAGCCATAAAGCCTTCCTTTGAAGCCTTACGTGTAGTATGGTAGGACCATCTGCCGCCAGGTGGCTTGCTGAGTACGCGAAGTACTCATCGTGCATGTTTTGTTGTGGTGGTGTGCAGAGGATTATGCTGAAGAAGGCGCCGATGAAGACTTCTTCTATGATGATCCCGAAGAATAGGTCGCGTGGCTTCCGTCAGTTGCCTGTGGCACGGATGGAGCCGCTTCGCTTTTATTTTCTGTTGTTTCCTCTGATGTAATAATGTCGTTAAGACATGAAACCTTGTAAGCCATGTGGCATATCGTACTTAAATTAAGTTTTAACTTTGAATGCATGCAATATTATTCATTTCGCATGTGTACCGTCAGCATGATCCTGGACTGACGAGAATGTATACAGGAGGGTCTAGTAGTTGAAACTAGACTCCTACAGCCAACCGGGGCTAGCTTGGCGTACACCCATGTTAGCCTATCCCTAGACCTAGGAAATTGTGTCCACCCTCTCCTCGTTTAGACAGCTCCATTTGGTAACTAAATGATACCCGTGGAAATTTGAGACAATAAATTTTGTAGGCTCGAAGTTAGAGCACATAATAAATTTTTAGCGAGGATGAAGTGAGATAATACTTCTTTTAGCGACGGAGGCTTAGGGAGATCAGGCAAGAGATAGACATTAGGGTAAGAGAAGCCGCGTGTGATGGAAGTGTTAAAAGGCCTGGAATATTGATGGCCTTTGGAATTCCTTCGGTCACCAATGCGAGGCAATGAAAACTTGCAGCAGCGTGGGAGAAGGTAAGATGCAGGAGGCCGGTGAGGTGTGATGGCAGGCAATGATTAGAAGGCACGGAGTATTGCACCATTGATGGCCATCGGTTACTCATTCTGATAAAAATAAACTGAGCGTGGGGAAGAAATTGTGGTGGCTTAGCTAATAGTTAGTGGGAGTAACGAAGATTACCATCCTATTTTTAGACGTGAACGAAGTGGTATAAACGGGGAATTGAAGCTCGCGGCCGCAGCTCATTTTCTACGAGAGAATCTTGACAAAAATATCTCGCAGTCTTCTCCTCTCCCAAGATCCGCGAGATTCCCACAGCATAGAGAAGCAAATGGGACCGAATCTCCTCTGCCACCGCCTGTCGCGCTGGGTCAGTCGCCATTTCGTTTTGAATTTTTCCTATGTAACCTCGTCTGACGGACCCCTATAAGGACTCGATCAGTTCAGTGATTCGCCTTCAGGATAGGATGCCCGGAAATTTTTTATAAATATTATTTTTAAAACTAAAAATTTGAGATATGTAGGTCTCATTTTAGAAATTACAAAACTAGCAGCACGTCGTTCCGCGGTTGGACGATTAGGGCGTTATCGTTCCACGGTGGGACGATAACTCGTTGTTGTCTTCCCAATAACCGAAATCCCGCGTGATAGGACCGCTCTCGTCCAACGGTGGGACGACAGCCCGTTATCGTCCCACGGTTGGACGATAAGGGCGTTATTGTCTGATGGTTGGACGATAACGGGCGTTATTGTCCGACGGTTGGACGATAACGGGGGAACAGCGGGCCCAGCAGTGCTTTCGGCGCCAAATCGTCCGTTGGGCGAATAATAACCCGTTATCGGTCGACCGTCGGACGATAACGCGTTATCGGTTGGCCGTCGACTAATAACTGGGTTATCAGTCCACGGTTAAACGACAGGGTTATATTTTCGAAATTTCCGATTATAGACATATAGATCTCGAATTTTTATTTTTAAAAATAATATTTATAAAAAAAGTTCTAGGATGCCCCGTGCCTGCAGTGAGCTGTGACTCTGAGCACCTCCAAACTGTAGGCAGAAATACAGGAGCCCGGCTACGCGGCGACCCGGCCAAAGATCCAAAGAACGCCCACCCAGCCGGACGCAACGACGCCGCTTGATCCGAGGCCACAGGCTACATAATTCAGGCAGTCGAGGGGCCAAGATTCTCTCTCTCGTCGTGCGTGGCTGGGCGGGCAAGAGCAGAGCAGATGTGGCGCCTCGAGGTAAACGTGCAGTTCCGCCTGATCAGATAGCTAGGCACCGATCGGATGGATGCATGGCACGGCGCCTGCCATGTGACGACCCTCAGCGGTGGGCATCTCACCAACGGGCATCCCCAGCAAGTGGCCTGACCATCTGTCACGTCATCGTGCGTGCATGTCTGCTCCGCGCTGAACTAGGGGCCGCGCGCCCGTGCCTTGTCGTGATCGATCCGTGTGCGGCAACTTGCACTGAAATTGGAGGCTGGCTGTGGCTACAGGTTAATCATTTTGTTCCGGCGCTGCACTGTAAACGTTGATTTCGGATCATGATATGCTCCATTTTTTACTGTAATTTTGACGCCTGTCTTTTTACGTCTGTGTTGACGTGAGATTGGACTCAATGCTCTACCTTTCAAGAAGGAGGATGAAGAATAGATCTTAGCACCTCATCGTTTAATTAAGATAATACCACGTAATTACACCAGAAACGTTTTTAATATCTTTAATTCTTCACTTTTATGTGACATTATATTAGTACGTGAAATTAAAGTTCATATCACTGGTTATTGATGTTAGATCAATAGATAGAATTAAAGTTTAAATATATTTTTATGAGGTGTAAAATTATGAATATCTATCGGTTATAGACTATTAGTAACTAAGATACACCAGATCTATATCGGATAATGTTTAAGTACAGTTATAACAATCTATCAGTTGTGGTTAATTACCATCAGATCAATGGTCGGATGGCATTTAAGTGTAGTTATCGGTTGTGATTTGTTTAGGTACAATTATGAAGATCCATCGACTATGGTATATTCAGATACAGTTAGGAAGATCTATCGATTGTGATATGTTTAGGTACAATTATGAAGATCTATCGGTTATTATCTATTTAGATACTTATGATGATCTATCGGTTATGATCTATTTAGATACAGTTATGAAGATCTATCGATTATGGTCCAACGACAAAAATAGGATTCACCAGATTAATGGTCAGATATTTTTTTTTAGAATTTTTAGCATCTCTATTTTTTACAGTAATCCGTCATATACTTTTAATACATAATAGATAAAATAGATATTGTGTTGTATTTTAAGTATTGTATTTTAAGTATATAATAGAATAGACGTTTTCCTAGACTGACCAATTTTTTTCAAAACATGTTGCTTTTTTTACGAACAACATATTCTTGCTTCAATTTGTCACTGCAATTGCTAGCAGCAAAATGGAAATGACGACGGGATTACTAGTTCCACGTAGGTATGATTAAACAAACCACCAACAGCCATTTTGACTGTTCAATAATCTGAACACAACCTATCGAGTCCGACAACACTGGACTTCAGTCCTCAGCACAGAATCATCGTCCGGTACCTTGACCTTAGTTGACCTTCTTGCAGTCCAACCTGACCTCCGTGGGGGTCTCGGCCGACGGCATGAGGCCGCCCATCCTCACCATCGCCTTGGCGAAGTCGGCAGCGAACATGCCCGCACTGCGCCTGTACCTCCTCACCAGCTCGTCCTGCGACCCGCCGTTGTACAGCTCCTGGTCCGAGTGGAACAGGCCCTGCTTGCTCGCCAGGTTCTGGTAGTAGTAGTTGTCGAACCTGTCCGGGGTCTGCACGTCCATGGGCGCGAGCGTGCCGTCGCCGCCGGACTGCGGGCACGTCTGCTGCCGGAGCGCCGCGAACGAGGTGTCGATATTGGTATCGTTGTATATGCGGTCGCGGAAAGTCGAGCACCGGGCCTGGCCGATCGTGTGCGCGCCGGACAACGCCGTCATGTCGCGCGGCGAGAGCCCCTTGTTGCCGAACATGGTGATGAGGGTGGCGAGGCTGGACCCCGTCCCCGGGAGGTTGGAGTTGGCCGCGCTCTGGCTAGCCGTCAGCGCGTCGCGGCGACCGAGCTGCACCGTCCACGTCGGCCCGCCGAGCTGCATTATATCAGCTTACGCATAAGCTTTGATCCATGCAATGATGGATGGATCGCGGATGAATCATAACTGATTACCAGGTTGACGCCGTCCCGTGCAGCGAGGGCGACGATGTCGGCGCAGGAGACGGTGGCGCTGCAGGCCGCCTCAACCTGGTACTTGATGGTGTCGATGACCTCGTACCCGCGCACTGAGTTGGCGTTCGGCCCAGCATTCTTCTCGCCGGTGAAGTTCGCGGTGTCGTCAAGCAAGATCGACGCGTCGCACCCCTGCATCCGAAGAATCCATCATACACTTTGATGACCAAACAAATCTTATTGTGCATACAGATACATTGCAACCGGCAAAATGGCACCAGTCTCTCACATTCACGAAGCAGTCGTGGAAGAACAAGCGGAGGATGGACGCGCCCATCCTCGGCTCCGCCGCCACGGCCTGCGTCATCACTGACCGCACGATGCTCTGCAATTTCGGGCACTTCCTGTCGTAGAACCTCGACGACAGCTGCCCGCCCACAGCACCGGCGAAAAGCGGGGCCAACACGACAGCAACCATGAGCAAGCACCTTACTGCAGTGGCCATAGCTAACGAGCTAGATCTCAAGAACAGCACAAGCTAATGACTAGTGAGAAGTACACTAGTAGTGATACTAGAACCAGAAGAGAAGACTCTACTGGTGGATGATGAGAAGGGAAGCAGGACGTAGGCGCGTATATATAGTGCTAGCTCTAGCTCGTGCTGTGCTTGCATGGCGGCATGGCCTTCCTGGAAGAAATTTTCGTGCCTGAACGTCTGAACTCGTGCTGGATTGGTCGACTAATCTTCATGCAAGAAGGTGACGGTGGGCAGATTAAGGTTGGACTGTAGTGTTAGCGCTGGATCAGATCGATGTAGAAGCACGATGGGTTGGTTCGCGCATGTTCGTGAAATCATGTTTGTAAATTGCAACTTGGGCGTGAATCCGTGAAGAATATATCGGAGTGGTCGCACTGGAGTACTGTATGATGACGAAGTGTGGACCATGAGTTTTGGAGATGAAGGCCTTGAAAGGGTATACGCAGATACAGGGGCTCTCATCCTCATGCTACCTATGCTTCGTAAAAATTGCATAATTCCTGAACCATGAATAGGCTAGCTGACGAATGGGTCAACACGTTCAGCTCCCTAATTGCTTTAGATTGAACATATGGTGTTTTCGTGCAAATTAAGGATGTATATATGTAGAACTGCAGTTATCTTTGTAAAAAGCCTTCAAGTGTAGATCGATCGATCTAATCAGCACCTTGAGTGAATAACCCTGAACATTTTATATTATGGACATTTTTCTTGAGCTTATGATAGGGGGGAACCGAGCACGATCGTGCCACTATTTTTCTTTTAGAAAGAGTAAGCTGCGTTCAAGCTGAGCCCAACTCTGCTCATCTTCCGAGACAAACTGATCTGGTCTGCAAATCAAGCCTATCAAGGTATGATTTGTTGTGGTAGTCCTAATCACCAGTATGCTTCGTTACCTACTCGCAATATAGTAGTATATTTTGCTGCCGCCGATGCCTGATGAGCTGTGTGTTTGGTATGCTTGTCAGTGCTAGATAGGTGTGTCAGTTAAACTTATGCGTTCAGATTTGTTGTGGCAGTGTTTAGTTGCATTTACAATTTCACGTCCTACATATGGGGAAAGGAGTGGCTCATTTTGGATTGGGATGAACTCATGTCTACCTGAACCGAATGGAGTTACGCTGAGATAAAAGAACTGCGCACACAAGGACACAACTAAACCCCTTTTGCAGTATTTACCTGAAGAAGCTACGTGCTCCATTGGCAGGATCCCTGCCATGCGCAAAGCTCAAGAGATGAAGTACTCTTGCAGGTGCTGCTCATCAACAGCAATGGCTGACGACAGAAAGGGCACGGGGCCACCAATTGTAAGGCGCCGATCAAAGCACCACTCGCCTAGGGGTTCACACCTCCTTCGCAGGAGGAGGAGTGCAGGCACTAGTGCGAGCCCACCGACAATTTATCACCAGCGCAGCTATGCAAACCGTTCGAGCGCCCAGGCAGCCCGTACCGCGGGATGTGTTTAAAACAAGACTTTTATAAATAATCACTCTATTAATATATGATTTGTGTGATATAAAATTATAATTATAAAAAAATACTTTTAAATATAAATTTAATGATATTAATTTTAGGTCACATAAATCAAATATTAATAAAGTAATTGTTGGTCAAAAATTTGTCTTAACAAGTAGTTATTAGTAGTGCTAATCAGTAATTAGTGATACAAATAGACTATTAAGCAATAAACAAAGGAGATAATTTATTAAGTTGGAAACCAGCCCACGCCTAACAACTCATGCGCGTCTCTAGCTCTATCTCTCTCTCATCTTCCTTGTGGATATTTCCCCAAGACCCTAACACACGCACGCCGCTATCTCTCTCCCTCTACCTTTCCTCTTCCCAATTGCATGAGGCAGCACCAACCAGTAGAAAACACAGCCTTTCTTTATGACATTAATCTCATCTCGATTCTCCTCGTTGTAGCCGATTTCTTTGCAAATTCCCGAGAATAAATCCGTTGTTTGCAATGAATAGGTGCGCTGCCTCCAATCCTCCGTCCTCAATCCCTGCCTTTATTTATTGGGTTTTTCCTTCTCAATTCTCAATTTCTCATATCTCACACCTTGTTCTTCCTTCTTCAATTCAAGTTTAATCGTTCTCCTCTATTGTAGTGTTCTGCATCGACTTGAGTTGGAGTCTTGGAGATTGGGGACTGGGGACGCCACACCGCTTCGTCGCCGAGCAGAGCAGCCAAAGCCAGCGTCGCCACCCCATGGTCTGCATCTGCACCCCCACATCAATCAAAGGTTGTCTCATCCCTTTTCATCTCTACATTCTTTAGATCTTAATACATGGTATTTGTTGTTTTTGTTCATATTTGTTCATCTGGGTAATCTTTATTATCTGCAATGTCTTCTAGAAATAGAAAATACGAATCAGGTTATGAAAAACGTAGGAAGAAGAAAAGACTTGATGATCTTGGTCAATCCCAAAAAGGTGCTCTTCATAAGTTTTTTGTGAAAGAATCACAAGTTTCTTTCAAAAACCAAATTATAGATGCTCAAATTACGGATGCTAATATTGATGAGGTTCATATCGATGACGCTGGTAGCAATGCTGAAAATACTAATCCTGAGGAGGCTAACCTTAGTGGTAACATTGCCGGCACCTTGCGATAATGATAACATGGATAGTTTCACCTACTGAAAATAATAATGACGTGGATGTAGTTGTAGATATTAATGTTCCTTTTCAACCTGATATATTTGATCCAAGAATTTGGGATGCCCTTAATCCTAAATCAATTGACATTTTGGTAAAGAAGGGTCCTAGAATAGATTTAGTTATTCAAAAAGGTCCCAAAGATAAATTTGGTATAAGGTCTTCCGCGGCATTATACACTAGTGTTGTCAAATGGAGTGAAGTTTGATAGAGATTGGCTTGTATATTCTAAAGAGCTTGATAGAGTCTTTTGTTTTTGTTGCAAATTATTTGGAAAGGGGCGTGGAAAAGGTCAATTGGCTAACGAGGGTTTTAGTGACTGGATACATCTTAGCATTAGACTTAGAGAGCACATGACAAGTGCACAACATGTTCAAAATATGTCACTTGGTATGATTAGTGTCTAAGGTTGCAAAAGAACCAAACTATTGATAGTACGGTTCAGCAACAACTTGAGAAAGAAAAGGACCATTGGAGGAAACTTTTTTTAATAATTTTTTGATTGTAAAATTTCTTGCGAAACACAATCTAGCATTTCGTGGTACTGATTCAAAATTAAATCAAGAGAGCAATGTGACCTTCTTAGGCATGGTTGAAATGCTGGCTGAATTTGACCTAGTTATTTAGACGCATGTTCAACGCATAAAAATGATGAAACTCACATTCATTACCTTCGTCATGGAATCCAAAATGAGTTAATACAGCTGCTTGCTTCTACAATTAAATCTAAAATCATTAAAAAGATGAAAGAAGCAAAATATTTCTAAGTGATACTTGATTGAACCCTGATGCAAGCCATTAAGAACAAATGTCTGTGATTATAAGATATGTTAATGCATCTTTGAGTTCTATTAGCATCAAAGGATCCCTTTTAGGATTTTTGGATGTAAATGATACAACTGGACATGGACTTTTTGATTTTTTCAAGATGAATTGAAGCATCTTGACTTGGATATAGATAATGTAAGAGGATAGATCTATGCTAACGGGTCGAACATGAAAGGTAAGAATTTTCAAGGTGTTCAAATAAAACTTTTGGGCACAAATCCTAGAGCTTTTTATTTAGCATGTGGTTGTCATAGCCTTAATTTGACACTCTGTGACATAGCTAAGTCTTGTGGTAAAGCTAAGGGCTTCTTTAGAATCATACAACGCATCTACACAATATTTGCTTATTCAACTAAAACTAAAAGATAATATAACAGGATTGACTCTCAAGTCATTGTCATCTACTCGTTGGGAAAGTCGTATAAATAGTGTTAAAGTCAAAAGATTTCAGATTTTGGAAATTTGAAAAGCTTTACTCCAAGTAGCTAATACTGATAATGATCCAAAAATTGCTAGTGAAGCTAAATCTTTAGCGAATAATGAACTAGGTGATCTTGAGTTTTTAGTGGCAATAATCATTAGGTATGAAATATTGTATGCAGTAAATTTGGTCAGCAAGAACCTACAGTCAAAGGATATGCTTACTGATGTTGCTATTGAGAAAGTGCAGGAGCTGATTACTTTTTTCAATGGGTATAGAGAAATTGGTTTTTCTAATGCATTGGAAATAGCAAAACAAATTGCACTTGAAATGGATATTCACCCGACATTTCATAAAAAGTGTGAAATTAAAGAAAGAAACATTTTGATGAAAACCAGATGATGTGTTGACTACTTCACGTTTTGCACAAGATGTATTTAGGATAAAGTATTGTTGATCAAGTTATTGCTTCACTTACAAGGAGGTTTGAACAATATAAAGCATATGAAAGAACTTTTGGTTTTTTGTTTACCTCCCATGCATTGCACTCATTGGATGATAACAGCTTGAAATCTTCTTGTACATTTCTTGAGGCTGCACTTAAGAGTGGTGAACACTCTGACATTGATAGCAATGAGTTGTACATGGAGTTAAAGTTACTCCAAGATTTTATTCCAAAGGAAAATATGGGTATCGTCAATATTTTGAATTTTCTTAAAAGACTATATTGTTTCCCTAGTAACACTATTGCATATAGAATTTTGTTGACTTTTCCAGTGATGGTGGCATCGGCAGAGAGAAGTTTGTCAAAACTAAAATTGTTGAAATCCTACATGCGTTCTACAACGACACAAGAAAGACTTAGTGGACTGGCTATAATAGCCCTGGAAAATGATATTTTGGAGGAGGTTGTATATCAAGATCTAATTGAAGATTTTATATCAAGGAACACTAGAAGGATGACGTGTTTCATCTAGAAGATAGATTATTTAGTTGAGAATATTAAGATGTGTGGATTAGTAGTTAAGAATTCTAAGTTGTGCTTTTAGGCAAGTTGTAATTCTTAGAAAATAATTGTATTGCTGATAGGAAAAATAGAAGAACTTATTTTTGTAAGTGCCTTTCTTATACATGGGTGCAACTGAAATCTTCTTCTAGCTTCAAATTTTTAATGTTGATGTAAGATGTCTATTGTTAAGGCCTCATCTATGTACCCCAAGTCCAAAACACAACCTCATGGACCAAGTTTAGATTCAAAACTCACACCACCCGGCTACTAGTCTGTGTTGCTCCTTGTAGGCCGCCCGAAGGCAGAAAAACCTAGCGCCGTTAGGCCTTCCTCCCTCTCATCTCTTTGTTGCCAACGTTGCCGGCTTCTACCACAGCGCGGTGGTGGAAGAGCCTGCTCCCGAAGAGAGTTTGGTAGTTTGTGCGTGCTCAGCGACTTCTGGTGTCATGGTATGAGAGTCACACTTCTTGGTGGGCAGCAGGTGGCCAGTGGCCATGGTCATGGCGGTTGTGTTGGGACGTGACCAGTGATCTGCCACTATATATGGTGGCTGACGGTGTACGGATCTAGCCTGGGTCGTGCATTTCGTTGTCCCTGCCTTGTTCCCTGAGTACCGGCAGCCCCTCCAGTCGACGGTGTGCGCGATGGCAGGCATCGGCGACATCCCTTGGCCAACACGTGATTTGCTGCCCGTGCCTCATACTCTGTGTGCCAGCGGCCCCTCCAGGCGACAATGTACGTGATGGTGGGAAGCAGCGGTGGCCCTCCCTGTGGCGTAGCGTTGCTGCTGTATCCATAGGGCTTAGCCCTCTGGGAGGCCGGTTGTTCAGATCTAGCTCTAGTGGCTGCTTTATTAAATCAATACACATAATTAACGTTGAATCGCATGCCAACTGGTATATATTATTATGCTGATTGAAAGAACACCAAATTATCATGGTTATGCCAATTTTACATGATATTAGATCAATACACATAATTAACTTTCAATCGCATAGCAACCAGTAGATAGGTTGTACGTGTGGTTGTAGGTCCATTCTACGTGACATCGGTATGCAGAATTAAAGTTCAGGTTGTTAGTCAGGTGGTTATTTTTACGTGATATTAGACCAGTACGCCCAACTAATCGTGCTCACTATATCTAAAAGTATAGAAGTATATTGAGATGGACGCTTGATCATCTGTACTAACCAATATATTGTTTGTACATAGATCACTTGAAATTAAAGTTCACATCACCACTAGCTAATTGCTTGTATGTTATATTAGTCAATATGCAGAGTTAAGGTTCAACTCATCAGTCATTGATATTATGTTACTATGTAGACTGAAAGCTCAGATAACTTTCATGTGAGGTTTAAAATTATCAGTATCTATCGGTCGTGGACCATTGATAATTAAGGTTTATTGGATCAATGGCTGATAATGTTTAGGTATAGTTATGAAGATCTATCAGTTGTGGTCCATTTATAATAAAGGTCCACTTGATAAATGGCCGGATCTATTTAGGTACAATTATGAAGATCTATCGGTTGTGATATGATTAGATGTAATTCTGAGATTTGTCGGTTGGTATATGTTTATATACAGTTACAATGATCTATTGGCCGTGATCTGTTGAGATACGGTTATGAAGATCTAATGATTGTGATTTCGTTAGTATATTTATGATGATCTATCGGCTGTGATTTATTTAGGTACAGTCATAAAGATCTATCGGTTATGGTACACTAATAAAAAGAGGATCTACAAGATTAATGGCCGGATATTTTGCTCTTTTATGGGAGTTTCTATTAAATCTATTTTTCTGATTAACCCATTGTGTACTTTTAAACATGATAGAATAGATTATGAATAAGTAATTCTCCCATGACCCATTCATATCTCTCCTCCCCTAACTCAGCTTGAGCCAAAGCCCATTTCTTCCCCTCCTATCTCCCTCATTCCTGTCTTTTTACCGTGGGCCAAATTCCTTCCCTATAATTTGAATAAGTTAGGCATTCCTAGCTCCACAGGTGCACTGAACAAGCTATTGAACTCTGGAGCTGTAATGGATAGCAATTGTCCTCTAGTTCTTTAGAGCATGACATCTTGATTTTCTTGTTCTATCCAAACAGTGGCATAGAACTCCCTGATGATCTTTTTTCATAGCCTTGTTGTAGATTGCATAAAAACTTAAGTCCTAAGGTGTGGATCAGATGTGGTAAAGCTCTCAATCTTCGATCACTCAAGGCAGATCAATCAATGGCCTTGCAATCTACATATCCTTTGGAGGATAGGATCTCATGATACACCCCCTTTTGATGATCATTGTGAAATCTGGGGTCTGTGCAGTCTGGTTCCAAGAACTCCTTATCCTCACTGAAAAATGGGCAGGTAGACCTCATCCTGATGAAAGTACTAGGGCTCATTGAGACAATCCTGCTTTTTGATTTTCTTGGGTCACACTTGGGGAGCTTCATA
>JAGXJF010002495.1:0-20459 GCA_019208055.1 Stipa capillata
AAACATAAAATCAGCGCTACCAGTTACGTCTGATGCTATTACGAATAGAATTACAGTACAAAGCTAACCCAAAGCAACTACTCCTTCGAAATCGTGGTGCAAAATCAAAAGGGTCAAAAGCTCACCAATCAAACAGCATGGGCACAGCTACGATCAATACAACAAGAGTATGAAACCACGAAATAAACAAATTGACGAGGGAAGAGGGATGACTGACCGACGGGAGCAAGAGGTGGTGGTGGAGGCGGGGGCGGCGAGGAACCCTAATTCCTGACTCGAGTAGAGTTTTGGGGTGGCGAGGAAGACGGCGGTGCGGGGAGGAGTCCGGCAAGGAGGCAGCCGGTGGTGTCGGGCTCGGGGGCGGCATCGGGCTCGGAGGCGATGCCGGACGGGGGCCTCGGGCGGCGGCTCGGAGGCGGCGCCGGACTGGTTCCTTGAGCGGCGGCGTGGACGGGGGCCTCGGGTGGTGGGACGGAGGCGGGCACGAGCTGCGGTGGGGTGGATGGGGGCCTCGGGCGGCGGCACGGTAGCCTGGCGGTGGGGATAGGGCTTGTTGTTCACGGCTGGTTCGAAAAGAGAACGCGCGAGACTGCGAAATTTCACCAAGTCCTCGATTAAATAGTGTAATATCACCACTGATGGGCCCTTACCATGCGCCCGTCAGTGGAAGTCCTGTGTCCATCACTGACGGGCACCACTGACGGTTACAGAATCTATGCCGTCAGTGAAAGTATACTACCACTAACGGTTACAGAATCTATGCCCGTCAGTGAAAGTATATAACACTGACGGGCATGGTGTCCATGCCCGTCAGTAGATCTGTTTTAGGTTTTCATACTAGTTGCTCGATTTCTGGGTTTGCAAAGTTTTGCGGAGTGAAATAAAGGATGATTTTAGGTTTTGCGGAGTGGACTTAGGGGCTAATTTTAGGGTTTGCGGAGTAGACTTAGAGCATACATGCAACACATGCCTATTTCACCAAGTCTCGAACATAATTAACCATTAAATTCATCAAAACGATATTATTACACATTGAGGTTTGTTCTGAATTGATCGAAAAGCTAGGTTTCGTCGTCTTCGACATGCTTCTCAATAGTAGTTTTGATCTTCTTGCTGGTATACGTCAGTCCTTCGGCGTGACTGCGTCTTATGTAGGGACACGCATCTTGAGTACCTTTGCACCTTTTGCTCATTCGATCGTCAACATCTTCTTCATCTGTGTTCGGATCGTTGAATTGGTCGTAGTCCTCTTCATCAACTACACCATCGACTCTGACAATACTCCTTTTCCCTTTCCTCACGACAACGCGCTTCTTATTCTTTGGGTCGGTTATGTAGAAGACTTGGGCGAGTTGTTTGGCTAATACCCATGGCTCATCTTTGGGGCTGATTGATTTGACTTGACGTGACTCCATAGGGATTGGTGGAGGTATGACCATGGTACTGGTGTTCATATCTTCGATTCTGACGTCTTTCACCCATCTGACATAAACATGGGGATCTTGGTCACGGTGTACTCAAGTTCCCAGATCTCTTCGATCACGCCGTAGTACCTACACTTCTTGCCATGATGACCAGTTCTAGACTCCTGCGTTACACCGCAGTTCTGGTACGTACTGTGCCGGTCTTGAGCCTCCGTATAGAATATGTATCCATTGATATCATATGATTGCCACGTCACGACTTTGCTATCAGGTTCTTGTGACAACATTCGGACGGTTTCTTCTGCTCCATTAGTCGGCGCCCTTTCGTACCAGTAGTCCTTTAGCCACCCAGAGAACTTTACGTTATGCTCTGTCGTGAGCGCAACTGTGCCCTTTCTCGGATTCGCTTCACGCAACTGTCTGATGTGGATCTGAATGTAAAGCCGTACCACAGCCAAGTGTTGCAACACCACGAAATATGCTCTGTTGTAGTTATCTGATCTTTCCGATCGATACACATGTAAATTTTTATGCCCGATCGCACCTTTACCGTCGAGCCTGCCTGTGTGCCGCGAAACTGGAACACCTATAGGTTTTTGATCACGCATGTAATCTGTGCAGAACTCGACGCCCTCTTCGGTAGCATAGCCTTGGATGATGCTACCTTTCGGATGTGCTCTGTTACGAAGGTAGCGCTTGATAACCCCGTTGTACCTTTCAAACGAGTACATGTTGTGCAAAAACACGGGACCAAGGTCCAGTATCTCCGGGACGATATGGATCATGAGATGTACCATGACATCGAAGAATGCTGAAGGGAAATACATCTCAAGTTTGCATAGTATGACAGTGATCTCGGCCTTCAGTTTCAGGCAGCGTTGCACCGTGATTGACTTCTGACAGATAGTGTTGAAGAAGTTACAAAGGTCCGTGATCGTCTTGTGGACACCTGCCTCCATGATACCTCTAATTGCAACAAGGAGTATCTGTGTGATCATCACGTGGCAGTCATGAGACTTCATGCCAATCAGTCGGTGAGTCTTCATGTCAACAAGTTTTCGGATGTTTGCGGAGTAACCCAAAGAAACTTTGACACCATAGAGGCATTCGCAAAGGCTGTGGAGCTCGTCTCTACTCAGAGTGTAGCAGGCAGCAAGACAGCTGGTCTTGACTCTGATACCATTCTTCCCCGCCTTAGTCGTTTCTCTGGTTGCCCACAGCTCAGGTCTTATATTCATGTGTTGCATGTCTGCTCGTGCCTTCGGTCCATCTTTTGTCTTGTCCGGAATGTTGAGCAAGAGACCAAGCAAGCTGTCGCAGACATTTTTCTCGACATGCATTACATCAATGCTGTGACGTGTGTCTAGGTGAAGCCAGTAAGGCAATTCCCATAACACAGATTTCCTTTTCCAGACGCCCTTTACCAGTGGTTGTTTCTTTTCTTTTCCTAGCTCAACTTCGTCCATTTCATTCAAGAGATCATAGATTTCTTGTCCGATCTTCTCGCGAGGCTTTGGACGGATTTCTTTTGTTCCGTCGAACCTTTCCGTGTCCTCTCTCCATGGGTCATTCATGGTCAGCCACCTTCGGTGTCCCATGAACACGATTTTTCTAGAGCCCTCTAAGAAAATACTTGTCGTTTCTTCCATGCACTTAACACATGCTTCGTATCCTTTGGTGCACTGACACGCGTTGTTCCCGTACACGGGATAATCTTGCACCGTTGTGACCAACAGGCCTTTCAGAGTGAAGAACTCTTCTCTGTCCGCGTCCCAGACCTGAGCCCCTTCTCCCCATAGCGTAGCTAGTTCGTCCTTCAGTAGTTCTTGATACACGTTAAGATCTATTCTAGGTTGTTTTGGCCCTTGAATGAGAATAGATAGGTGCATGTACTTTCGCTTCATGCACAACCATGGAGGGAGGTTATAGATCCAAAGAACAACGGGACATGTGCCGTGTCTGCTGTTCATGTTGCCAAATGGATTTATTCTGTCCGTACTCATACCAAACCTTTAGTTAACAAGTGTAGCTGCAACATGCCTCTCTCCCTGACCATTATCGTGTTCTTGCATACACAACACGGACAACACATCTTGTTCGCACCCTTTTTCTCCCTATCTTCCTTGGCCACATCTAGAAACTCATTCAAAGTATCGACGAAACTCCGTGTTGCCCTTTTACCGTACATCCAACTTTGATCCATCGATCCCTACAACAACAAACTAATTGATTATAATCCAAATTAACAAAATAATCACAAAATTAATTCTCTTCTTTCATGTATTACATCGTACCAAAGAGAGCTCGCTAGCGCTGTCAAGAAGCAGACTCGAGAGCCTTCGAAATAGGGTAAGGAGAGAGAGGAGGGGAGGAGGAAAGAGAGGAGGGGAGGAAAGAGGGTTAAAAGAGATCTAGATCTAGATTATATATCTAGGAGGAGGAGGGAGGGAGGAGGGGAGGGGGAAAGAGAGGGTAGAGAGGAGGAGGAAGAGGATTGAGAGAGATCTAGATCTAGGGTTTAAATCTATATGGAGGAGGGAGGGAGGAGGGGGAGGATGAGGAGGAGGAGCATGGCTGCCGCACAATGTTAATTAGGAGGTGCCCGCAGCTGGCCGTGTGAGGAGGCGCGCGAGCTCACTGGCCAGCTGCGGGCGCCTCCATTATTATAAGCACAGAGCTATCACTGACGGGCGAACTATGAACTACGGAGCCCGTCAGTGATAACTCTGCCCTCGAAGGCAATCCGGGAGCAATCTTCCACTGACAGGCCTCAACAAACGTGTCAGTGAAGATCCGAGCTTTACTGACAGGCACGGAAGGTTCACCCGTTAGTGAATACTGTCTGTCAGTGGAGATGCCAAGCTGGGTACTCATTCCTCTTTTACTAACGGGCGGGTTGCCGTGCCCGTCAGTAGAGTTTGGTTCCTCGCCTAGTGTATAGCTTTTACTGACGGGTACGAGCTCGCCCGTCAGCGTTTCCTCTAATCAGCGACGGGCCTCCTCGTGCCCGTCAGTGATGTTCTTGTAGCAGAAGTATTTTTTGAGGTAGTGCATACAAGCTTTGCAGGGGCACCACTCATCACTTCTTCCTCATCATCATCTTGGTTTCTGCCCCGCTTATATCAAGATGTGTTGCACACCGGACATTTGTGCAGCTCTGTATACTCCTTGCGATAAATAATGCAGTCATTTCGACAAGCATGGAGTCTCTCTACATCCAATCCAAGGGGGTAGACCACCTTCTTGGCTTCCTCGGTGCTCGTAGGCAACACGTTCTCCTTTGAAAAACCGTCACAAGGTAAGCCAGTGTCTCATCGAAGTTTGCGGACAGACAGTTGTGGGCTGCCTTGATCCTTAGAAGTTCTAGCGTGACTGATAGACGCGTGTGTTCAGGATCGCAACTGCGATACAGTGGTTTTCTCGAGTCTTCCATCAGTTTCGTAAACTTTGCGACCTCTCTTTCATCCTCGGGGTCTTCGACCACGTGGTCCGCCATGTGACTATCCCTCAACATTTCAGCTAAATTATTCTCCGCCTCTCCCGTCAAGTCATCCCTACATTCAGAAATATGGTCTTCATCTTCTTCTGCGTCTTCATGTATGGCCTCTTCTTCTAAACGTTCAGGAGTAGTTAAAATTTCCGTCTCCTCACCGTGACTTGTCCAACGTGTATAACCTTCCGTGAAGCCTTTAGTCAACAAGTGTAGCTGCAACGTGCCTCTCTCCCTGAACATTATCGTGTTCTTGCATACACAACACGGACAACACATCTTGTTCGCACCCTTTTTCTCTCTATCTTCCTCGGCCACATCTAGAAACTCATTCAAATTATCGACGAAACTCCGTGTTGCCCTTTCGCCGTACATCCAACTTCAATCCGTCGATTCCTACAACAAGAAACTTATTGATTATAGTTCAAATTAATAAAATAAATACAAAATTTATTCTTTTCTTTCATGTATTGCATCGTACAAAAGAGATCTAGCTAGCACTGTCAAGAAGCGGACTCGAGAGCCTTCCGAAGAGGGTAGGAAGAGAGAGAGGGGAAAAAGGTGGAGAAGAGGGAATTTTCAAAGAGATCTAGATCTAGATACATCTAGAAGGAGGAGGGAGGAGAAGAGTGAAGTTTCAGAGAGATCTAGATCTAGATACATCTAGAAGGAGGAGGGAGGGAGGAGGGGAGGGGGAAAGAGAGGGGAAATAGGTGGAGGGAGGGTCAAGAGAGTTTTAAATCTAGATTGCATACATCTAGGAGGTAGAGGGGGAGGAGGGGAGAATGGACAGTACCAATTGGAGGAGGAGCAACGCTCCAGCGCGATGCAGGTGGAGGCGCTCGCAGCTGGCCGTGTGAGGCGCGCGAGCTCACTAGCCAACTGCGGGCGCCTCCCCTGTTTTATGTGCAGACATATCGCTGACGGGCAGCCATAGGAGCCCGTCAGTGACAAGTCTGCCCTAAGAGGCTATCCGGGAAGCAACTTCCCCTGACGGGCGCCGAGGACCCGTCAGTGGAAGTAAGACCTTCGCTGACGGGCCGAGATTCTAGGCCCATCAGTGGAGGATCTCTGTCAGTGGTGAGGCCAAAATATCCCTCTCCTCCTACTTTTACTGACGGGCGCGTCTGTGCCCGTCAGTAAAAGTCATCTCTCCCGGCGTCGTAGTCAGTTTTATTGACGGGCGTTTTGCTGCCCGTCAGTGATGTTTCTCATCAGTGACGGGCAACCTCTTGCCCGTCAGTGATGATCGTGAAGCAGAAGTGTTTTCTGAGGTAGTGTTCTCAGTAGAGTTTGAACTGTGATATGAAGTTGTTAATTGTGATCGTTCCATATACCACGTGTGTATGATTGAAGTATATGGAATCGATCGTAAAGGAATGACGTCTTCTTTTAGTGTTCACTCCGTGAAGTGTTCTCAGTTTGAGTGACCCGCTAGCTGAAATGCAGTGCCGGCTAGGCAGGGTGTGGACGGTAGTACCGGGCTTTCGAGCGACCCACTAGTCTTCAGGCTAGGTTAGGGTGTGGGTGCGACTGTCGGGCTCCTCCGGGATGACTCTACTTAGTGAACTTAAGAGCAGCGTTAAGTCTTTACCGCATCAGGGAATTGTATGTGGTTTTAGGAAGTCTAATCGCTTCTGGCCGGTTTGACCAACGGTGAAGGCATATGGCATCGGTAAGCGTATGGTGCGTTGGTCAGGTGTCAGACCACTTTGTCTCGGTGTCCACGGCACAGGTACCGTGCCACCAGATCGACTGGTTTCTCGGTCCTTGACGATTATTCGTCCCTTACCCATATATAATTCCGGGGTCCGTAACATTGGGCTGCAATTCCGGCCCATCCCTGTGAAACCAAATAAAGCCTAATTAAGGCGGGAGGTAGGAGCTCCCCTCCCCAACACCAGATCAATACACGCACGCGCCTGCATCAATAGCCATTCAAGAACATGCCATCGTGCAAGCACCAAGCCGGAGAGTGTACGCACTCCTGAATCCTGAAGCTGGTAACCAGCCCGTGTTGATTTGTCGCAACTTCGCTCTGCTCCCATCTGCAGTCTCACGAGCATACTGCAGCGGCGTGCAGCAACCAGAAATTGGCGAGTTCGATGCAAGAACGACACACGAGTTCGATGCAAGAACGACATACTGCCACTAACCATATATTCCATATACAAGCAGTAGTGACTTGAAGCAAGTTCCACCCTATATGGATTGGAACTGATGTTGCCGATTGAGCTGTACCAAATACCAAGCTAGGAACCACTCATCAAATACAGTTCACCTCCCGGTCTAATGAACGAATGATGGAAACCAGCAAAGAGAAATTATCAGAGTTTACTTCCACGAACGCAATCAACAAAAGATCTACTCAAAGGACACTGAGGCCCCGTTCGGGAACCCTCCAGCTCCTGGCTCCGCACGCGGCGCGGCCGGGAGCGGTCCCGAACGGAAAAAATCCGTGGAGCGAAATCGGTGGAGCGGAGCGGCCTGCAGCACAAAACGAGGAGCGACCATTTTGGCTCTCCGCGGATCGGCGAACGGAGGAGTTGGGCGTATTTACCCGCGTTGCCACCGGTAAGTGTGTTGCGAACCGGTTCGATCCGGCGAGGCGCCGCCGCCGCCGCCCATCCCGCCCAAGCTCCGCGCTCCTCCGCGGCGGATCCGGCGGGGGCCCCGAGCTCCGCGTGTCGGATCCGGCGAGGCGCCGCCGCCGCCGCCCATCCCGCCCGAGCTCCGCGCTCCTCCGCGGCGGATCCGGCGAGGCGCCGCCTCGCCCCGAGCTCCGTGCCGCCTCGCGTGCCGGAGGACGCCCCGACCCACGCCCCGCCGGAGCTCCTCGTCCCAGGTGCGCCGCCGCCCGCGGAGCCGGAGCGCCGCGCCGAAACTTCACCGGATCCGCGATTCGCAATGAGGGGAGCGGAGCGGGCTGCCGAATGCTCGGGACGCTCCCGGATTTTTTTCCCGGCGCGGATCTCGGCCGCGCGGAGCCGGATTCGGGGATCTCGCGGAGCTGGGCGAGTCCCGAACGGGCCCTGAATCAAACACATTAAGTCAACTCAGAGAGTGTAGTACACCATGCATCAACAAGAGCATCTACTAGCTGAGTCAAGCACAGGAGCCACAAGAGGAATCAACGAGAGTTTTGGTGTTGAGACTTTTATTTTCTCGAACTTGCGTCTAGATGCGTGTCGTTTTGTATTAGAAGATTGCCAAAGAAGGCACAAAGCGTACAACACACAAAAACAAAGAAAAAAAGGACAAGAAAGAAGAAGAGAAACAAAACAAGACCTCTAAAAACTAACAAAACAAAACAGAGAGAAAAGGAACCAAATGAGGATCAGAAAGAAGCAGTTGCAGCCGGAACCCGGACTACTGCCGCTGCAGCTGAAGCTGAAAATTGGTCTGGAGGTCTTGAGTGCTGAGGCAGTTTCCGAAGCTCCTTCGCCCCTGCCAACTTCCAAAGCTCTGCCTCCGTCAGGATCAGCTCCACCAGCGCTTGGCGATCGGGCCTCTCAGATTCGAAAACGCAAGAGTTGCGCAAGCGCCACAACCGCCACAGAGTGAGGATGATTAGCGACGGGCAGGCCCTTGGCCTTGGACCCTAACCGCTGAGCCACCGACTCAAGCCAATCGTTGAGATCATCATCAGCTGATGGCATAACGGCATCAGTCCCATATGTCCTCAGCACCTGGAAGCAGACATCCCGGGAGAAGACACAAGAGGTTAGCAGGTGCAAAATTGATTCATATGCTTGATCACAGAGAGGGCAGGCTGCCGGATGTGGCAATCCCCAACGCACTAGACGATCTGCTGTCCAGCACCGGCTCGCCGCGGCCAACCAGGTGAACACCTTGGCGTTGAGACTTCAGATGCATTTTATTTTAGGGGTGGGTGATTGGTAATCTCAGATAATTGGTTTGGTTTAAACGGTTTTCCATGGAAGTTGAGATTACGAATAACACATCAGATTTTAGCCCTGCCTAAAAGTTCCTGTCATCTTGCTTTCCAGGAGGTACCAAAGGACACTGAAAGAAATATGTAAAAAGTGATGAACAAAACTTTAGATAAAGAAAGACTAACAATTTGTCAGTGAGGCAACTTCAAAGCCGAGGGAGAATTAAAGGCAAGCTAATGCATGCTGCCATTAGGTGAGGATTAAACATCAGCTAATCTTTCCAGAGGAGGCTCAAGTTATGGGACTAAACCTACAATAAGAACTCTCGTTCATAACAGTAGTGTAAGTGACTTAATCTACTAGAATATTGATCTGCAGAAAAATTAACAAGTGCTGTTTAAAAAATTGCAAACATGATCTAGCAAATCCCTGAGAAAATCTAGGCTCGCATCTACGTAAGAAAATGCAACAAATTATTCGAGAATGAATTTATGTTATTTTGTGGTTGACTCTGCATACAGGTCTTGATGCATTGAATCACAAAGTCAAACTAACTGACATGATTAGTCTGACCTAAAAGATCTCCAAACTGAGATTTTACTCCTCCCCAATCTGTGCCGCGGTAACATTATCACCACAATTCTGCGTGGTGGAGCTGATCCAAAGAGGGTGGATCTTGCAGACAACTAACAATGTAAACAAGATGGCTGCCACTATTATTCATTTTTATATGGAAGTAAAAGAGGATAAGCAAATAGAAATCATGTGTAGCTCATAAGTCAACCATCATGATGAGTAGTTTGGAAGGATACTAGACGAGTTACCTTAGCTAAATCACATGGCAATAGTGAAATGTACTTGGACAGGTACATATGCATCATAAGAAAGCAAGCTTTCTTTCATTTTTAAACCGCATCATGTTTCGAAATCTGGAAAAATAAATTTCCTAACATTCCTATCTAGACCATTATAAATACCTAGCTTGTTGTAGCTGTAGCAGATCAACTTGAGTAACACATGTGGTTAGTGTTTGATATTTCCAGTGTTTCAGGAAATGGAAATTCCAGTGATAAAGATGGATGAGCTACATGGGGAAAAGAGGCCAGAGACACTTTCACTTCCCCACGATGCCTGTGCACGATGGGATTCTTTGGGTAAGCAAGCAAATATAAGATTGCTATCTTGATAAAATAAAATTCCACTCTACTTTCTCAATTTGCCATTTGTCATGCACTCATGCATGAATAACTGTATGTCAGGTGGAGAACCATGGGATCAACAATGACCTCATGCAAAACATCAAAGAACTGGTGAATGAACACTACGAGCAAAACATGGAGAAGAACTTCTACAGTTCTGAGATGGGAAAAAGCCTAGGTCCTGATAAAGTCGCCTCAAATGTTGACTGGGAGTGCAGTTTCATGTATCATCATCAGCCAGAATCGAACATTCATGATATTCCTGATGTTGCTTTGGTGAGTTTGCAATGTAAATAACGGTAAAACTTAGTATTATCCTCTTATCACATTTGTCATGTCCAGTAAATTGGGAAAACATAGATATCAGGAGTTTGTAAAGCGTACTAACACAAAGTAATGAACTATGCAGTATCACCATTCCTGAATATGCTGAAGAAATAGTCAAGCTAGCCGAGCAGCTAGCAGAAGTCATGAGTGAAAATCTTGGGCTGGATAAGGATTACCTGAAGAAAGCATTCTCTAAGCCTTCTGTAGGCATAAAGGTGGCAAAATATCCAAGGTGTAGTCATCCAGATCATGTGATGGGACTCCAGGGACACTGATGCCGGGGGAATCATACTTCTATTTCAAGATGACTTGGTCCCAGGTTTGGAGTTCGTGAAGGATGGTAGATGGATCCCAATACCACCAACACAAGGCAATAGAATTTTCATAAACCTTGGAGATCAGATGGAAGTAATGAGCAATGGAATATATAAGAGCATTTGCCATCACGTACTCCCAAATAAGAACGGGAGCCGCCTATCTATTGCAGCATTCTACAACCCAAGTGCAGATGCTATAATCTGCCCGGCTCCAAAGCTTGCATATCCTAGCCAATACCGTTTCCAAGACTACCTTAATTTCTATTCCAGTACAAAGTTCACTGACAAGGTATCAAGGTTCAAATTACAATGATATTCAAGTGACTCGCATCAAAAGTCACTGCATGTACCGTCCCTAAGCAAAGGTCAAGAAGTCCTCGTCAAAACTATGTATTGTGTAATTGTGTTGTCAGTCTTTACTTTTCACTAGAGAAATAAAACTGCTCAATTTACCTGTATATTTGCTTTTCCGCAACTGCAAAGTAGCACAAGATAGCTGATGAAGAACAACTACAGGTGATAAAAATGACACTATCATGCTATGTTAATAGGCCACAATCACTGAAGTCTAAATTTATCCCAAAGCTTAGTAAAGCTCTCTTCATTTTACTGTCTATTTGGCAGTCACATTGCCTATGACTTGTGATATGCCCATGTGAAATATGACTCAGAACAGTTACATAGCAACAACAAAAAGAGGACAACGAGGCATGTATATACTAGAAAACATTCCATCCTCAACTGATTAGTTCAAGAACAAAAACTACTCTGTAGTTTTCTCATTGGGTTCTCTAGGAACAAGTAGTATATGTCCAAGACAATCACTAGAGTTAATTGAAACAGAGATCTAACCACACATCATCCACTGATAAAAAGGTCAAGCATATGAGCACAGCGTTTTGTCTAACATTAAAGACGTCTCATGGTTACACTTCAAATTGAAAACCATAAGGCTTGGAGAGGAACAACTGGTGAAATGGCTGTTGCATTATATATAGTTGTTACAGTTTCACATCCATTAAGTTCCAGCGGGCCCTTTTATATTCCCTTAAACTGGACACTCTAGATTTCATGACAACCTTGCTTCATTTAAGTCATCTATAATAAAATTCTGTTCTTCGAGTGTCGGTCTAATAAATAACATTTCACAGTAAATTAACTGCTTTTTTTCGTATATGAATCATTCTTCCATGGTTCCTTGAACTACAAAAGCTGTCCATTTTACAAGTCAAACAAAACAATCCTTACACGAAATTACACACTTCAGTTAATTTGAATGGACATGTAAGCTCACCAGCTGTTCAGCTTAAACACTTCAAGACATCACTTCAACTCGCAGACCGCAGTTTTACCAATATAGCTTTAGTCAGAAAAGTATTGGTTCTCTCAGCAGCTCTCTCAAGCAAAACACTGTGAGTCTTACATTGATGCCAACATTTCGAGACGAAGCAAAGCAAAAAGTTTCCAAATTTTAGCGACCTTGGGAACTTTAATGCCATCTCATCAATCACGGACACTAGCTTTCCAATGGTGCTTGGTGTCAAGCAAATGTCTTGATTGAGAATGCTGTAGAACAGTGCGAAGAGAGATTCTGTCCAGACCAGATCGCCACCAATATTCTCCTGATGCTGAGGCATACAAACTGGTCTCCGCTCTCTCTCCTCCCCTGAAAGCAGCCTATGGCAGAAGGCAGTGACATGCAAAGGATGCATGCAATCCTTGACAATCCGTGCGAGCACATCACACTGAGAAACATTCAGCCCTTCCTTTCTATAAACTAGTGGAAAGAGGACAGCCTCCAGTGCAGCAGCTGGGTGGTGTTTGCAGAGATCCAATACAGCAGAAAGAAGAACAGATGAAACTGCTCTTTGAAGGTCGAGTAACTTCGGTAGGACAAGAGAACACAGCACAAGTGCCGGCCCTTTTCCGTGCATTCCGTCGCCCTCAAGTAATAAATTGGAAAGCAGAACCTTCACCGTGTCATCATCAACTTGCCATGGCTTTACTAAGCTAAGCACTGCCTCAGCATTCTCGGACTCGACACAAAGATCCTGCAAATCCTTCGCCATGCGCTGAGCTCCCAAAACTGAGTCCGTCATCACAATCTCCTTCTGCAGAGCCAACGCCCTCTGAATAACTGAATCCCTGAGCGGAGGAGCCGGAGGAGACTGAACACACCCAACCTTCTGCATCGCCAAATCCTCGTCTTGGTCCAACACCAAAGAATCCAACCCAACTCCATCCAAACCATCTCCGCCGCCACGGATCCCACTCCCCATCGCACTTCGGTAATCGAGAGGCAACCACGGCAGCACAGGACGTGCCCACTTCGCGGCTTCTTTAATCCACGGCGGCGGCTCGTGGAACTCCTCAATGAACTCCTCGGAGACATCAAGAACTCCTCCCTCGGGCAATCCGTCGAGCAGGTGGCGGGCGCCCCGGCGGACCCAGAAATCGTACCGGCCAGCTGAGGCAGAGAGGACGCGGGCTGCGAGGGAGCGGAGCTGGAGCGGGTCGAGGAAGGAGGCGGAGGAGGAGAGGAAGGAGAGCGCCTGAGACTGGAGCAAGGGCGGGAGGGTCTGGAAGAGAACGGCGGGGGGTTCGGAGGCGGGGAGCGTGGGCGCCGGGGAGAGGAGGAGGCGGAGGAGGGCCGCGGCCGGAGGAGGCGAGCTAGGGCAGTCGCCGGAGTGGAGGGGGACAAGGTGGCGGCGTTGGGCGCGGGGGAGGCGAGGAGGTGCCGGAACAACGGCAGCCACTGCTCCATTGGAAGTAGCGTCTTGGCGGTTGGGCGGGAGCGTGGAGTTCCCACGATTTTGTTTTCCTTTCTCCTTTTTATATCTCGAGTGACTGAGAATAGCGGTTTTCTTTCTTTTTATTCGGTCTTACAACGAAGATAGTGGTAGAAATTCTGTGACTTTAGTGTATGCGCTAGCTAGTGCTCTCCCACGACAGAGAATAGTGGTTTCCTTTTTTTTCTTCGGTCTTACGACGAAGATGGTGATGAAAATTCTGTGGCTTTGGTGTCTGCGACAGCTAGTGCTTTCTTTCGAGTCTTGGTGCTCGTCCTCTAGATTCGTTCTTCTACCTTTATATATATATATATATATATATATATATATATATATTTATATCATCATCTTCAATACAAAAGATATCAATTTAATTAAGATACTATTAATCTGCATTGTTCAATATCATTCATCTATTTTTCTAATTATCATTCGATGCCCATGGGTGAGTCACTTCTCCCCTAACCGCCCCTACGCTGAACCCCTGCTAACGCTTGATCCCCCACTAACGCTACCCTGGCGCTCCACAGTGCCCGTTCCGGGCTCCTACCTCCCCGAACTCTACCTCCGCTGACGCTGCAGCCACGCGCTCCTTGACCGCCTCCAATCCAAAACTCGCCCGATCTGCCTCCTCTCCCCTCAGATTTGCCTCCTTCTTACCCCAGATCCCCTCCACACCTTGATTTCCTCTTTAGACCCATGGTGCTCATCGTGGAAAGGCTAATTAAGCTTGGGGGGCAAGTACGGAGCGTGCCGGCCAAACGGTTGGAGTTGAGGCCGAGGACGGCAAGGAGGCCAAGCTCACCAGGGAGCGTGCCAGTGAGGCTCACGGTGTGTGCATAGAGATCGTCGGGCACCTCCGCTCAAACACACCGTGCTAGGCGCAGCACCCGCGGGTCAGGTTCTCGGTGTCTTTGGCGAAAGCGAGCTTCGGTGCCTGCAACGTCACGTACGTCCTCTGCATCCATGCACACTCGTGCATGCATTGATGAGCTTGCGTGCGATTTGTTTTTGTGTGTGTGAGAATCAGGTTGAGTTGGTTGAATTGGAGGCAAATGCTTTGACATGCTTTCATGCTTGCATGAGCCAGTGGCCAGAGATGGTTGGCCGGTAGCGTAGAGGAGAGCGGCAAGATCCTCGCCTGTACGTGAGGCCGGAGGCGGAGCTCATGCGAGTGGTCATCACGCCGACCGGCAACCTCGACAAGACTGCATGCCGAGCCAGAGGTGGTCGGTGGTGACGGCGTGCTTTTCCCACTGGGGGTATGTCTGCCGGGCTGGTATTGCCGTTGCAAATGGTGGCGTGAGTGTGGCCTAGGGCTGGTGGAGGCATAGACGAGAAGGCCCGTCGTGGCCTACGGTCTCTTGTCGATTCCAACGGTGAACTGGTGAAGCCTGTGGGGTGTTGATTTGCGGCTACGAGGGCCGACAGGGCCTCCCTCTTCGCCTCTATTGCATCCACGTCAGCTTCCTCCATTTTTCTTGCTGAGACCCGGAGTGCCCCTTCTTCGCGTTTGATTTGTCAATTAGTTTGGGTTTTGGAGTTTTCTTGCCAGTTGCGTGTCATTGCATCTTTGTTTGGATGTCGTTCCTCTCATCCTCTGCAGCTCTTTGTTGCTATTATAGTTGTACGTTTGGTTTGGATTTTCTTCCCTCTATATGATGCATTGCCTATTGGTTATTCAAATCGAAAGATGATGTAATTAACTAAATACATGTTCAGGCGGGTGGATCTGTCCTCGTAGTCCTCTTCATGGAGTAATGTCAGGCCCCTAAATTTAGGGATGGCTTGAGCTTGTGCATAAGCCGGCTGTCCAGCTAAGCTCCCCATAAGTCACAGTGAACATAAGCTCTGAAAATAAACCCTGCCTGTTAGGAACAACTTATAGAAGTGAGCTTATTGTGTATGATGAAAAGTGCAAAGACTGAAGTCGTTTGTTTGCTGTTTAATAGATAGATACATAAGCAGTAGGATCCATGCATATACCAACAATAACATTGTACCATGAGAATCGTCCAAATTTTCCACGTATTTTTCATTATGTACGGCGACTGATTTCCATTAGCATATAGTATACTAACATATTAATTTTCAATAGCGTATAGTACACCAACATATACGGCAACGAACATGCAATACATACACTCTTCACTCTTAGATCACCAACACATATACAAATCATAGCATATACACCAACCGACTCCAATAACAGCACAGGTCACCAAAATATTTCATGTACCCTAGAACATGAATAAAAAGTTTTGTTCCTAATCTAGCTGCTTGCAGCACATATCTTATGTAAGAAGAAAATATATTTTAAGTTCTAAGATTGCAAAACACATCTTATGACAAAACATTACAATTTTCAAATTCCAACTAG
Organism: Stipa capillata; assembly: GCA_019208055.1. NCBI lineage: Eukaryota > Viridiplantae > Streptophyta > Magnoliopsida > Poales > Poaceae > Stipa > Stipa capillata. The sequence goes on from JAGXJF010002495.1 coordinate 15,823, forward strand.
ATCGGTGCAATGTTTGACATCATGAGTAGACATCTCAAAGATTAACAAGTCCATGCTAAGGGCTTGCTCTGCAAGAGCATGTTTGCTGTTAGTGTTTTGTGCAATGAACTTCCTGGAGCAATTGAGAAGAGAGGAATGTCACCTCCACGGGTGGGCGCACGGAGGGCGGAGGGAGCGGCACTTGGTGGCGTCGCCTTGGGGCGGTCCACGGCGGGCATGGGGAGGACAGCGACGGGATGAAGGAGCGCTTGGTGGTGGTGACTCGAGAGGCACCTTTCACCAATGGCTGGAGGGAGAGGATGGGGACGATGGGCGTGGGGTGGACGGTAGGCGTGGGGAGGAAACGGTTGGGGTCGAAGAAGTGGAGGTGGGGAGGTTGCCGGGGCTTGTAGTGGCTGGCCAGCGTAGGCAGCTTAGGGACCAGCTTGGAGCGGGGCTTGGTGGCGACCGGCTCAAGCGGCGCTAGGCTGGCGACCAGCGTGTGGCAAATTTTGGCGGGGCTTGGCAGGGGCCAGCACGGGCGGAGCTTCGTGGCTCGGGCGGCGCTTGGGGCGCGACCGGTGCAGGCAGATATGGGCGGTGGGAGGTCGAGCGGGAGGCGGAGCTCGGCGGCGGGTGGTGGTACAAGGCAGTAGCGGCGGTTGCTGTCCTCACCTGCGTCTGCTCGGGGAGGATGTTGCATGGAGGGCGGGTGGCAGGGGAGACCGGCGGGGAGGGGGAGGGCAGCGATGGGGAGTAATGGTCAGAGCGGGAGGGTGGTGGCGACGACCACGGGGGAGGATGGTGGGCGCGGGGATCTGACGAGAGGAGCAAGTCTGCGGGTGGGGGAAGGGAGGAGGGAAAGATTTTAGATCTGAGTGGCAGTTTTTCTGTGATTACACTAAACTTTGAGGGCAATACTTCGGATAGGATAAGTGAGGGGGAGAAGAAACTCGGGAAGCCTCAAATTTGAGGCTTCCTGATACCAATAGGAATTTACACAAGCTTAAAATTTAAGCCCCATCTCAAATACTCCTTAGGTTTAGCTTTTAACTTATTTTATCCATAAGCTCCCCATAAGCTATCCCTAAAGAGGCCTCAAAGGTATTGTGCAATTAACCTTTTAGATTTCCTTTTAGTACAGTAGAATTTCCCATACGCTCACCTTTCCATCCATCCCTTTTATGCCCATGCCAGCTTCTCTTACAATTGCATGTTTAACAAAGTTAAATCGTCTATAGTATGCAGATATTCTATCGGTGATTTCTTTTGCAACAAACATAATTGTGTATTTAATGGCTATAAATGGAATAAGTAGTAGTGCAAAGAGGCAAGAGCTACAGATGTTATCCTTCGCCGTACTCTCGGTGTATGTATAAAACACCTAGATTAATTAAGTCCGTAGAGTTTTTGCTATTTAGCTCCCTAAAACCTCGGCTCTGTAGTTTTCTGCTTCCCCTTTCTTCTTCTTCCTTTTTGTTGTAGGTTAGCTTCTTTCTTTGGTTTGTTCTTTCCTTATTGGTTTGGTCGTGCTCACCGTGGTGACATGTAATCCTGGACGTCTCTTGGTCGTTTTTCTTCTAATATAAAATGATGCGTATTTAGATACATGTTTGAGAAAAAAATTATTTTGCTATTTAATTATGGTGCCTCTAGGTTGTAACCAGCCAATTTTCCTGAGGACATTAGAGCCCCCTCCCGAAACCTGCAATTACAATGTACATTTCGTCCATTTCTAATCACCATTGATTTGAATGGTACGACTTTTAACCAGCACTGGTTATTCCAAGGATTGCATCATTTGGCTCCCTCATTTATTTTCCACGAATTTATTGTTTTTCTTGCCTGCCCTCACTATTCACGCCACACCATTTTCACTACTACCGATGATTAGCACTTCATCCTTTTTCTTCCATGTGATATTTGGTAGTAGTTTATCAGTGACTACTCCATGTTTTAAAGAGATCAGCTGATTTTTTTTTCAATAGTCACTCTCCTTTTATAACACCTTATGCCAAAATGTAATCTAAATACCTGTTTATGGCAAGATTTCCACCGTATCCAGTATGTACACATCCTTTCTGTAGCAATGCATACAACATTAGGTCTCATTTAGTATATTCATTGTGACGACTGTACTTAAATCCTTAATTGTTTACATGGCAATACTTAATTAAAAATATTTATTTTCTACGTCTGTTTTGATCTTTTCAAACGGCATCACTTAGATTGGAAAATTTTCTGTTAATGTAGATAAACAAGTTCAACAAAAGGTGACACCGTTTATTGATCAGTTTTGTAGCCTCCGCTTGCATGGTAAACTAACAAACGTGTTTATGTGGACAGTGAATGTTATTCATTTCTCACTTATTCCTACATTTTGTTTCTGCATGCCTATTAGTAAAAGGTAAGGTATTAATAGGTTCACTTACGGTCTTTCAGACGAGGTCGAGAAGGTACTGAGTTCTTTATTGCGCGACATGGTACCAAAATATCGACTTAGCTCTAACACTTATGATTTTTTGTTTGACTAGATAATTGCCGGTGCGTTGCAACGGGGGTATAAATATTCTAGCACGTTAGCTCGTGATTTACCTGCCCATATTAATGTGATTGTGTAAAAATAGTAGGATTTTATTTGGTAAACACATATTTGGTAAGTATTTATTGGCAGGAAGATTGCAAAACAGGAAGGTTGGACGAAGAGTGGGCAAAACGCACTCTGCCGGCAGGAAAGGGAACGCTATTCTTTTTTTAAGTAGTAGAGATTTAGTGGTACTAATTCCTAAATTATCTATTGTAGTGTTAAATTTTGGTAGGTGTAGTCTTTAGCTTTGTTACAAGTAGCCACGTACTCCGCTAGAAAACATGTATTTTTTTACTATAAATAGTTGTGTTGTTGTTGTTGTGAGTACAACTAGAGTAGGAATAGAGACAGAGAACACAAAATGATTGTGATTCCTTGTATTGATCTTTGATGTTTTTACATATATATACACATACATAGGGACAGCAGTTGTAAACTCAAAAGGACGCATCCCTTTGAGGGGATGCTAGCAACTGCCAGAGTGCAGTTATGAATTGATCAATCGTGACTGTCGGAAGAGACGCGACGTTTCACAATAGTTGTTATCTTCTGCTAGATGTATATTGTATAGTTTCGTATTCATATCTTTGGATAAGAGATTTATTGCTTGTTTTTTCCAAGAGGACTCGACTTCCTCGTACATGTTAATAATTGTGAATTGTGCATTTTGCTTGAAATTTCTTAGTAATGCTTTTTAGTTATAGATGAAAATGTACTACAATCAATATGATTGTTAACTTTCATATATTAGGTTTAATTTATGTTAATCTAGAAGTGTTTTGCACGTGTACAATTAGTAGTATCGATAAAGTTTCGGGTCTTAAAATCATGAAATCTTCTGCAAGAGGGCGGCGGCTGCTGAGGCCCATAGCTGACCGTCCTGCCCCTTCTAGGCTTCGACTCAGGTCTTCCTTTTGTCTATGCGTTTATCTTGTCTTGTGTATTCTAAACATGATTCTTTTTCCGAAGGAAAACGAACATAATATTAAGAGAAATAAGAACTGAGATTCTACAACTAAATATATTTATAAATCATAAATAATAATTAAATTCGCTCTAATAATCGTAGCAATTCCACAAGCATCACTAATCAGCAAAAATAAGAAAAACAATGCTTATGCAAACTGACACGCGATTTTCTCAGCAATAATGGTAATTGTGCAAAAGTGGCATAATACATATTCATAAATGGATAAATAACATACATGAATGAGCAGTTAGAATAGATACGTTTTGGATGCATCATTGTTCTATTTTTATATAAAGAAGTAGCAAACGGATAAGTGTGGAGAAGAAAAAAAAAGTGAGCTATAAGGTCACAACAAGACTCAGAGAAAGGTCCAATCCACAATGAATGGTGGGTGAGTTAGAACATGAGTGGGCAACCTCCACCACATCAAGAAAAGAAGAAATGCCAAAATGACAAAGCTCAGAAGATCCAAGGACATCAACAAGTATGATTTACCAGGCAAGTGTGCATTGAGGAGAGTGTGAGAAAAATACAATGCATATTTGAGAAGCTTCTATAAGTGTTAAGAAATTTGCAAGACATCAGATAATTGATACACATATTTGTCCCTTAATCATTTGTTATAAACCACCAAAACTCACTTAGGGGGTCTAGATGCACTTTCATTCACAAACCCTTGCAACCCCCCGAGCAAACTACACCAACGGGAGGACCTCATCTTACAGAATGGTGGAAATTGAATGACGCACAAACTAAAAGGGACTCCAAACTATGCCAACGAGGAAACATCTCCAACAGAGGGAAGAACCACCATGTCCTACATAGTGGTGGAGTGTAAAAGATAAGCACCAATACGACGTCAAGATGATAACTAGCAAGCAGCAACTAGGAGAAAGGCAAGGAGGAAGCCCAATGATACCGACGGTCCGAGCAACAGACAAAAGCCCAAAGGCAAGGAAGAACCTAGATGAGCACGATGACACAAGGCATGAGCACACATCGAACACACGCACAACGAGCAAGGTGAAGCCAAGAAAGAGGACCACTGCCAGACAAGCACAGCATGGCCCCACCAACGGCAACATGGGAGGCATGACCATA
>JAGXJF010002496.1:0-92591 GCA_019208055.1 Stipa capillata
CAACAAGTAAACTAATAGATGGGGTGAATTTGTTGCCGAAGTTCAGATCCTTGGTGGAATCCTATGTCTTCGTTAGAGGAGCTCGATCACTTTGATCAAGAGTCGGCTTCCTCTCAAACATTTATCTCTTGAGGATGCACTTTGTGTCTCCTCGATTTCTTCGTGGTGTTCCTTTCCCTGACGGAGGTGGATTCCCACCTTCACATACTTCTTGAGGATCACCACAAACTTGGGAGCTCTCAAGGACTTCTAGCCATCTAGGAGACCCAATCTCCAACAGTAAAGAGTTTGACGAATGATTGGAGATCACTCAATGCTCTAGTGCTCAACAACTCTAGATCTCTTGCTCTCTTAGGATTTTCTTATAAGAATGAAAGGATTTGGGCTTGAGGAGGGTGGAGAAGTTTTCTTGAGAGTAGGATTTTAAAATGGCAAAGAGTTATGCTTGGATGGGAGAGAGTGAGTATAAATGCCGCACTAACAAAAAACTAGTCGTTAGGCTGAGTTCATGCTGAATCCATTTTGTACTCATCATTTTCTCCATGTTTGATCCTGATTATTGTATTTTCACTATATAAATTCATTTAATTGCTATTAATGATTAATTAATTGCCAGATTGTGTAAATCTCTCTTTAAACTTAATGTGTGTAGAATTGCTAAAAAAGGGGTAAAATCATATTTATTTGGAAACTACACGTCGAGAGGAGCACCTGCGAAAAAATGAGAGCCCGAACGGAGTTACCAGTAAGCTAACTGACTAGTGGCACAGGCATGACGGTCATGTTGCGTGATCGTACCCGCTCTTCAGCGGGACCATCGCGTCAAACACAACAACTTCTGTGAAGGGAATCCCTATGAGTTTGCGGTGGATATTCCGGAAAACTGCCCGCGACACTTCTTATCTATAAAAGAAGAGGGAGACACCAAAAGAGAGTTACCCGGAGGGAGGGATCCCCTCAAGGCCATTCAGATGTAATCTACAATCTCCACCATAGCCTCAATAACTCATCCACAAGTTGCAAGGGAGATCAAGGGAGGAAAGAGGAAGATCGTCTCTACCACGCTAAGCACCATCTTTGTTGTTCCTCGTCTCTCGCTTTCTCTCTTATAATCTCTTTTCTTAATTGTAGGATTGATTCTTTGTTTGAGTAATCTATTATTTCTTGGCTATTAGTAATCTATCATGTTATTGATCTATGAGTTGTTACTATGCATAGTTGTAATTTCGTATGCTGGTAATGGATGCATACGTTATCGGATTAATGCTAAGGGGTCGTACCGATGAGATGTGTAAGATAGGTATCGGGGTGACAGCGCATATCTTGATAAAGTCATTGATCATTTATTTGGGGGAATCACTAAGACCCACTTCTTTATGACGTTACCTTGGTAGCAAGGGGTATGGATGTACCTATATTTCGGTTTGCCCTCATACTTGCAAACATAGTATTTCTTTAACATGTTATAAATTCAATAGCCTAGAAATTATTCATTACTTGTCGTCCCGTCATTATGTCTTTTTATTTTATTTCTTAGTTTAATTTTTCATTGTCCTTTAGTTACTTTTTTATTAATCCTTGTTCTATTGCTTTGGTAGAAGTCAATATTCTAGTAGATTAATTCTTAATTACTATTTGGTGCAAGCACAACTATTCCTGTGACAAGTCTAGTTGTGAGAAAGGAAAAATGTTTATCATTCACTCCTGTGGTTTGACAATCTTGGGCTTAATATTTTCCTTGAAAGGTACTACGATGATTCGGTGCGCTTGCCAGCCATCATTTCACAGTTACCCGAAGTAATCCTTGTAGGCCTGGATACTTTGGGGTTCAAATCACAACGGCTATATTGAAACCTCAGGAAGTGCCAGAGAATTGACGAAGTCCTAGCCCGGAGTCTCTGGGCAAATGTCCAAATAATCCAGAGCCAAGACAGAGAATTGAAATCCCCAGAGTACGGACCTCTGGAGACTCTAGCTGACCTGGACACTTCGAGCATGTGTCCAGACACTCCGAGCATGAGACTGTGAAATGGGTTCCCGGGAGGAAGGGCCTCCAGAAATTCTTGTGAACCAGACATTTCTAGCATGTGTCCAGACACTCCAGACACGAGAAAATGAAATGGAATCCTTGGAGCAACGCTCCTAGATACTCTGCTCAACTTCTCTAAGGCATGTCCGGACACTCTAGGCATCTCTGGATACTACGGGTCACTAAAAACAATAGCTCTCTCTATTGAGGATGGAGACCAAAACTTGAAGATCTAATCTATGTGTTGACCATTTTGAGCATGAAGCTTTCTCACTAGCATTTCGAGGAACCACTCTTTATAGTACGATATTTCCTATACTCAATGTGATTATCCAAATCACAATAAACCCTTGGAAAAAGATCTATTCTTGATGAACTTTTGTCGTCTTCTTTTGAATCTCTTGGGGGTCGCCAATGCTAGTTAAACTTCACTTGAGGGACAAAAATCTGTGTAAACTTCACTTGAGGGACAAAAATCTGTGTACATACTCTGTAAAAAAAAGCATTAGTCCCTTAATTGTTTGCCATTAATCATCAAAACCCCCTTGGAAGGCCAAGATGCACATTTTATCTCCCCTTTTTGATGATTGATGATAACATGATTAAATCTTTGAATTTTTATTAAACAAGAATATATTAGATTCTTAGGTATATGATAAGTTCCCCCTAAATGTGTGCATCAATTGCTTTGAATGCACATGCACAAATTTTAAGTATGAAATTTGTGAGAGCTCCCCCCATATCTAAAATCTATAGGGGTGCATAATGTACAATAAGGCATATGAATGAAAGAACAATGCAATTTGAGATGTATGAACATGTGCATAGATATAATGATAATACATCACACATAGGTCCACACAAAAGTCATAGATCACACTTCACATGAAAGCATATGATATATAAGAGTTTACAAGCCAAAGAAGATCAAATAAACGTATGAGGCGTGTACTCCCAAAAGATAGCTATACCCGAACCCGCCAAGCCTAATAGATCTTACTTCTCCCTCTTTGACCTCAAATACCAAAAAAGGAAAACAAGCGTGCGATCCACCCAAGGGTGGACTCTGAGGGACTTGCTGAGGAAACCAGAGAGAGAGGCGACGAGTAGAATTGATCTGAGATCTCTTCATCATCATCACTTGGCATGTACTCTAAGCCATCGGGAGAGACATTAGGCATTTGAAGAAATTTCTGAACGTTCTTAGGCCAGATGGTGTTTTTCTTGATTGCACAGCTCAGGATGGACTACTTGACTGAGATGTTCTTGCACATGCCGAAGATGGATTTGGTTGCTAGGCATGCGAGGCTCAGGAGTCCTTGTTGCCTTCTTGGACGTAGATTTCTTAGAGATGGTGGAGGCATCAGTATCCTTCTCGGGCCTAGGTTGATACTTTCCATGGGCTTGATCCCTAACAAACTCTTGGCCAGATATGGCAACAATGAACCTTTAGAAATATGGAGCATACGGCAAACACTACTTCAGAACAGCAGATCAACGATGGGCCAGATCCTTGATCAATGATGGTTTTGGGGCCCATCATTTATCGATGGTCATTGATGACTTAGGTCATCAACGATGGATCTTTTACCCCTCGTTGATGACAAAATTATCAACTATGGGTAACTTTTACTATTCGTCATTGATGGGTGTTAGTGATCAACGATAGTTTTCTCTCTGTATCCGTCGTTGATGACTTCGTCTTGGATTGACGAGCTCATCAAGAGCACTTCGTTGATGGTTATACCCTCAGTGACGGTTCATTTCTATCGTCTGTCATTGATGAGTGATTCCTCTCTGGCGAGCATCTTAAACTACTCGTTGCTGATGACTGCTCCACCCTGGCTACAGGTCTTTTTTCTGCATTTGGCTAGTCTCAAGAACTACTAGCAATGCCCTCTGAAAAATAGTTGATAGTTCACATAGACACGCATGATTCCATCACAGATGAAAGTGCATTCAGTCCCAAGGAGTGTGGGAGGATGATCATCTAGCCCCAAGGTTTGGTTTTGATGGTTAATGGCAACCCTCACCTGTATCTAACATTTACAATGAGTGTGAACAGGGTTTTAGATGAACAGGTGATCAATCAAGACAACATCTGAGTGATGATGAGGCCTAAAAAGAGCAAGGAACCGTGAAGTTTAGAAGGGCTAGCTGAGCTAGTCTCCTGAGGCTCAGTTGCGAGGAAGCCGAGGCTGTGCTCGAGGGCAAGCGAGGTGATGGTGGCTTGATGGAGTTCAAGGACCGTGACTGCAAGCTGGATAAGACCTGGAGGAGCTAGGAAGCTGGTGGATCTGCGTCAAGGGGTTCGCTGTGCGTCTTCAAAGGGCTGTCGTCTTCAGATTGTTAGCTTGGAACCAGTGCTAAGATTCTGAGCGAGCTGGTCAGCGGCAGTGGTGAGTCCATTGTCCTCCTGAATTAGTTTTAGGCTTGTAGTGAGCCGGCCAGTGTTGTGCTCGGGTGCTGCCTGAGGCAACCGAGTCCACCTGAGTTTGGCATCTGAGACTCAGGTGGGTAGCTCAGCCGTGGCTAGTAGGTTACCTAGTGTATGTTAGCTGAGTCTCAGATAGGTGTGTCTGGTGGCTCTTTGTCTAACGTGGCATGAGGGTAACGGCTAGCTGCCAGGGACCCTATAAATAGGGAACCTGGGGAGGTTTCGACCTCAACCTTTACCTCTACCATAGAAAGCACCCTGTTGTTGGAAGAAAGAGCTCTTAGTCTCCGAGAGAGTGTTGCCTGTGTGCATCCACTGTGAGAGAGAGTTGTTTTGCATCCTGAGTGCTTCAGAATTGAGAGAGTTCATGGTACTGGTTCCTCCAAGAGTCTGAGAGATCTCTTGGAGTTCGTCTGCTCCAAGACCGGGAAGTTGGAGTCGTTGGTGAGCAAGCCAAGTCTTGTGTGGCTGCCTCCAAGCGTTTGTGAAGGCGATTTGGGTCTGCCTGTCTTGCTGCGGTGAGATCAAAAGGATTCCACACAAGATAAGTGAACGAGGAAAGAGCACGGTTCAGTGCCGGCTGTGAAAGCAGCTTCCTCAACGGAGACGTACCACTTTGCTAAAGTGGGAACTTTGGTAAAACAAACCTTTGTCTCTATTCGCTTATTTGTATGGTTTGTGTTCACTTGTGCTGATATTCATAGTTCACTCTCTGCTGCACACAACTGAGTTTTCCACCTGAGACTCAGTTGACACTAAGAGCAAGTTGTCTCCTTTACTATTCTGTCTATCTGTTGCACACAACTGAGTCACTCACCTGAGACTCAGTTGACACATAGTTGACTGCTCTGCTCTGCTTGCATTTATCTGAGTTATCTACCTGAGAGTCAGTTGCCTGAGTCAGTTGCTTAGGTTTGGCCCATTTATTTTAAGTAAAGCCCATTAGGTTTTAATTTTATAGAGCCGACCTATTCACCCCCCTCTAGTCGACTCCTGAGGTCCTTTCAAGTGGTATCAGAGCCAGGTTGCTCATATTGGCTTAACAGCCAGAGTTAAGGGATGTCGAACTACGAGGGTAGAGTTCCCATGTTTGATGGCACTAACTATGCTTTTTGGAAGCAGAAGATGCAAATGCACCTTACTGCAATGGACCCTGATGTCTGGAAAATTGTCATGACAGGTCTTAAAGTAGAGAATGAGAGCACCCCTACTGACCAAGACAAGATCAACATCAAGAACAATGCTAGGGCTGCTAATGCTATCTATATGGGGCTGCAGGAACATGATTTCAACTGTGTCAGCACCTTTGATGCAGCCCATGATATCTGGAACACCCTTCAGGCCATTCATGAAGGCAGTGATACCTTGAAGAGGTCCAAGAAGGATGTGTTAGAGCATGATCTTGACAACTTCCACTATCAACCTGGAGAGGACATCAACTCCATCTTTACAAGGCTTACAATGATCACAAATCAGCTGAAGGCCCTTGGATCAACCAGAGTTGAAGATGAAGATGTGATCAAGAAGTTCCTTTTTGTCCTTCCCAAGCCCTATTCCTTTTTGTCCTTCCCAAGCCCTATCACACTCTGCGTCTGATGATGAAGGAAAAGGACGGCTTCGACAGGATGAAGCCCACTGATGTGCTTGGTAGGATGCTTACTCATGAGATGGAGCTGAATCACTCTAAGAAGCATGCTGCTACTTCTGGCAAGAACAGGGATATAGCTCTCAACATAGTGGCCAGTTTCAAGGACTCCAGTGATGAAGAAGATTTGGATGAAGAGATGTCCACTGATGAAGAAACTGAACTTGCTATGCTCACTCGCAATTTCAGAAAGTTCTACAGAAGAAAGAAGTTCTCTGGTTCTGCTGATAGATTCAAAGGAAAGAAGCAGCTCAATGACAAGAAATGTTTTGAGTGTGGTGACTCAGGACATTTCATTGTTGATTGCCCCAAGAAGAGCAAGAAACCAGAAGAGGGCAAGTACAAGAAGAAGGAGGTCATTGTCAAGAAGAAATACAAGGAATGGAAGCCACCTACCTTTAGAAAGAAGAAGACCTCTGTTGCCAGAGCATATGTGGGACAAGCTTGGGTCTCAGATGATTCAGAGTCTGAAGAAGAATCAAAAGAAGAAACTGAGCTAGCTGGGTTAGCCATCTGTGTCTCAGATGGATCACTCAGTAGCCCAGCTGAGTCAGGCGATGGCTCAGTTAGGTCACTCAGTTGCGCACCTGAGTCAGACTCTCTCTTCGACAAGGACGCCGATCCTTCATCTGCTGAGACTCCAGCCCTATGCCTTATGACTAAAGGCAACAAGGTATTAACTGAGGATGACTTCCCTGATTATGTTCAGCTAATGGACATTCTTGACAGGACAGAAAAGCTTCTTCGGAAAGAGAGAAAAGAAAACATCTCTCTCAGGGACAAACTAACTGATATGCAGGTGTCCCTTGATAATGCTCAAGATGCTAAAGCTGATCTTGATGAAGAAGTTTACTTGCTGCAGGTGGCTCATGATAAGCTCAAATTATCACATGAGCTTCTAACTTCTGAGCATGATAAGCTTAAGGAAACTCATTCAGCTTGCTCTATTGTTATTCCTGATGCTAATCCCCCTAATGTTGTAGAAACTTGCTTAAACTGTGCATCTCGCATCAATGCTATTACTTCCAGTACAGTGTTTGTTGCTGATTCACCCAGTGGATCAAGTACTTCAACTGCTACTAACTCTGTTGATGCAGCTAAGTTTAATGAGCTTAAGGAAGAGCATGAGGAGCTAAAAAGGCTCATGAGAATAGGCCTATGCAGTGCTAATATAGGCATGCAAAACTTTGCTAGACTTCAGTCCACCTTAGTTCTCAAGAACAATGGAAAAAGGGGACTTGGTTTCACTCCTGTGCTTGACAAAAACAAATTATCATATATTCCCTCTGCTGCTAACAAGAAATCTTTGAAGGATAACTTTGTTCCTCAAATGGGAAAATATGATGCTAACTCTCTTGCAGGAAATCACCGGAAAACAGGTGGTTATATTAGAATTCCCTCAATCCCCAGCTATGTGCTTAAAACTGGGAAGAATGGCAAGCTTGAGGCAAAGTATGTTGGGCCTTGGAGTGAATACAAAAGAGTACCGAGTATTTGGATACCAAAATCTGTAGTCACATGTGTCTCAGGTGGCTCACTCAGGTGCAATGCAAATGTGCTAACCCTTCCATCTGAGCTTGCAGGAGATAAGAATCTGAGAAAGATTCAGAGGTTCACTAAGCTTTCTAAAGCAATAGCTGCTAAGAACCCATCTGTTAAGCTTATTCCTGCTATTGATGCTTACTGTAAGAGACCTGCCAACTTGGGAACCACAGCCGTTTGGGTTCCTAAGTCTCAGAACTAATCATGCAGGGCTCTGCCTCCAGTGGAACTAAATGGGTCATGGACAGTGGCTGTACACAACACATGACTGGAGGCAAAGAGGAGTTCACTGAGATAAGAAAAGATAACCTCCCTTGCAAGTATGTCAACTATGCTGATGATTCAAAAGGCAAGGTATTAGGTTGTGGTAAAATTGCTATCTCTCAGGAACACTCTCTTACTGAAGTAATGCTTGTTGAGTCTATTTCATATAACATCTTATCTGTTTCTCAATTATGTGATGCTGGTATGAAAGTCACATTTTATCCTAAAGAGGTTTATGTTCAAAAACTAACAGATGACTTACAAGTTTTCAAAGGCTATCGAGTAGATAAGCTATATCTTGTAGACTTTCAGGATCAGGAAGCAGCTGTGCCATGCTGCCTGATGGTTGAAGCTCAGTTAGGCTGGCTGTGGCACAGGCGGCTAGGTCATGTAGGGATGAGGTTACTGAACAAACCCAGTAAAGAGGAGCATGTCCTAGGCATAAAGCAGATCCATTTCAACAAGGACAAGCCATGCTGTGCTTGTCAAGCTAGAAAGCAAGTTGAAAGCCTTCATCCACCCAAGAATATCATGACCACTACTTCTCCATTTGATCTCATACATATTGATTTGTTTGGTCCTACCACATATGAGAGCATTAGAGGTAACAAGTATGGTTTTGTTATTGTTGATGACTTGTCACGTTTCACTTGGGTATTTTTCTTGAAGGACAAGTCACAGGTGTACAAGAGGTTCAAGCATCTCATTGTCAGAGTCCAAAATGAATGGAATATCAACCTGAAGGCAATGAGAAGTGACAATGGGACAGAATTCAAGAACCCAAAAGTTAAAGCTTTCCTGAACAAGCATGGAATCAAGCATGAGTTCTCTGGTCCCTATGCACCTCAGCAAAATGGAGTGGTGGAGAGAAAGAACAGAACCTTGATAGAGATGGCAAGAACATTACTAAGTGAATACAAGACACCGGCAAGGTTTTGGGCTGAAACTGTCAACACTGCTTGCCACAACATCAATAGATTGTATCTTCATCCACTCTTGAAGAAGACACCTTATGAGTTGCTGACCAACAAGAAGCCAAATGCCTCCTACTTCAGAGTATTTGGTTGTAAGTGTTACATTCTCAAGAAAGGCAAATGTCTTTCTAAATTTGAATCCAAATCTGATGAAGGAATTTTTGTTGGGTATAGCACAGAATCTCACACTTACAGAGTCTTTAACACCAACACCAAGGTTGTTGAAGAAGCTGTAGATGTGACATTCGACGAATCTAATAGCTCACAAGGTGGGCAAGTTGCTAATGATATTTCAGGGAAAGTAGACATTCTTCACAAGTCAACCGGTGAAGTTAGGCCTCAAGCTGAGGAACCAGCTTCATCAGGTGTCTCTGAGCTACTTGACCCAGATGATGAGCAAGATGAAGTGCATGACATTGAGTACGAGTACAACCCAGCCAATGATCAACTAGACTCAGAAGCCTCCATGCACCCAGCTGAGTCTCAAGAAGAGCCAACTGAGTCACAGATACCCTCAGCTGACTCACATCCAGCTGTGACTCAGGTGGCTGAACCCGAACCCCCTGTGATCAGCAGGCTATAGAAGGATCACCCTGTAGACCAAATCATTGGTGAAATTAATAGGGGAGTGACTACTCGTTCTCGTACTGCTAATTTTTGTGCTCACTATTCTTTTGTTTCCACCATTGAGCCCAAGAATGTAGGTCAAGCTCTATCTGATCCAGACTGGATTAATGCTATGCATGAAGAGCTGAACCAATTTGAGAGAAATAAAGTCTGGTCACTTTTTGAAAGACCCAAGGATCACAATGTCATAGAAACCAAGTGGGTGTTTCGCAACAAGCAAGACTCAGACGGCCAAATCGTGAGGAACAAGGCAAGGTTGGTTGCTCAAGGCTACACTCAAATAGAAGGCTTGGATTTTGGTGAAACTTTTGCACCTGTAGCTCGGCTTGAAGCTATCAGGATACTTCTAACTTATGCAAACCATCACAACATCAAGCTTTATGAAATGGATGTCAAAAGTGCCTTCCTCCAAGGTAAGCTTGCTGAACTTGTGTATGTAGAACAGCCCCCTGGTTTTGAGGATCCAAAAAGACCCCATCATGTATATGTGCTCCACAAGGCTTTGTATGGTCTTAAACAAGCCCCTCGTGCTTGGTATGACACTCTGAAGGAGTTTCTTATACATAATGGCTTCAAAATTGGGCTTGTAGATACTACACTCTTTACTAAAGTTAAAGACAAGGATTTATTTATATGCCAAATTTATGTCGATGACATAATATTTGGTAGTACTAACCGTGTGCTAAGTGATGAGTTCAGCAAGATGATGGTCAAAAGATTTGAGATGTCCATGGTGGGAGAATTGAAGTTCTTCCTAGGGCTGCAGATTAGACAACTCAAGCAGGGAACCTTCATCTCCCAAGAGAAGTTTGCTAAGGACATCATCAAGAAGTTTGACATGGACAAAGCTAAGTCAATATCAACTCCCATGCAAACAAATGCTCATCTTGATTTAAACCAACAAGGTAAGTCTACTGATTAGAAAGAGTATAGGTCTATGATTGGTTCTCTGCTATATCTATGTGCATCTAGACCTGATATTATGTTGAGTGTTTGCATGTGTGCACGCTTTCAAGCTAATCCTAAAGATATTCATCGCACTGCTATTCGTAGAATACTGAGATATTTAATTCATACCTCTGGGTTTGGTTTATGGTACCCTAAAGGTGCACCCTTTGAGCTAATTGGCTATTCAGATAGCGATTATGCAGGATGTAAGGTTGACAGAAAAAGCACCTCAGGTACTTGCCAATTTCTAGGGTGCTCCCTTGTGTCCTGGAGTTCCAAGAAACAAAACTCAGTAGCCCTATCCACAGCAGAAGCCGAATACATAGCAGCTGGTAGTTGTTGTGCTCAATTATTATGGATGAGGCAGACCTTGAAGGATTTCAACATATCCATGTCTCAAGTACCCCTCCTGTGTGATAATGAAAGTGCAATTAAGTTAGCCAACAACCCAGTCCAACACCAAAGATCCAAACACATAGAAGTGAGACACCACTTCCTCAAAGACCATGTAGAGAAGAAGGATATCCAATTGTGTCATGTGAGGACAGAAGCTCAACTAGCCGATATTTTCACCAAGCCACTAGATGAAAATAGGTTCTGCACCCTCAGGCATGAGCTAAATATCATGGATATCTCGAATGTGCAGTGAGAAAATGATGATTCACGTGTACATATGTTTGCATTTCTGGATTTTATATTCTCTGCATTCTACATGAGTCATCCACCTAAGTCTCTGGTGAACCTCAGGTGGGATAGGTCTTAGTAGATAACATGCTGATTTTTGCACCTTATTGAACTCATGGATTTTCCATTGAGCTAAATAAGTTGGATTTTATTATCTATTTCAATTCAACATAGCTTTAGCTTTGTATTGTTGATTGTTTGGCAAGCTGTGTTTGAAAAGAGATCTCTAATCTGCTTTTATTTCTTATCTCTGAATTCTCTCTGGTAATCCTATTGAAAATCTTGTCAACTGAGTCTTCCACATGAGTCTCAGTTGAACACTTCCAAAAATCCGGAGGAAATAGACTAAGTTTAGAGCTTTGCTCAGTTATTCAGTTCTACCTGAGTCTCAGGTAGTAGCCAGCCGTCTCTCAGGTGCCATAGGGCCACTCGGGTTATAAATACCCAACTCTACAACGGTCCGCGCTAAACCCGCTTCAGAGACTCCTAAGCCCTAGCGCACTTCTCCGCCGATTGATTCTCGACGATCGCGTGCTTCTCCGCCGTTCTTTTCGCTTGTCGAAGCTCCCTCAAGCTCTTCTGTTGATCAAGCGCCTGCATCTCCATCCAAATTCCTCATCGTAAGTCTCCTTGGGCTGTTCTTCACAGAACTAGGGTGGTTTCCGCCTCTATGCGAATTCCACGTTCTCGAGTAGCTCTTAGCTGCGAAATTAGATAGAGATGTTGTTTCTTTAGCGTCCAGAATGAATTCTTGTAGCACATTGTTCTGAATCTTTAGATTTCAGCAAGATTCGATAAACCTAGGTTATTCTGTCTCTACACCTGAGTTTTGCACTTTATCTCACCTGTGTCTCAGGTAGCTAAGTCAGGCAGCATGAGATAAATTGTAAAACCTTCCTAACGTTTCCTGATTTACTCTCCTGAGTATCAGTTAGGTTGGTTAGTCAGTTTTTTTCTGCAATAGGATTACCCCTTACCTACTCTTTATCCTATCTTACCTATGCAGATGTCTGGATCTGGTAATCAGCCTGAGGATATCACAGACGATCTTCCCCTTCCTATCAGGACTCAGATCTTTGAAAAGAAAAATCAAGAAGAATGGGAGACAGAGAAAGCAAGGACACTTGCTAAGAAACTTGATGCTGAAGAGAAAGCCAAGAAAGCTGCTATAATCCCCTTATCTCCAGCAGAATTGGCCAAAAAGGAAGCAAAGATGAAAGTCTTGGAAGAGGAGAAACGCCAATTGGATTTGGCTGTCAAGCAATCCATCTCCAGGATGAAAGAGCTCGAAGCTAAAAAAACAAATAAGAAAGAGAAGCTAAAACAAGAGAAGAAGATTTTTGCAGCTGAGAAGAAAGCAAGAGAAGCTGAAGCTAAGATAAAAAGGACAGAAGAGAAAGCTAAGAAAGCTACTGCCAAAGATGCAGCCATCAAAGCTAAGAGGGCACCAGTTGTGGACACCCTCAAGAGAACCAGAGCTGCTGGTGGACCAGCTGACCTATCTTTGAGCAATATTCCTAAGAAGCCTCGATCAGAAGCTGTTATTGAATCTAGCAAGGCTAAGAGTCAGCAAAAACAGGAAGAAGAGGATGCATGGAAAGCTGAAGCTGAGAAAAGAAAATCTCACAGTGCTCTAGTCAAAGATTTGCATGATTTAATGGGGATGTTGCCGGCTACTTCAGGAGCCGAAAGAGATGCTCTAAATTCAAAAATTCAAGATCTCAAGAAATTAATCTTTGATTCTTCTGATGCTCCTAAAGATGTGTCAGTTTAAAAGGATATATGGAAGAAAGACAAGGCAATCAATGAAGAGCTTCATGAACTGCTGAGAAGAGAAGAGAAAGCTGTAGGAGATGAGAAAACAGCTCTGATTCAGCAAATGGAACTCCTTGTACCTCAGCTCTCAGTGCAGTATAAACAGTTATGGCGCAAACACTACAGTAGATTGACCTTCTCCTGAAACCCCTCCACTGACGGGCACAAAAAGGTCCGTCGCTGGAGGGGAACACCGCCGACGGACACCAAACAGCCCGTCAGCGGAGAAGGCAGCAAAGATGAACGTGAGGAGCACCACTGATGGGCGCCAAATCCACCCGTCAGTGGAGATGAACGTGAGATGGCATAGATGACGCGTGAACTCCACTGACGGACTCAATTTAAGAGCCCGTCAGAGGAGATGACATCTCCACTGACGGGCGCATACGTTGACCGTCAGTGTAAAGGGGAACATATGACGTGTCATATAACTGACGGTCCCTGGGAACCGGCCCGTCAGTAGAGACATTGTCTTCACTGACGGATCAGATCGGCGTCCGTAAGTGGAGATTGGTGCATGGTTGGCTGAAGCTTCACTGACGGTGCCCTTTCATGAGCCCGTCAGTGGTGATCTCGCCTATATGACCAGAGCGGGCCCTCGCTGCTGGCCAGTGCTCGCGCGCCAACTGGCCAGCAGCGAGTGCCGCCGTCGCCCCAGCTGCTGCCGCCGTCGCCGCTGCCCCCCTTCCCCCCAACCCACCAACACTTCTCCCCTCTCCCCAACCCTCCTCTCCATGCTCTAGAGAGACTAGATCTAGATCTAGATCTAGATCTAGATCTTCTCTTTTCCTCCTCCTCTCACTCTCTCCCTCCTCCTCACCTCTCACTCCTCTCACTCTCACTCTCTCCCTCCTCCTCATCTCTCACTCCTCCTCTCACTCTCACTCTCTCCATACATCTCTCCCTCCTCCTCTCACTCTCACTCTCTCCATACATCTCTCATTTCTAGCTCTCTCTCATCTCTCCCTCCTCCTCTCACTCTCACTCTCTCCATACATCTCTCATTTCTCACCAAAAAGATCACTAGCGCTCGGTAATAATGCTCGCTAGTGTTCTTTTCATTTTGTATATGTATTTGATGTGATTTTCGATTATTGAACTGATTAGTTTCGTGTCGTAGGTGTTGATCGACGGATCGCAGTTGGATGTACGACAACCGGGCGACAGAGAGTTGGGCTATGGCTTTGAATGAGTTTCTTGATGTCGCCGAACGAGATATGAGGAGAAAAGGTGGCACGAAGATTTGTTGTCCATGTCGCGATTGCAAAAACTTGGTAATGTTCGATACAAGAGGGAGGGTGACGGTACACCTGGCGCTTAAGGGTTTCATGTCAGGCTATACACGTTGGACATGTCACGGTAAGGAGGAGGAAGATCAGGTGTTGCAGCAAGATGCCGAGCACGGAGACGACGACGAAGACGAGGGGAGTATCGAACCTGACGCCGAAGAAGAAACGGGAAACAATTTGGCCGATATGGTGCAGGACGTTCACATGGTGGAGCAGGTGGTGATAGATCCCGAGGATGAAAGAGAGGCTGCTAAGTTCACGAGACTAGTTGAAGACTCACAAATCCCGTTGTATACCGGTTCCGATCCAGAGCACACGCATCTGTCGGTCACGCTGGAACTTCTAAGGATCAAGGCAGCCCACAACTGTCCGGACGAAGGCTTCGATGAGACACTGGCTTTTCTTGCAAAAGTTTTTCTGAAAAACAACTTGCTGCCTACGAGCACCAAAGAAGCCAAGAAGGTTGTCTGCCCTCTTGGGTTAGAGGTGCAGAGGTTCCATGCGTGTCCGAATGACTGCTTTATTTACCGCAAGGAGCACGAGAAGCTGTACAAGTGTCCCACGTGCAACACGTCCAGATTCAAGAGGGGTAGAAACCAAACCGATGATGAGGACCCAGTGACGAGTGGTGCTCCAGCAAAGGTTGTATGGTATCTTCCGGTCCTTCCCCGTTTGAATCGTTTATTCGCTAACAAGAAGGAGGCAAAGCTGCTATGTTGGCACGCCGAGGGGCGGAAAACTGATGATGGAGTGATGAGACACCCTGCCGATGCTTCGCAGTGGAGGGCAATCGACGCCCAATACGATGATTTCGGAAAAGATCCGAGGAACATCAGGTTCGGTATGAGTACGGACGGGATCAACCCGTTCGGCAACATGAGCAGCAGACACAGCACATGGCCCGTGGTTCTATGGATGTACAACCTTCCTCCGTGGCTCTGCATGAAGCGAAAGTACATACACCTCTCTATTCTCATTCAAGGGCCGAAGCAACCTGGCAACGATCTGAACGTGTACCATCAGTTGTTGTTCGAAGAACTCGCTACACTATGGGAACCAGGGGCCCAGGTCTGGGATGCTTTCCAAGAAGAATATTTCAATCTGAAAGCGCTGCTGTTCACGACGGTCCAAGACTATCCCGCGTACGGATATCAATCCTACCAGTGTGTTCACGGATACAAAGGATGTGTTAAGTGTTTGGAGTTTACAACAAGTCTACACTTAAAGGGCTCTAAAAAAATCGTTTTCATGGGCCACCGAAGGTGGCTGAAACAGAATGACCCATGGAGGCAAGAGAAGGAGTTGTTTGATAATACTATTGAGATCCGTTCGGCGCCCCGGGAGAAGACAGGGGTAGAAATCTATGATATCGTGAACACAATGCCCCCCGTTACACCGGGTAAGACACAACCGCCTGTTCCCATGCAGGACGGCGTCTGGAAAAGGAAATCTGTGTTTTGGGATTTACCTTACTGGAGATTCCTAAGCACACGTCACAGCATAGATGTCATGCATGTTGAAAAAAATGTGTGCGACAGCCTGCTTGGTATCCTGCTAAACATGTCAGACAAGACAAAAGATGGACCAAAGGCACGAGCTGACATGGAATACTTGGGTATAAGAAAGAAGCTGTGGGCAACCAAGCAAACGACCAAGTTGGGCACGGGTGCGATCAGAATCAAGACCTGTCCCGCTGCTTGTTACACCCTGAGCAAAAAAGAGATCGTTAGTTTCTTGGAGTGCCTCCAATGTGTCAAAGTTTCTTCCGGTTACTCGGCAAACATCGGGAGATTAGTTGACATGAAGACTCGCCGACTAATTGGTATGAAGTCTCATGATTGTCATGTGATGATCACGCAGATACTTCCTGTTGCAATCAGAGGTCTCATGGAGCCGGGGGTCCGCAAGACAATCTTGAATCTCTGTAACTTTTTCAACACGATATCACAGAAGTCGATCTCGGTTACGCGTTGCCATAAACTGCAGGAGGAGATCATTGTCATACTATGCGAACTTGAGATGTATTTCCCTCCAGTATTCTTCGATATCATGGTACATCTCATGATCCATATCGTCCCGGAGATACTGGACCTAGGTCCCGTTTTCCTACACAACATGTACCCCTTGGAAAGGTACAATGGGATTGTGAAGTGCTACGTTCGTAGCAGGTCACAACCGGAAGGTAGCATCATCAAAGGCTATGTTGCCGAAGAGTGTGTCGAGTTCTGCGCGGATTACTTGGCTGATCAAAAGTCTATCGGTGTTCTTGTTTCGCGCCACATGGGTAGGCTCGATGGTGAAGGCCATGCACGCGGACAGAAGGCGATACATGTTTATAATTCAGTACCGAATAGATCAGCTGACTACGACAGAGCACATCTCGTGGTGCTGCAACACCTTACCGTGGTGCATCCTTATCTCTGGATGCACATGGTGAAGGTCAAAAAAGAAAACCCGAAAAAGGGAGAAGCGTGGCTCTCGAAAGAGCACAACGCGAAGTTCGCAAGCTGGCTAAAGAACTACTGGTATGAAAGGACTCCGACAAATGATGAAGAAGAGACGGTCAAAATGTTGTCACAAGAGCCTGCGAGCAAGGTCCTGACATTTCAAGCACATGATATGAACGGATACACATTCTATACGGAGGCTCAAGACAAGAAAAGTACGTACCAGAACAGTGGGGTGACGATAGAGGCTAAAACCGGTAACCATAAAGACATATACTACGGCATTATCGAAGAGATTTGGGAACTGGACTACACCGTCACAAAGATCCCCATGTTTCGTGTCAGATGGGCGAAAAATGTCCATACGGACGATGACAAATTCACTACCGTGACTTTACCTCCCCCGACATCTATTGACTCAACACAGGTGAAAGCAATCAGTGCGAAAGATGAGCCTTGGGTACTAGCTAAACAGATCTCGCAAGTGTTCTACATAAAAGACCCGAAGGAAAAGAAGCGCCATGTCGTCAGAAAAGGGAAAAGGAGTATTGTCGGAGTCGATGGTGTAGTTGACGAAGAGGACTATGACCAATTCGACGACCCAGACTCCGAGCCAGAAGATACTGATAAACGGCCCACCAAAAGGAGCAAAGGTACTAAGGATTCCGAGCCCTACATCAGACGCTCCACGCCGAAGGACTAACATATACCACAAAGAAGATTACTATTCACGAGAAGATTGTCGAAGACGACGAAACCTAGCGAGCTATGTGTGTTTGTATAATAATGTCTATGTTTGGATGACATTATATTATGTGTATGTGTAATGGTGTAATATTGTTGACTCGCGCTAAACGACAAAATCGGAAAACCCTAACCCGCGACGACACAAAAATGCATCTCCCAAAATCTAAAACCCTAAACAAAATGCAATATACCAAGAATATATACATACAATATGCCAAGAATAAGCAATAAATAAAAAAGAATATAGACATTAGGCCAAGATTAAAACAATGCAAATACCAAACTGGCCACCACTGACAGGCGGCATTAAAAGGCCCGTCAGTGGTAAGTTCCTAACCCTACCGCAGAAGAGTAGCACTGACGGGCGTCAGTTACGAGCCCGTCAGTGGTAACCACTACCACTGACGGGCGGAATTAAAAGGCCCGTCAGTTGTGACGCTACCACCACTGGTAGTGCACATCTTTAGTCCCACCTCGCCGAGCGAGCAGCGCGCGCACTAGCTTAAAAGGGCAGCTGCGCCCTCCGCTTCCGAATTCCTCATAACTCTCACTACTACTTCGGGCCACCGCTGGTCCCCTGCGCGGCTTGGGCTCGTGGGCCTAGGCGCTGTGCTCGGGATAGGCCTCCGGCTGGTCCCCTGCACGGCCTGGGCTCGTGGGCCTGGGCGCTGTGCTCGGGATAGGCTGGTGCGCACAAAAAAAATTTAATAAAATTTTTATTTCCCAAGAATATGTATATACAATATGCCAAGAATAAGCAATAAATAAAAAAGAATATAGACATTAGGCCAATATTAAAACAATGCAAATATACCAAACTGGCCACCACTGACGGGCGGCGTTAAAAGGCCCGTCAGGGGTAAGTTCCTAACCCTACCGCAGAAGAGTAGCACTGACGGGCGTCAGTTACGAGCCCGTCAGTGGTGACCACTACCACTGACGGGCGGCACGAAAAGGCCCGTCAGTGGTGACTCTACCACCACTGGTAGTGCACATCTTTAGTCCCACCTCGCTGAGCAAGCAGCATGCGCACTAGCTTAAAAGGGCAGCTGCGCCCTCCGCTTCCGAATTCCTCATAACTCTCACTGCTACTTCGGGCAACCGCTGGTCCCCTGCGTGGCTTGGGCTCGTGGGCCTGGGCGCTGTGCTCGGGATAGGCCTCCGGGTGGTCCTATGGCGCCCCCGGTTTTAATGCCGGGAACTCCCTCGTGATAACTGTACCGGTCCCTGGATCAGTAGCCGATACACACGAGTTAACCTGTATATCATCGTCATACATGCGTAAATAATTAAATAGACCGTTAAGGTCGATAATCTGATACCTGTAGCCCAACGGCTATAAACTTGCAGCGGAAATCCAGCGGAGTTGCGGCCCATCAGTAAGCCATACCCATCAGGCAACTGACTGGGGTTACGCCCTAGCTTTCGCGATCGTGATTGCTTCTTCGGAACTGACGTCTCCTTCGTCTGGCCAAATCAACAAGCCAGGTGAGTACATTGAATGTACTCGCAAGCTATTCCCACAGGAGAGATTATACGACAATATTTCATGCAGGGGTTTAATCAAGGAATAGCTCTAACCTAAGTTGCTGATTGTGCGGAAATGTAAGTTTATAATTCAAATACAGTAAGGGTAGATTTCAAAGCAGTTTCATAAATCAGAGTGAATCAAAATAACAAAACTGTTCTTGAGGTAGACCCGGCTACATCATTTTCTCAATCTCGAGATAGCTCAGTCCATACTACCCCGGGCAGTATGACTAGCGTCTCGATTCACTGCTCAGCCTGCACCATCCCGGATAGTGCAGCTAGCGTCCTTAGAACGGTGCTCAGCCCCTGTTATCCCGGATAACATGGCTAGCTCCCGCTTGACTCTATGCTCAGCCCATACTGTCCCGGACAGTACGGCTAGCCTCTCCTCCTGCAATTCCTTGCTACCAGCCTGTAGCGTAAACTGCACACTGTGGACACATCATGCCCACGTCCTTAATCCCTTTTCCCCGCTTTCGCAAACAAAACTCAGTCTAACCAGTGTGTGGCCTTGCCAGTTCATGTCCATGACCGAGGACGCGGCTATTCGAATAGTTTTTAACACTCTGCAGAGGTTGTACGGCTTTACCCACAAGATGTAGGTCACCCTGGGAGTACTTTGCAAGTATACTGACAGGGGTACTACAACGAGACCTTCGCCCGCTTCCATACCAGAGTTGGACCCGCTAGGTGGTTGACCCACTTTTGCGTCCCGGACCAAAAATGGGACTCCCCACCTTTGTATCGCATCAACACCTCCCGCCCGGCGTAGGTGGATCTCTAGGACTTTAAACACCTAGCACAAACTCCCTACTTCCCACGGGTCCAAACCCTAATACTTGCCAGTGTACTAAGCCAAGTCCTTCCCATAAAGGACATGTGGACGTACGGTGAGGAACCGGTTTAGCGGCACTTAGGCTCGGTCCTTAACTGATTCGAGCGAGACTCCATTCCTCAACCCACGATCGTCCCAGACGAACGTGCCATTACCAATTCCTCTATAGCCCCAGGCTGCCCTTAGCATTCTCGCCTGAATCCAAATCATCTCCAATTTTTCATTCAAGGTTTTGAAAAACATTCTTTTAAACACCACCCCGAATAACACACGTTATCCGGGGGTTTTATTCCCATATCCCGAATGGGGTTTTATGAATCGCGGAAAAATTATTTTTAACTACAGCAGGTCTAAGCGCGGCTAAAGCCTATAACCTTAATACTTTTGTCGGTCGCGGGACAACCGACTATTATACCTAGGGTTACAAGGGTCGGATAATCAGACCTAATTGTCGTGCAACTAATGGGAATAACTATTCCTACATAAAATATCGTTTATAACCACATAGCATGCAGAGTTCGCAAACAATATAATTATGATTTCACACATATGGGATTCAACATGATCAAAGTGGGAATGCTTGCCTGGCAATATTGTCCGGGGCTCGGTCCTGAATTCGATCCGGCAGTTGTCCGAGTTCCTTCGCGTGATAATTCCTAACGTTGTATCTACACATCGAAAAGAACGGCGAATAAATCAACGAGGCAAGGAAGAACCAAATAACATTGAATCAGAAACTTCAGCACATGAAATCATAATGCTCTTGACAACTATTTGATTCTAGGGGGGGGTTACAAGAAATAGAGGGCGCGGAGATGGTTCGCTGCCGCGGCAGGGGCAAGGTGGCGAGCGGCGATGGCTTGATACGGCAGGAGTTAGGCAGCAGCGACAAGGTTTTGCTGCAGTAGGAACAATGCAGCAACGGTAGAGGCTTGCCGAGGCAGAGGGAAATGACAACGGCAGTTGCTGCGGCGGGGAAGAGAGTTGCCACGGGTTGCCACGGCAGAGCGAGGCGACAGCGGTAGTTGCCGCATTACTGCCGCGGTGGGGAAGGAGGTTGCTTCGGCAGGGCAAGGGAGCTGCAACAGTAGCTTGCCGCGATAGAAGAAATAGCTGCCGAGGCGGCAGGGGCTTTTAGAATAATAGAATCAGGTGTTTTAGGTTATCCTGTCAAAAACATCCACCTTAAGTTTCTGTCGCGTTAGGGTTTCAGGGTTTTCGGAAGATCTTTGTATCGCATTTGCCGTTAGGGTTTTGAGGTCGACCGGGGTTTTATGCTTGCAATGACCCTGGGTATTTTGGATAACCTAGCTTAATTATTAGCTATGATTCGAAAGGATACGACTAGGGTTTTAGGGTTTTATACGATTTTTCTCCTTTACTTCCCGATTTGGTTCTTCTAGGTTTTACCGGAAATTTTTCTTAAGGGATCTAAGGTGCTCCGTGATTGGTTTAGGTTCATGGCATGTTTTTAACTATGCTAAGATGGTCATGAACCGATGATCTATTTAGCACTCATCGATGTTTGTCGGGATCGCTTTTTTTTTAAGATTTTAACCTTCGGAACTAATTGCTATGGTTTCTTCCCTAGGGTCTTCTTGTTTTCTTTACTAACTAAGCGTTTCCATCAACTTTTCATGCAACTAATCAAACTAAACTAACTATATGATCAACCATAACCACATCTAGCTAGCAACATGTTTACATCGTCTCTACATCAGTCAGCAGAAGGTGCAGCATGAATTAGTACTAGTGGCTAGCGTACTGATTGCAGTTTGATCGAAAATTAGCTATTGCTCTAGATTAGCTATTCCTAGTGAGATCAGGTGGCATAACAGGAACTAGCTGAACAGCTAAGCTCAAAAGCTACGATAAATTTCATCGCTACAGCTAATTAACTAACTAACTAACTAATTAACTCATTAACTAACTAATTAGCTAACTAATTAATTAACTAACTAATTAGCTAACTAATTAACTAACTAATGCACTAACTGACTAGCTAATTACCCAACTAACTAGCTAATCACTAATTAACTATCCAGTTAACGCTCAGATGCTTGCTACCTAATCCGTGCACGTATACACCCTAACCAACTCTGATAACTTACTACACGTTAAAATGCAACAAGATTAACTAATCTTTCACCTAATCACCCATGGGTCCCAGCTGTTAGAAAGCAGTTAGGGTTAAACCGATTATTGCTTAGTTAATGTGCTCGGTTAAAGGGAGAATGGAAGCCTGCGGTGTAGAACTCATTGCTGGGGAAAAGAAAGGGATTAAGGGAAAGGCAGGGAGAGGCACGGCGGTGACTCAGGGAGCTTTTACCGGCGGCGGAAATGGGAACGTGGCGCGGGTGGCGCCGGTGACTCGCTGGTCGGCGGTGGCTGAGAGCGGGCGACGACCGGGGTGGTCTCTCTCTCTGAGCGGCGGCGCAGGTCACAGAATGGGGAGGTAGGCGGCGGGGCGAGCATGGGGTCGGCGGACGGAGGGCGGCGGACCTGGAGTGGCGGCGAGCGATGGAAGGCGCGGGGTGCTGGTGGCTTGGGGGCGGTCGGCGAGCGGAGGAGTAGGGCTCACGGGCTCACAGCGACAGGGCGGCGACGTGGGGACCGGCGGCGAGGAGGCAAGCTCGGGGCAGCGGCGGCGCCGGGCTTCTGAGCGGCGGCGGGGTACCGGAATCCAAGGGCACCCGGGGGAGCACGGTGGAAGAGACTCGGGCGGAGGGCGCGGAGCGGCGGGGATTCCACCGGGCGGCGACGAGCATCCCTGGGGCGGTGGCAAGGGCACGGTGGAGCACCCACCGGCGGCGGTGCTGGCTTCTCCGGGCAAGGCGGCGGCGTTCGCAGGGGGGTGGGTTGTCGGGCCTTACCGGCGATGGGCCGACGCCTGGTGGCGGGCCGGCACCCGGGGAAACGGCGGCGCGGGGCGGTGAGATCAGTGCGGCACCGGGGCGGCGAGGAGCAAGGGGAGAAGGATGGGGGAACACAGGGGGCTCGGTGCTTGGAGGAAAGTGGTTGTTCGGGGCTTTGGGGAACGTAGAGCAGAGTGGAGTTGGGAGCTTTGGAGAAGATCTTGGGCTGGAAGATTTAGGCGCTCGGGTGTGGAGGAAGTAGCGAGCTCTGGTAATGGCAGCTCGGTAGCAAAGGGAATCCGAGGGAGAGGAGGGTGAAGGGGATGGACGCTGCTTGGAAGCTGGGGTCCCGGAGGGAGGGGAAACTGGAAATAGAGCTCAGCTGCTCGGCTTGAAGAAGGGAGAAGGGAGGTGCTCTGCTTGGCTGGTTGGGGAAGAAAGCAAGATGGCTCGGTTTGGAGGCGAAGAAGAACGACATGAGGAATGAAAGAGGTGAAGGAGCTCAGGCATGGAGGATAAGCACACGAGTGGTGCTATGCTATCGGCAGAGCTTGCTATAGAATACAGGGTTGTTAGGCCAGGTCCCTGGCAGGAAGCTGGTGGCGTGTAATGGCGTGGAGGCAAGACAGCAGGGAAGAAATTGTTGATGAAAAGATTTGACTAGCTTGTGAAAAATGGGCATCGATTCTTGGGCAGGTACTGAGCAACGCAGATGCTGGCATGAGGGGTAGGACAGCTAAGAGCAATGTCCAGTGTGGCTTGAGCTGCGTTGCTCCTGGACAGACAGAAGACGACACTGGTAGCTGCAAGAAGCCAGCTGAGATGGCTATAAAGGTGGCCAATACCAGGTGCTATTTGGGGGAAAGAGCTAAGAGGCAATGGGAGATAGCTGCCCTACGCTGTGGAACACTAGGGAAAGGTAGGCAGTTGGTGCTGTTGAGCACACGAGAGTTAGGCGCCGGATGCAGTCCTTGAGAATGGCGTGGCACGGAGGAATAGGAGGTTTTGTACTTATGCGCATCCAGATATTCGCTTGGATGCTCGAGGAGACAGATGAAGATAAAAGTTTAGGGTCTTAATAAAAGTGGATGTGTTAGTGGTATAAGATGCCCATTAGGGTATGGATTTCCTATGATTTCATGTCACTTTAATTAAGGTATTCGTTAAAGTTTTCTTGGAATGCTTGAACTAAACATGTCTTTGTTCTTGTATATTCGGGACCTGGAGATGTGAGGAACATGGTGTGATTTTATTGGAGTTTATGAAACTTATTTATAGGGGTAGTTCAAAGCGTGATTTTGCCCTAGTGCTAATTAATTCCGTTTCTTAATCTCTTTGAATTGGGTATTCCTATTTTATTGTATAATTGAGTTGTATATGACGTCGGGTTGCTTCAGGAATTTCATTCGTAATTTTTAGAGAAATCGAGGACGGTTAGATCTCGCGATTAGGGTTTTGATGGAGTTAGGAATTAAATAGGAAGGAAGGGGTCGGGTTGAGGGGCTAGGGTTTTGGAGCGCGGCAAGATGGGGCAGAGGACACGGGGCTCGAGGTAGGACATTTATCTCGGCTTGGGACGTGTTGGTGACAAGGTACCGTTGACACATCAGCGTATACTACGCAGGTGTTGAACGGAGTTGTTTGCGTTATTGGATGAAGTTCCGGGAGATTGGGGTTTTGACGGAACGGAGGTCGATAGAGGTAAAGACAAGTGCTTTCGTATTTGGCATTTAGTTTTCTCATGATTCGAACTACAGTTTTAATTAGGTGTATTCTCCGGCTGACATTATTAACGAAAAAGTTTTTGTTAGCCCTAATTTTCGGGCTCTGGAAAATCGGGGTGTGACAGGTCCCCTGCGCGGCCTGGGCTCGTGGGCCTGGGCGCTGTGCTCGGGATAGGCTGGTGTGCCCAAAGTTGTTATGGTGCGCCCAGAACCACTGACGGGCATTTATCGTACGCCCGTCAGTGGTAACCCCCGGCTCCCCTAACCCTAGCTTACCCAGAACCACTGACGGGCATTTATGGGCCGCCCGTCAGTGGTAACCCCCGGCTCCCCTACCCCTAGCTTACCTAGAACCACTGACGGGCATTTATGGGCCGCCCATCAGGGGTAACCCCCGGCTCCCCTAACCCTAGCTTACCCAGAACCACTGACGGGCGTTTATGGGCCGCCCATCAGTGGTAAACCATCCACCACTGACGCCTTCTTCGCCGCTGACGAACCTTTAGTATGTGCCCGTCAGTGGTACTCCATATCGTATATAAGCCACGCAGGACTTGGCGAAAATTTCGCCAAGTCCCGCGCGTTCTATTCGAACCAGCAGCGGAACCGCTTCGCCTCCCCGACGCCGCCAGGCTGCTCCGCCGCCGCCCCGTCCTCCTCGAGCGCGACTCCGCCTCCCCGAGCGCCGCCGCCGCCTCCCCGAGAGCTGCCGTTGCCTCCCGAGCGCCGCTCTGCCTCCCCGAGCGCCGCCACGCCTCCCCGAGCGTCAACGCCGCCTCCGGAATGCTGCCACGCCTGCCCGAGCGCCCCCTCCCCCGCCGAGATGGCCTCCCCGAGCCGCGCCACCGCCGCCATTCCCGAGCCCGCTGCCGCCGTTCCCGCAGCCTCCCCCGTTGCCGAGCCCGCTGCCGACGACACCGCTCTTGAGCCCGCTGCCGCCGTTCCCGGGCCCGCTGCCGCCCCGTCCGCCCACCGCAGCTCGCCACCGCCTCCACCTCGCGCCGGCCTCCCCGCGACGGCCCTCCCTGCCGGCAAGCTCAGCTTCAGTGCCGGCCCGAGGTTGTGATTTTTTTTTATCTTCTCATTTTCACGTAATGTAGTGTAGGTTTTTTCATCCTACCTTTTAGAATTAATCAAAGGTATGGTGAATATTCATATATGTCCCCTCCAAAAGATATTGTCATATATATGTTTGAAATTGAAATTATGCTTCCTAGGTTTCATGAAAATTTTTTTATCTTCTCATTTTGTTGATTAGGATCCGGGGACTCATGAATTTGGTTGAATCTTGCACTCTCAGCTCTGTCTTGTTGATCACTTCTATCGTGTCACAGAATTGTCTCTAGGTTTGGTTTGTTCAAATTTGGGCTCGTGTTTGGAACTCGTGTGTTCAAACGAGACGTAATTGCTGAAGTTTTATTCTTCTATTATGTGAGATACAACCTTTTTTGAGGAAACCAATAAAGTTCAATTAATTAGAACGAGGGAAATAGAGAGAAAGGAGAAAATAAACTAATTAAGTATATCTAATTGTTAGATATCATGCATCGTGAATATTGTATATATAATGTCTTCAATAGCTGTGTTATTTGATAGCACATATATATATTGATTGATGTTTGAATATCTGATAACAGTACTGGTAAGAACAGATGCTAATACTTGGTTTATTTCTCCATTTCCATGATGATTAAATGCTATCTCTGATAGTTAAGCAATAGTGTGTGATGCCTTGGTGTGGTCTGAAATTCTTTACTGAATGTCTTACTATGGTTTAAGTGCTTGGCTGCCCTCTGTGTTGGTCACTCCAATTTGTTATGTCACTACTGCAGATAGACTCTCTCCTGAACCCCCTCCACTGACGGGCATAAAAAGGTCCGTCACTGGAGGGGAACTCCACCGACAGACGCAAAATAGCCCGTCAGCGGAGAACGCAGCAAAGAAGAAGGTGAGGAACACCACTGACGGGCGCTAAAACAGCCCGTCAGTGGAGATGAGCATGAGGTGGGATAGATGACGCCTCATTTCCACTGACGGGCCCTTTTTAAGAGCCCGTCAGTGGAGATATAATCTCCACTGACGGGCAACGACTTGGACTGTCAGTGAAAGGTTGAACATATGACGTGCCAGTTCACTGACGGGCTCTTATGTTCTGCCCGTCAGTGGATATGTTGTCTTCACTGACGGCGGCCTTTCCCGTCCGTCAGCGATATTTGTTGCTTACGTTGCTGATGAATCACTGACGGTGACCTTTTAAGGGCCCGTCAGTGGTGCTCCATACTATAAAAACAGGGCACGGCCTCGCTGCTGGCTAGTGCTCGCGCGCCAACCGGCCAGCAGCGAGCGCCGCCGTCCCACAAGCTGCTGCCGCCGCCGCCGCCGCCCCCCTTCCCCCTCCCAACCCACAACCATTTCTTCCCTCTCCCCAACCCTCATCCTAAGCTCTAGAGGGACTAGATCTAGATCTAGATCTAGATCTAGATCTAGATCTAGATCTAGATTTTGCTCCTCCTCTCACTCTCTCCCTCCTCCTCATCCTCTCACTCTCTCCCTCCTCATCCTCTCACTCTCTCCCACCCTCCTCATCCTCTCACTCTCTCCCTCCTCCTCATCCTCTCACTCTCTCCCACCCTCCTCCTCATCCATATTTCTAGCTCTCTCTCATTTTCTCTCCCATTCTCTCTCTCCTCCTCTCACTCCCACTCTCTCCATTGTCATTTCTCACCAAAAAGATCGCTAACGCTCAGTAATAATGCTCGCCAGTGTTCTTTTCATGTCGTATATGTATTTGATGTGATTTTCGGTTATCGAACTGATTAGTTTCGTGTCGTAGGTGTTGATCGATGGATCGCAGTTGGATGTACGACAACCGGGCGACAGAGAGTTGGGCTATGGCTTTGAACGAGTTTCTTGATGTCGCCGAACGTGATATGAGGGCAAAAGGTGGCACGAAGATTTGCTGTCCATGTCGCGATTGCAAAAATTTGGTAATGTTCGATACGAGAGGGAGGGTGATGGTACACCTGGCGCTTAAGGGTTTCATGTCAGGCTATACACGTTGGACATGTCACGGCGAGGAGGAGGAAGATCAGGTGTTACAGCAAGCTGCCGAACACGGAGATGACGAAGAAGACGAGGGGAGTATCGAACCTGACGCCGAAGGAGAAACGGGAAACAATTTGGCCGATATGGTGCAGGACGTTCACATGGTGGAGCAGGTGGTGATAGATCCCGAGGATGAAAGAGAGGCTGCTAAGTTCTCGAGACTAGTTGAAGACTCACAAATCCCGTTGTATACCGGTTCCGATCCAGAGCACACGCGTCTGTCGGTCACGCTGGAACTTCTAAGGATCAAGGCAGCCCACAACTGTCCGGACGAAGGCTTCGATGAGGCACTGGCTTTTCTTGCAAAAAAATTTCCGACAAACAACTTGCTGCCTACGAGCACCGAAGAAGCCAAGAAGGTTGTCTGCCCTCTTGAGTTAGAGGTGCAGAGGTTCCATGCGTGTCCGAATGACTGCTTTATTTACCGCAAGGAGCACGAGAAGCTGTACAAGTGTCCCACGTGCAACACCTCCAGATTCAAGAGGGGTAGAAAGCAAGCCGATGATGAGGACCCAGTGAAGAGTGGCGCTCCAGCAAAGGTTGTATGGTATCTTCCGGTCCTTCCCCGTTTGAATCGTTTATTCGCTAATAAGAAGGAGGCAAAGCTGCTACGATGGCACGCCGAGGGGCGGAAAACTGATGATGGAGTGATGAGACACCCTGCCGATGCTTCGTAGTGGAGGGCAATCGACGCCCAATACGATGATTTCGGAAAAGATTCGAGGAATATCAGGTTCGGTATGAGTACGGACGGGATCAATCCATTCGGCAACATGAGCAGCAGACACAGCACTCGGCCCGTGGTTCTATGGATGTACAACCTTCCTCCATGGCTGTGCATGAAACGAAAGTACATACACCTCTCTATTCTCATACAAGGGCCGAAGCAACCTGGGAACGATCTGAACATGTATCAACAATTATTGTTCGAAGAACTAGCTACACTGTGGGAACCAGGGGCCCAGGTCTGGGACGCATACGAAGAAGAGTACTT
The DNA here is from genome assembly GCA_019208055.1 of Stipa capillata. NCBI lineage: Eukaryota > Viridiplantae > Streptophyta > Magnoliopsida > Poales > Poaceae > Stipa > Stipa capillata. The sequence continues at coordinate 28,492 of JAGXJF010002496.1, forward strand.
CAATCTGAAAGCGCTGTTGTTCACGACGGTCCAAGACTACCCCGCGTACGGATATCAGTCCTACCAGTGTGTTCATGGGTACAAAGGATGTGTGAAGTGTTTGGAGTCTACTACAAGTTTACACCTAAAGGGATCCAAAAAAATCATGTTCATGGGCCACCGAAGGTGGCTGAAACAGAACGACCCATGGAGGCAAGAGAAGGAATTGTTTGACAATACTGTTGAGGTCCGTTCGGCGCCTCGGGAGAAGACCGGGGTGGAAATCTATGACATCGTGAACACAATGCCCCCTGTTACGCCCGGTAAGACACAACCGTCTGTTCCCATGCAGGACGGCGTCTGGAAAAGGAAATCCGTATTCTGGGATTTGCCTTACTGGAGATTCCTAAGCACACGTCACAGCATAGACGTCATGCATGTTGAAAAAAACGTGTGCCAGAGCTTGCTTGGTATCCTGCTCAACATTTCAGAAAAGACAAAAGATGGGCCGAAGGCACGAGCTGACATGGAATTCTTGGGTATAAGAAAGAAGCTGTGGGCTACAAAGCGAACGACCAAGTTGGGGACGGGTGCAGTCAGAATCAAGACGGACTGTCCCGCTGCTTGTTACACTCTCAGCAAAAAAGAGATCGTTAGCTTTTTGGAGTGCCTCCAAGGTGTCAAAGTTTCTTCCGGTTACTCGGCAAACATCGGGAGAATAGTTGACATGAAGAGTCACGGAGTAATTGGTATGAAGTCTCATGACTGCCACGTGATGATTACGTAGATACTTCCTGTTGCAATCAGAGGTCTCATGGAGCCGGAGATCCGCAAGACAGTCTTGAATCTTTGTAACTTCTTCAACACGATATCTCAGAAGTCGATCTCCGTTACGCGTTGCCACAAGCTGCAGGAGGAGATCATTGTCATACTGTGCGAACTTGAGATGTACTTCCCTCCAGCATTCTTCGATATCATGGTACATCTCATGATCCATATCGTCTCGGAGATACTGGACCTAGGTCCCGTGTTCCTACACAACATGTACCCGTTGGAAAGGTACAATAGGGTTGTGAAGCGCTACGTTCGTAACAGGTCACAACCAGAAGGTAGCATCATCCAAGGCTATGTTGCCGAAGAGTGTGTCGAGTTCTGCACTGATTACTTGGCTGATCAAAAGTCCATAGGTGTTCCTGTTTCACGGCACACGGGAAGGCTCGATGGTGAAGGCCATGCACGCGGACAAAGGGCTTTACATGTCTACAATTCAGTACCCAGTAGGTCAGATGACTATGACAGAGCACATCTCGTGGTCTTGCAACACCTGACATTGGTGCATCCCTATCTTTGGATGCACATGGTAAAGCTTAAAAAAGAAAACCCGAAGAAGGGAGAAGCGTGGCTCTCGAAAGAGCACAATGGAAAGTTCGCAACATGGCTAAAGAACTACTGGTATGAAAGGCCTCTGACAAATTTTGAAGAAGAGACGGTCAAAATGCTGTCACAAGAACCTGCGAGCAAGGTCCTGACATTTCAAGCATACGATATCAACGGATACACATTCTATACGGAGGCTCAAGACAGGAAAAGCATGTATCAGAACAGTGGGGTGACGATGGAGGCTAAAACCAGTAACCGTAAGGACATATACTACGGTGTTATCGAAGAAATTTGGGAATTGGACTACACTGTCACAAGATCCCCATGTTTCGTGTCAGATGGGTGAAAATATCCATATCGATGATGACAAACTCACTACCGTGACTCTACCTCCCCCGACATCTATTGAGTCAACACAGGTCAAAGCAATCAGTGCGAAAGATGAGCCATGGGTTCTAGCTAAACAAACCTCACAAGTCTTCTACATAAAAGACCCAAAGGCACAGAAGCGCCATGTCGTCAGAAAAGGGAAGAGGAGTATTGTCGGAGTCGATGGTGTTATTGACGAAGAGGACTATGACCAATTCGACGACCCGGACTCCGAGCCAGAAGCTGTTGATAAACGCCCCATAAAAAGGAGAAAAGATAGCAAGGATGCTGAGCCCTACGTCAGACGCAGTCACGCCGAAGGACTAACGTATACCACCAAGAAAATCACAATTCATGAGAAGATTTCCGAAGATGACGAAACCTAGCTATTTGTATGTGTGTGTACAAAAGTGTCTTGGTTTGAATGATTTCATGTAACGTGTGTACTTCTGTATGTGTAAATTGTGGATGAATTTGAAGTACTTACAAACCAATGTATAACCCAACTTCAATGAAATTGTCTGAAATTTTAAGTATAGCCTCACGAGGTCATGTAATTACCCCATGCCAATTTTCAAATTTTTTTGACCACATTTAGATTTAATAAAAAATAAAAAACCAAAAAGACGCAAGCAAACATTTGAATTTCGACAAGCAAACGTTTGAATTATTGATATATTTTCTACATACGAGCTAAACCGATACATACGTACGTAGATATGAATTTTCCTTCCATTTATATGCCTTCTTTAGGATAGTTGTAGTTCAAATCTGAAATATATGTAGTAAATAACTAGATATTCATTTAATGCGTAAAAAATAGCAAATGATTTCAGAAAAATGCCTAACTTTGACACGAACAATGTAATGTACTATGTTACATGTACAAAAAGTTTGGAGCGTAGCTAAAAATGTTTTTTGAAAGGTTTTACACATGGTACCTCAAATTGGTATTTCAAAAAATAGAAAATTCGAATTATTACATAACAAGATGCAACATGATGAATTATTAACGTATAATATTGTAATATGAAGTTGTAGTCCAAATCTCAAGTTCAAATGATGAAAAATTTATGACGTATACTTCAATCTTCATATTTCCCCTTCGAATGCTATGAAGTTTTCTCACAGATAGTTCAGTTACAAAGCAATGTATAATCGAACTTCCGCGAAATTGTCCGAAATTTTAAACATAGCCTCAGAAGGTCATATAATTACCCCATGCCAATTTTCAACTTTTTTTGACCACATTAAGATTTTATAAAAAATCAAAAACAAGAAAGGCGCATGCGAACGTTTGAATTTCTCGAAGCAAACGTTTGAATTATTGATATATTTTCTAGGTACGAGCTAAAACGATAGATAGGTACGTAGATATGAATTTTCCTTCAATTTAGAGGCCTTCTTTAAGATAGTTGTAGTTCAAATCTGAAATATACCGAGTAAATAACTAGATATTAATTTAATGCCTGAAAAATAGCAAATCATTCCAGAAAAATGCCGAACTTTGACACTAACCCAAGAAAGGTAAAGCCCCTAAACCAAAAATACAAAAACACCCATAGCATATAGAAATAACTCTAAGATCACCTAAGAAATGGAAAACTAAAATTAAACAAACAGAAACTATACTGACGGGCACGTCAACGGTGCCCGTCAGCAGTAAAGGTGCCCTAAATTATCCAGCAAAAACCAAAACATCATGCAAACACCACTGACGGGCATCTTTCAGGCGCCCGTCGGTGTAAAGAGAACCACTGACGGGCGCACCACTGTGACCGTCAGTGGTAACCGAGCACTGCTGACGGGCGGACCGTGAGGCCCGTCAGTGGTAACCTACCACCACTGGTGAAGCACAACTTAGTCCCACCTCGCCGAGCGAGCAAGGCGCGCGCCAGCTTAAAAGGGGAGCTGCGCTGCTGGCTCTCGAATTCCTAAGAACTTCCACTGATACATCAACGGGGCCGCCTCTGGTCCTCTGCGCGGCTTGGGCTCGTGGGCCTGGGCGCTGTACTCGGGATAGGCCTCTGGCTGGTCCCTTGCACGGCCTGGGCTCGCGGGCCTTTGAGCTGTGCTCGGGATAAGCTGGCGTGCTCAACATTTTTTTTAATAAGCAATATATCAAAAACGAAACTAAGAGGGAAGACTTATAATAAAAACCAAACCTCTACCGAGGGGCACCGATAACGCACCATCTGTTAGTACGATCTAAAAACATAGCACCACTGACGGGCATCTTTCGGGCGCCCGTCGGTGTAAAGAGAACCACTGACGGGCGGACCGTGGGGCCCGTCAGTGGTAACCTACCACCACTGGTGAAGCACAACTTTAGTCCCACCTCGCCCAGCGAGCATGGCGCGCGCCAGCTTAAAAGGGGAGCTGCGCTGCTGGCATTCAAATTCCTAAGAACTGCCACTGATACATCGATGGGGCCGCCTCTGGTCCCCTTCGCGGCTTGGGCTCGTGGGCCTGGGCGCTGTGCTCGGGATAGGCCTCTGGCTGGTCCCTTGCGCGGCCTGGGCTCGCGGGCCTTTGAGCTATGCTCGGGATAAGCTGGCGTGCTCAACATTTTTTTCATAAGCAATATATCAAAAACGAAACTAAGAGGGAAGACTTATAATAAAAACCAAACCTCTACCCGGGGGCACCCAAAAACAAACACCACTGACGGGCATCTTTCGGGCGCCCGTCGGTGTAAAGAGAACCACTGACGGGCAATCCCTGTGGCCCGTCAGTGGTAACCCAGAACCACTAACCCTAACCGGCCGTGACACTACTGACGGGCACCGATAAGGCGCCCGTCAGTGGAGGTTGCTCTGCACTGACAGGTTAGTTGTTACTGACGGGCTCCTATAAGGCGCCCGTCAGTGGTACCCCAGTTATTATATAAGCCACGCGCGGGACTTGGCGAAATTTTCGCCAAGTCCCGCGCGTTCAAAAGAACCAGCAGCGAGACCGACGGTTCGCACGACGCCGCCAGGCTGCCGCCGCCGCTCCCGAAGCCCCGGCCGCCGCCTCCTCCCGCCTCCTCGAAGCCCGCCGCCGCCCCCGAAGCCCCGGCCGCCGCCTCCTCCGGCCTCCTCCCTCCGGCCGCCCCCTCCGCCGCCTCCCGAAGCCCCCGCCGCCGCTGCCTCCTCCATTCTCCGCCCCCGAAGTCCCCGCGCCGCCGCCTCCTCCATTCTCCGCCCCCGAAGTCCCCGACGCCGCCTCCTCCATTCTCCGCCCCCGAAGTCCCCGCGCCGCTGCCTCCTCCATTCTCCGCCCCCGAAGCGTCCTCCGGCCTCCGTCTCCGGTCTCCATCGAAGGTAGGGTTATTTGCATGTATCACGGTACAAGATAGCCTAATGCTCTCGTTTCTGCTCGTGTTGTAGGATTTCTCTTTGCGCACCTTCATCGGAAAGCATAGTTTATTCATTCATTGTTAGGTTTTTTGTGTTCTGTGGATCATTGCCAGAGAAGCCTGCATTTGTGGCACCTTTGTGTTTCTTTTATATTTAGTCCCAGCTATGGATCCTATATATCAGCGATGATAGATCTAATTTCTCCAGTACGTAACTCCTAGTTTTTGTATATGTTCTCTCTTGTGATTGAAGGAGAATTTCATTGGTGTTATTGAAGGAGAATGTGGAATTGCAGTACTCATTTGTTAGGTTATGAAACTTTGCTGATACCTGTTCCTATTTGGTTATGCTAATACATGCTTTTTCATTACTTACAGTGGCAAACTATAAGAAACTGGTTTGCCATTTAGAATGCTTATACCTACATGCATGCATACCGGAATTCTATATCTACCTTGAGATATAGAATTCAGAGGTTTAATCAAGAAGAATATGCAATATGCTTTTGAATCTTTATTGCTTGTTGATAAATCATGGTCCTAAAATGGTGGGCAGAGCATTGGAGCTTCCTTGTGAACATTACTGAAGAAAAGCGTAGAATATGTTCCTTTGTGTTTAGGTGGGAGCTCTGGTAAAAGTCCATGTCCTCTATATGGTGTTACCTGGGGACAAATTGATATAACTTGGTTATAAGATCACAGATGTTAAAACTATTTTAGTATGGGTTGCTATTAATCTGAAAAAAAAGTATGTGTTGGTATTCTTTCTGGCTGGTTTGATATACATAATAAGCTGTTAGAATTAAATATTGTCAAAGCATTTGAGCTATTCTTTTTCTTCAGTTTTACAATGGCCGCCAGTAGTACTCCCGCTGGGTCCCCGACCCGAGCAGTAGAGACAGTTGACGACAGCACGGCCCCCCTAGGCGTGGCCGTACCGATCGATGCACCGACCCTGGAGGCATCCATGCAAGTTGCCTCCGAGGCGGCCAAGGAACCTGCCCTCGAGCTGGCCAAGGATCAACCTGTCGCAGCGGCCATCACAGCTGGACGAGAGCAAGCTACCTCGGAGTCCAGCTCTGGCTCTGCCTCAGGGTCAAGTTCCGAAGGGGACGAGGCGCGTGAGGAGGAGGTACCGACTCCAGCCCCGACCAGGTCTCTGAATAGGAGGAAAGGCAACCAGTTGCCGGACAAGACCTATGTCATCACCCGTGTCGACGACGTCAAAGACATTCTGACGAGTCCACATAAGGCCGCTAAGACCTTTAGCAACGCCTGCGGGTGCTTAGTGCGCGAACAAGTGAAGATTACATGCAAAGAGTTCGGCTAGTTGACGCAGTCCACGAAAGATACTCTCTTGAGGAAACTTTGGGACAAGTACCAGATTCCTGCAGCCGACAAGGAAAGAGTCGAAGCGCAAGCCCTCAAAATCATGGCTAGGGCTCTGAAGACTTGGCGATACGACGCACAGAAAGTTGTAGACGAGGATTGGGAAACCAAGATTAGTAAAAGATGGTCCAAGGTACAGAAGGAAGACTGGGACGAATTCGTTGCTCAAATAAGGAGCCCAGAATTCCAGGAGAAGAGCCGGTGGGGGAAAGAGCTGCGCAGGAAGAACACATTAGACCACAAGCTCGGCAGCCGTGGATACCTAGGGAAGAGACCGAAGTGGGCCAAAGAGGACGAAAAATTAGCCGTGGCTGGGAAAGCACCTCCTTTCGCGCATCTCAGGGAGCCGCGCGCTAGGGAGTACATGAGGGCGCACACAAGGTCTGACCCTGTGACGGGGTCACCAATTTATGAGTCCGAGGAACTGCAAGTGGTGGCCGATCGGCTGGTAACGACTCAACCCAGTTCTTTTCGTACTTCATTACGTTGCATCCAAATACGCTGTCTTCTCATCGCGTAATTTAACTTGCAGGCCGAAACTGAGCCAGCAGCCTGGAAGCTCGCAGGACTCCGTCACGAGCTTCCCAAGATGGAACGACGATCTGGCGAAGGCCCGACAGAAATCGGAGCATCGGGGCCGTGTAGTAGGCGTCGGGGATGGCGTTAAATGGGATAAGGTATTTCCCCGAAACCCCGAGGGGAGCCGCCGCCCCCGGAGAGACAGCCAGGAGTTCATGGACAATCTGCGGGAGCAAATGCGCGAGATTGCCGAGCAGACGTGGCTACGTATGCAGGTGGCCGCAGCGCAAGGCCAACAGAGCGTGGCTCCCGCTAACCAGCCTCTAGGATGGAGCAGCTGCGCATCCACCTCGGACGGCGGCCCTTACTCGGTGCATCCCGTCGACAGCATCACCGTAAGTCTCGTCCGCTAAACGTGTCGTTATAGTACGAGCTGTTCTCATTGTCCTGACTCCAGTGCGGACGGCACGTCTATCCTCTGTTTCGCAGGAAGCCACTAGATGCACACTCACGGTGCAGATTCCTGGCATGAAGGTCCCGGTGGCGCACGGTTAGGTTTTCCCAACGCCGGAGGGGGCAGTCCTGCACTGTGTTCCTATGCGGGAGCACCATACGAAGGTGCAGGTCGACCTCGTCCTCAACGACTACAGTGAGGTGTTAGTCCCTGTCCCCCCCGAAGAGAAGCTGACGAAGCTAGGGCAGTGCAGAAACTGCTTCATCCAGTGGCCCAAGAGCCAGATCACTATAACCGCGGCGGCCTCTCCTCGCACGGGCCCCTCGTCCAACAACCCCTCTCCATCAATCGGACGATCTCCGTTGGGGCTCAGCCAATCACCACCGTCCTTTAGAGACCTGGAGGACCTTCTTGTCGGGGACCAGCACATGTCACCGATTTTGCGGTCCCCGGGAGTGTCGGAAAAGCCCTCTGAGGTTCAAGGCGACCCCCTGGATCAACCGAGGGGGAAGATTTTCTCTCCCACCACGCTAGCTGGGACGCTGGAAGCAGCGTTGGCGGCAGGCAAGAGCCCGGAGCCGGTACACCAGAGGAGGAAAAGCAAAAAGAGACGGACCGACACCGGTGAGAAGGAAAGAAAGGAGCAGAGGCAGAAAACCTTATCCTTCTCAACATCGTCAGTGGAGTTATCTACACGGAACAAGGGCCTCTGGCGGTATGTTTACGAACCAGGTCAGGACTTGCTCCCACAGGATGAGCTGGACAATCTGTCGGATGACATGAAGACGCTGCATGAAGATTACCTGAAGATGTCCAGAGATCCTGGTACATTCTGCCGAAGATCAACCTGCCTCGGAGTCCACCTCCTCCAGCGATGACTCTGGCTCCGAGTCAGCCTCTGAAGAGGACGTGGCGCTCCAGGAACAACTACCGCCCCCGGCCCCGACAAGATCGCAGACTAGGAGAAAAGGCAACCAGTTGCCGGACAGGACGTACGTCGTCACTCGAGTCGACGACGTCAGAGATGTTCCAGCGAGTCCACAGAAGGCCGCCCAGACCTTCAGCAATGCCTGCGGGTGCTTAGTCCGCGAACAAGTGAAGATCACATGCAAAGAATTCAGCCAGTTGTCTGAGTTGACCCGTGAAGCCCTATTGAGGAAACTATGGGACAAGTATCAGATTCCTGCCGCCGACAAGGACAGAGTCCAAGCGGCAGCCCTTCACATCATGGCTAGGGCTCTCAAGACTTGGCGATACGACGCACAGAAGGTCATGGACGACGACTGGGATACGAAGATCAGTACAAGATGGCCGAAGATTGAAAAGGAAGACTGGGAGCAATTCGTTGCTGAAATAAAGAGTGCGGAATTCCAAGAGAAGAGTCGCTGGGGGAAGGAGCTTCGGGCCAAGAACAAGTTAGACCACAAGCTCGGAAGCCGTGGATACCTTGGGAAGAGGCCAAAGTGGGCCATAGAGGACGCCAAACTGGCCGCGGCTGGGAAAGCGCCTCCTTTTGCGCATCTCAGGGAGCCACGCGCCAGGGAGTATATGAGGGCGCATACAAGCTCTGACCCTGTGACGGGGTCACCAATTATACAGTCTGAAGAACTCCAGGAGGTGGCCAACCGGCTGGTAACATCTCAACTCAGTGTCTTTTCTTACATAGTTACGTTGTATCGAAATACGCTATCTTCTCATCATGCGATATAACTTGCAGACAGAGCTGAGCCAGCAGCCTGCAAGCTCACAGGACTTCGTCACGAGCTGCCCGAGGTGGAACGATGATCTAGCGAAGGCTCGACAGAAACCGGAGCATCGGGGCCGTGTAGTAGGCGTCGGGGATGGCGTTAAGTGGGACAAGGTGTTTCCCCGAAACCCCGAGGGTCGCCGCCGCCCAAGGAGAGACAGCCAGGAGTACATGGATAATCTCCGTGAGCAAATGCGAGAGATCGCCGAGCAGACGTGGGTACGTATGCAAGTCCTCGCAGCGCAGGGCGGTGCGACGATGGTCCCCGATATCCAGCCGTCTGGTTGGAGTAGCTGCGCATCCGCCTCGGACGGCCGACCGGAATCGCTGAATCAAATCGACAGCATCACCGTAAGTTCCGTACGCTAAAATGAGTGATTACAGTAAATCTTGATATCGTTGTCCTGACTTCAGCTAGGACGGCACATCTATCCCTGTTTTGCAGGAAGCCACTAGATGCACACTGACGGTGCAGATCCCTGGCATGAAGGTGAAGGTTGCGCACGGCCAGGTCTTCCCGACGCCGAGGGGGCAATCCTGCACTGTGTTCCTATGCGGGAGCACCATGCGAAGGTGCAGGTGGACGTCGTCCTCAACGACTACAACGATGTGTTAGTCCCTGTCCCCCCTGAAGAGGAAATGACACGGCTAGGGCAGTGCAAGAACTATTTCATCCAGTGGCCGAAGAGCCAAATTATTTTAGCTGCGGCGCCCTCTCCTCGCACGGCTCCATCTCCTCGCACGGCCCCCTCGTCCACCAACCCGTCTCCATCGGTCGGACGATCTCCCTTGGGCCTCAGCCAGACAGCTCCGACGTTCAGAGACCTTGAAGACCATCTTGTCGGGGACCAGTACAGGGAGACGGGTATGCAGTCCCCGGCGGCGAGGGACGAGCCCATGATCGATCCACCGGAAAGGCGCGAGGAGGATCAACCTAGAGGGAAGATTTTCTCTCCCGCCACACTTGCCGGAACACTGGAAGCGGCGCTGGTGGCAAGCAAGAGTCCTGAGCCGCTGCATAGGAGAAAGAAAAGCAAGAAGAGAAGGGCCAGCACCGGCGAGAAGGAAAGAAAGGAGCAGATGAAGAAATCCTTATCCTTCTCGGCATCGGCATCGTCATCCAAATTATCTACACGGAGCATGGGTCTCTGGCGATATCATTACGAACCAGGTCAGGACTTGCTCCCGCAGGACGAGTTGGACGATCTGTCGGAGGACATGAAGGCGCTGCATGAAGATTACCTCAAGATGTCCAGAGAGCCGCAAACATTCTGCCAATATTGGAAGGTCAAGGTGCCAAGAGATTACAACTTCTTCATGGAGAACGACCAGGACACCTTCGACCTCAATTTTGAAGACCTCTTCCATATGTTCAACCTCTACAGGCTCGACACCACGATGGTCAGGCTATGGGCTCTCTATCAAGCCCAAGAGTGCAGACGTCTACAGGACTCCAATATCGGGATAGTCGATCCGATATGCATGAACGAAGGCTACGCTGATACCACGGACGGTTGAGACTTTCTACAAGAATATCTATCGTGTGTCTTCATCGTGCATAAGGACAAGGAGTACATACTAGCCCCCTACAACCCTCCGTAAGTCTTTTAACTCAGCACCGTATGAATTTTTTTGTTTTCTACGCATGTATCTCCGCCTTCTTACGTGCATTTGTTCACATTGACGCAGCGACCACTGGGTCCTCATTGTGATAATTCCAAGCTGGGCCAAGGCATTCTACTTCGACTCCGATGCGCAGAAGAGATCGAACTACAAAAATATCACTTCTATTTTGGATGCAGCCTTTTTCAGAGCCAAGTTCTCGGGCCATCAAAAAATACCTGCAAAAGCGACAAAATTGGTACACCATTACAAGTTCCCTTGCAGAGTTCAGCCCAAAGGTAGCGTGACATGTGAGTACTACACCTGTGCCCATATGGACCTATTTGTCTGGTACAAGAACAAGCATTGGAAGGATATGAAAGAACTGAAGGCTTGGAGTGAGCTAGGACATCATTTGTACGATTGGCGTCAGGACTTTGCCCGCATCCAAAGAGTCTTCGTCAAAATCATCAATCTTGAAGTAATCAATCCAATGGGTGAATTCTACGCCGGCCCCCAGTTTCGAAGCTAAACTTAAGCGGGAATCAGTAGATTAGTTGTTTAAAAAACTTTATTATGTCGCTCGTCAAATATACTTGTTTTCTTTCATACCTGTGATTAACGGTTACATGAAGTGTTATGTCATTACGAATAAGTTATATCAAATTTTATATTTGTGAATATTTCTGAAATTTATGAAAATTTGTGTATATTTGTGAAATTTATGGATGTTTGTGAAATATATGACTATATTTGTGAGAATTGTGAATGTTTGTGAAATTTGTGAACATATCTGTGAAAATTGTGAATATATTTGTGCAATAGGTGCTGAATGGAAATGCACAACAGAAGCTCTACTGACGGGCACTTAACAAACGCCCGTCAGTGGTGAAGCCCGTATGGCCGTTCTGCAGGTCCTACCACTGACGGGCGTGTAGACAGAGCCCGTCAGTGGTGAGATGATACCACTGACGGGCGTGTAGACAAAGCCCGTCAGTGGTAATTATACCACTGACGGTCCCGTATCAGACGACCGTCAGTGCTGATTGGTTTACACTGACGGTCCTCGTGCCCGTCGTTGGAGGTCACCCCTCCACTGACATTCCCAGGGTGACGGGCCCCCCGTCCGTCAGTAGAGGGGGTTAGGTGCCCGTCAGTAGAAGCCCGTTCTGCAGTAGTGAAATATCAAGATAACAAGCTGCAAAGAAGGATAGATGCCTACTCAATGGAATTGAACTCCTGCTCAGATGAAGCTCGTAAGAAGGTCTTGCAGGATGAGATAGCTGCAGTCAATTCGAGGATTAACAGGATAGATTGTTCAACTGCTCCTATCTCAGCAGTCCCTCTACAACAAGAAAGTGCTCCTGCCCCTCAGCCGAGTGTGCCAGCTGAGTCTCAGGCAGTATCCTCAGCTGGGCTAGAGATTGTCCCCACAGAAGTAGAAATCTCAACAGAAAGCTGCTCTTGAATCTATAGAAGATATCCTAGCAGAGCTAGATTCCAGTGGAAAGCAGCTAGAAAAGAATCTAGATGATTCTATGACCCAGCTCAGAACATCCTTCGATGCTAATCCACCTGTGTCTCAAGCCGATCCCTCAGCTGGAGTGTCAGTAAGCATGGGATCAGTCTTCCAGTCCTTATCTGATTTAGTACCTGCTCAAGGAGACCAAGAGCTCACTGATCAAGAGAGAGCAGTGACATCTTCAGCACCAGAGTCTGCACCAAAAGAGCCAACTGAGTCTCAGGCTGAATCAGCTGAGTCTCAGTCAGATGGATCAGATGACTCTTACTCGAGCCCAAGTGACCCTCATCCTCCCTCTCCTCGCAGGAAGAAACAAAAGCCAGATGATTCAGATGAAGAATATGAGGGTGTGGAAGAAGATGTTGAAGAAGAAGATTCTGAAAAAGAAGCTGGAAATGCCACATCTTCCTCTGACTCAGAAGCCAGTTCAGCTGAACCTCAGGAGGCAGACTCAGATGAGTCTCTGGAAGTCAAGTATGCTGCTATCTTTGCTAAAGCTGCAAGGACAAACTCTCAAGAGATGAAATTTCTGTCTGCAGCAACACACAAGAAGCTTCCAAAGGCAGATGCTAGTCTGGCTACCATAAATTTGGACACAAGAAGCACCTCCAACTACACTGCCATGAGAACTACAAATCCATATTTTGACAGTGAAGGCAATATCAAGAAGAGGCGGTGTAGTGATCAAAGATTTTGGAATGATCAGCAGCAGTCCAGCTATCATCTTCTGATACCCAAGAAGGGTTTTGTTGATAGCATGCCCATAGATTGGGCCAATCTGGCTAAGAATGGTTTGGGCGATCTAAAAGATATCTTTGCTGCTGTTCAATTAGATCAAATCTGCAGCATAAACCAAGAATATGATTCTGAAGTGATCAAGGAATTCTATGCAACAGTATTCATTGAGCAAGATCACCAAGATTTCATGCTATGGATGACCAGAGGTCAGTTGCTGTGCATCACAGCTACAGAATTTGCTGAACTGTTCAACTTGCCATCAGGGCCCAAGCTATCAAAGATAAGCATCTCCAAAGGATCAGAAGAAGACAAGAGCTTGCAACCAGATTGGGTGCCAAATGAGACAAGACAGAAATTCTTTCCCACTGACTTTGTGATTCCCTCAGTCAAAGGTGTAGTCCCCAAGTATATTCAGAACTTTAAGGGACTCATGAAGACACCAAAACACATTGTGAAGATTCTAAATGTGTCTATCTGTGCAAAGGGTGGAGGAACTGATGCTATCTATAACCCAGTCTGGAGAATTCTTGAGCTGATTGCAATGAAAGGAAAAGTTTGATGTTGCACGATATATCTTCTCTGAGATCAATGAATGCCAGAAGAACAGAACAGACAAGATGAGATATGGCTCATACTTAATGCATATGATCCTTCAGAGAACAGCTTTAGCACCTTCATCTTTTTCCTTTGACAAGAAGTGTTATCTCAGCAAGTTCAGACCTCAAAAGGATGATAATGAAGATGAGAAACCCTTCTACAGCATCCTCGATGTCTCTCAGCCAAGTGCCTCAGTGCCACCTGAGCCAGCTACCAGAGCCTCAGTCAGAGTTCCCTCAGCCAGCAGTTGTACCCCAAGCAGACCTACCTGAGCCTCAGGTGTCTCCTGCCCGAGACTCAGCTAGGGAACCATCTCCTCCTGCTGAGCTTCAGGCTTCAGTATCAGTTGGCCTCTCCTCAGATAGTGTGCCCATGGTTCAACGTCTGGACAACCCTGCTGCAGTTGATGCTTTTATCAAGAAGGTTGTGCCAGTCCAGATTTCTGCTATCAAGAGAAGGCAAGATGAGCTGCAGCAAGAAATGACAGAGCTGAAGAACGAAATCAAGGCTGATATGGCAGATCTCAAGGCTTCAGTCAGCAGCAAGTTTGATCAGATTCTATCCCTTCTGCAACAGAAGCCAGCTCCCTGAAGATCTTCTTCCTATCTCTTTTTAGTGTTTAGTGGCAAAGGGGGAGAGATTAGATTCAGGGGGAGAGATTAGAGAGAGTATATGTAAAAAAAAGGGCTAGGCTAAGAGCTGCATGTGTGTGCATGTGTGTCAAGACATTCTCTGTTTTTCATATGATGCTCTGATACATATTGCTTATTCATATGATGATGCTCTGATTGTTTGTCTTGCTCTGATACATGTGTCTTTGCCTTTTCTGATCTGATACATGTGTTGTTCTTTTTCTTTTGCTCTGATACATGTTGTTTATTTTGCTCTGATACATGTGTTTAGCTCTGATATCTATTTGCTCTGATAATATCATTAGAAGCTCTGATACAAGTATTTTGCTCTAAATTCTGTTGATTGCTCTGATATCTATTTGCTCTGATAATATCTATTCTAATGATATCTGCTCTGATAATATTTGATCTGCTCTGATAATATTTGTTTTAAGAGAGTTTAGATTCGTACTCAAGCATGCTATTCCTTGTACATCTGTTGCTGAGTACTTATTCAACATAACTGCTATTCTCCGCTGTGCTTAATCTTTCAGTTATGTTCATGGCAATCCTGTTTAGCATTTACTCTCCATGATTAAACAGAACTGTGCATTTGTATACAAACGCAAATTTCTTATATGCACAGCTTTAGGGGGAGTATATACTAAACTTGGTTGAATGTCATACCCTTTTATACATCTAATGCTATGTTTAAAGGGGTTGCCACTAACCACCAAAAAGGGGGAGATTGAAAGTGCATTCAGTCCCAAGGAGTGTGGGAGGATGATTATCTAGCCCCAAGGTTTGGTTTTGATGGTTAATGGCAACCCTCACCTGTATCTAACGTTTACAATGAGTGTGAACAGGAGTTTAGATGAACAGGTGATCGATCAAGACAACATCTGAGTGATGATGAGGCCTAAAAAGAGCAAGGAACCGTGAAGGTCAGAAGGGCTAGCTGAGCTAGTCTCCTGAGGCTCAGTTGCGAGGAAGCCGAGGCTGTGCTCGAGGGCAAGCGAGGTGATGGTGGCTTGATGGAGTTCAAGGACCGTGACTGCAAGCTGGATAAGACCTGGAGGAGCTAGGAAGCTGGTGGATCTGCGTCAAGGGGTTCGCTGTGCGTCTTCAAAGGGCTGTCGTCTTCAGTTGTTAGCTTGGAACCAGTGCCAAGATTCTGAGCGAGCTGGTCAGTGGCAGTGGTGAGTCCATTGTCCTCCTGAATCAGTTTTAGGCTTGTAGTGAGCCGGCCAGTGTTGTGCTCAGGTGCTGCCTGAGGCAACCGAGTCCACCTGAGTTTGGCATCTGAGACTCAGGTGGGTAGCTCAGCCGTGGCTAGTAGGTTACCAAGTGTATGTTAGCTGAGTCTCAGATAGGTGTGTCTGGTGGCTCTTTGTCTGACGTGGCATGAGGGTAACGGCTAGCTGCCAGGGACCCTATAAATAGGGAACCTGGGGAGGTTTCGACCTCAACCTTTACCTCTACCATAGAAAGCACCCTGCTGTTGGAAGAAAGAGCTCTTAGTCTCCGAGAGAGAGTTGCCTGCGTGCATCCACTGTGAGAGAGAGTTGCTTTACATCCTGAGTGCTTCAGAACTGAGAGAGTTCATGGTACTGGTTCCTCCAAGAGACTGAGAGAGCTCTTGGAGTTCGTCTGCTCCAAGACCGGGAAGTTGGAGTCGTTGGTGAGCAAGCCAAGTCTTGTGTGGCTGCCTCCAAGCGTTTGTGAAGGCGATTTGGGTCTGCCTGTCTTGCTGCGGTGAGATCAAAAGGATTCCACACAAGATAAGTGAACGAGGAAAGAGCACGGTTCAGTGCCGGCTGTGAAAGCAGCTTCCTCAACGGAGACGTACCACTTTGCTAAAGTGGGAACTTCGGTAAAACAAACCTTTGTGTCTACTCGCTTATTTGTATGGTTTGTGTTCACTTGTGCTGATATACATAGTTCACTCTCTGCTGCACACAACTGAGTTTCCCACCTGAGACTCAGTTGACACTAAGAGCAAGTTGTCTCCTTTACTATTCTGTCTATCTGTTGCACACAACTGAGTCACTCACCTGAGACTCAGTTGACACATAGTTGTCTCTGCTCTGCTCTGCTTGCATTTATCTGAGTTATCTACCTGAGAGTCAGTTGCTTGAGTCAGTTGCTTAGGTTTGGCCCATTTATTTTAAGTAAAGTCCATTAGGTTTTAATTTTATAGAGCCGACCTATTCACCCCCCCTCTAGTCGACTCCTGAGGTCCTTTCAACAGATCACATATTCACACAAGCATTTCATCACATCATAAATCAGCAAACACACAATACATCTTACATGTCATTTGAACTTCACTAGATGTTATTTGCTCAAGAACAGTTTCAAACAGACACAATATATTAAAACTGATGCATGTAAACATTTGGTTGATGATTCCATCAGCCTACTGCCTGGAGATCGTAAGGAAAAAGATCTACTCTTGATGAACTTTTGCCGTCTTCTTTTTAATCTCTTGGGGGTCGTCATTGTCAAATTAAACTTTATTTGAGAGATTAAAAATTATGTACATACTTGATAAAAGTATTAGTCTCTTAATCGTTTGTCATTAGTCATCAAAATCTACTTAAAAAACCGAGATGTACTTTCAGAATTACGACATCATCTTAATGTTTTTTCCTAGTATGAAAAGACACACACTTAGGTGTGTTGTTCGACAATCAAAATTTTATATACATATCAAGGAACAAATGATAAAACGGTAGACGCATACACCATTCGACGGTCACTTAAGCTTCGTAGATTTAACTACATCTTGTGCAAAACGTGGAGAAAACGAAAAATAGTGTAGGGAAGAGAAAAAATTTCCTAAGATAAACCGCACATGCGGAGGACATATGACATATGGAGAGAGAGAACAGCGCTCAGGTGCCTGAGGGAGGAGGAGATTCGCTATTTAGAAATGCATTCATCCATTTTGCTAATTCACCACCTAAACGTGCAAAGAATATGTGCACGTGAGAGACAATCTCGAAATTCCGCGTCGATTTGGAAAACTTAATTTTAAAAAGGCATCTTAACACTGACAGCCCACGTGTCTACGAGCCGCACTGTGTGCCAAACGTGAAGGAAAAAACTTAACCTGTTACCTACTGTCTCGGATCCCAGACCTGTTAAGCGAGTCGTGGGGGTCGGCGGCGGCACCTACTCACTGTCTCGACTAACTACGATGCTCAGTATTGATGCTAACTAGATTCTCTCATCTGTTATAAATCAATTTACAAAACCATCTAATAACTACTTTTATTATATAAACGAAGATCGGTAACGGTACGTCATATGTCGTCCTCCCTAGCACGTGGATCTTTTTCTCCATATTCTTAAAAATCTCTAATAAAAACTGGATACTTTCCTATATTTTCACCTTCTTAAAAAATCTCTAATAAAAAATAATAAACTAATTAACTGAGTGCTCTCTTACTTTTTCACCTACTTAAATAATCTCTAACACGAAACAAACTACATGAAACACAATATAGTTCCTACGTAACAAACTAACTTAACCACTTTACTTAAAAATCTATAATAATAAAAAATAGAGCAGAGTGGTGTGACCATAGAGCCAAGGTTACAGTGTTAGGTCATAGCCTGCGCACGAACATGGAAGCATGGCTGTCTGGCTAGGCAGAACTCGAGTGAGCACGGGAGTATTCCTCCGTGGATTGCACTAAGCCGCTAATGATGGTTTAACACAATAAGTTATATATATCTTTATCCGTAGTAAAACATGAGTATTTTGTTACTAAGTATTTGTACAAGAGCTAGACTAACCCTTGCGAATTAAGAACTCCATCTGATTTGAACAGACATGACTAAGTCATGGAACCGTCACTAACCTAGACAGTTAGAGATGCAGATGCTAGGAGATGTTTTTGTTATTGTCATTCAATTAAGAATGTTTGTTTCTTAGTCAACCGAATTATACATTACTAAATTTATAATTATATAAAAAATTATACATATTTTTAGATCTAAAAATATATAACTATCCAGTTATATATCTCTAAATCTAACCAATTTAGAAATGATAATTTCTCGACTAAAAAGTAGATACTCTCACAAGAAATCGTGTGCAAATGAAGCGCTACTGTCCTAGGTCCACGGCCTGTTAAGCAGTCCACACGAGTCCTTTCGCGGGGGGTTGGTGGCATGGCAGCGGCGCGTACTCACCACCACCTCGATTGACTCCCTCCCTATTTCTCCCTCCCTCCCTCCCTCCCGTCCGCCCCACCAACCTCGCGCCACGGACCCAAACCAACTCTCGCCCAATCCCACCAACCTCACCAGCACGGTGGCATCGGCATCGGCAATGGCGAACGCAGCGACGACCATGGCGTCGACGGCCGTGGCGGTGTCGCTCGACCGCACAGCCCTCGCCACTCCGGCCTACTCTGCCCTCTCGCGCCGCCTCCGGCTGCCGGCCCGGTCGTCAGACGGCAGGCTGCGGCTGCGGGGGAGCGGCGCGGTGGTGCTCGCGACGTCGGTGGCGGCGCCCGCGGCGCCGGCGGGGCGCGGAGGAGATCGTGCTGCCGCCCATCCGGGAGATCTCCGGCGCCGTACAGCTGCCCGGGTCCAAATCGCTGTCCAACCGGATCCTCCTGCTCTCCGCCTTGTCCGAGGTGAGCATGCAGGACAGGTTCCTCCTCCCTTTTGGGCGAATTGGATGTTGAGATGGGATTTTAGAGGGTTTAGGAGCGGTACCTTGTCATGCTAAATGTTTGCTGGATCATGGGAATTTTCCGTGAAGTCGATCTAACCACAGGATTGAGTAAAAAGAAGGTAGTTTATTTAGTAGCCAATTCCTATGTTCGTTAATCGATTCACTAGAGTATGTAGCTTGTATTTGGATTAAGATGATACATAAAGTTAAAAGTTACAAGTATAACCAGGAGATCCTCCTATGTCAGGCTACTAAATTTCTATGACTCGGGCGTCGTATCTAAAAGCAAGGTTTCTGCAGTAGTATATCTCCATTTGTACTTTGTGGGGTCCGTTGTGAAATTTGTGTTAATGAAAAGGATTATATTGTACTGGTGTCATGAACATTTTGTATTCATAGAGATATTTGCATCCAAAATGATGCAACCTTAAGGTTCATTCACACTGTTGTTAAACCTTTGATCACAAAAGGCAACATTTTAGGTGAACATTCTTGAGTTGCTATTTTGTGGCGTTAGTTTTTCATTATCTATATAGGTACTAAATGTAGGATCCTCCAGGGTCTATTCGGTTTCCATTCATGTGGAAATTATAGCGAAAAAGCATGCCCTGTTAACTTATTTACAGTAGTATAAGAAACTAGTACTGGTTTACTTCGTCGCCATCTCTAGTTGATCCCTAGCTGGCTTTTACTCTGATCAGGGGACAACTGTGGTGGATAACCTGTTGAACAGTGAGGATGTCCACTACATGCTCGAAGCCCTTAAAGCCCTCGGACTCTCTGTGGAAGCAGATAAAGTTGCAAAAAGAGCTGTAGTTGTTGGCTGTGGCGGCAAGTTCCCAATTGAAAAGGATGCGAAAGAGGAAGTACAGCTCTTCTTGGGGAATGCTGGAACTGCAATGCGCCCATTGACGGCAGCTGTAACTGCTGCTGGTGGAAATGCACGGTACATATTTCTATCCGTGTGGAAATAAGTATGGAAGCCATGGGTATATTTTGAGACTGATGGTGTATCTTTCCTGAACTTCAGTTATGTGCTTGATGGAGTGCCAAGAATGAGGGAGCGACCCATTGGTGACTTGGTTGTCGGTTTGAAACAGCTCGGTGCAGATGTTGATTGTTTCCTTGGCACTAACTGCCCGCCTGTTCGTATCAACGGAATTGGAGGGCTACCTGGTGGCAAGGTTAGTTACTCGCAGACTTGCATGTTATGCATTCTTGTACACTTTTCAGTTCTCTGTCAAAATTTTGCATTACTAAGTATAGTATGGTGCAATCCAACTTTACACCGCACTATAACTTGAAAATAGTCATGCTATATACCAGTAAGCCCTATTCCAGTTAAGCTTGAGCAAGCAATACTTGGTTTGTGTCTAGCAACTTATGTTCCATGTATTTGGAAATTGGGATGTTGTTTATGCTTTGGTCTTTAGATTTTGCAACCTATCGTAGATTAGCACTTAAGATTGAGTTAAATTCCACAGGTTAAGCTCTCTGGTTCCATCAGCAGTCAATACTTGAGTTCCTTGCTGATGGCTGCTCCTTTGGCTCTTGGGGATGTGGAGATTGAGATCATTGATAAACTAATCTCTGTTCCTTATGTCGAAATGACATTAAGATTGATGGAGCGTTTTGGCGTGACGGCAGAGCATTCTGATAGTTGGGACAGATTCTATATTAAGGGAGGTCAAAAGTACAAGTAAGTTTCTGACTGTTCTACTTCTAATAAACATTTAACTGTTTTAACTTCTTCTAATAATTGGGCATTCAAAAAGATTCCACTTTTCAGCTTGCCCAACCATTTACAAGGATGCATCCACATTTGAATTATAGATAAACTAGGAAGTAAAACATTGTAGAAAAACTATTGGCTACTTAAAAAGCTTTATTCATCTGCAATGTGACCAAACTGTCACTCTGTTAGTAGCCATGATTCATGAAGGCGAACTGTACTAGGAAATCAGTGTCTACGCCATGAATACCTCTACTTAGAATGCATTACACAGTTATATTTCCTGGTGCATAAATGTGATAGCACCAGAAGTATCATCACCCATCTCAAAAAATTTGGCTTATAAGAGGGAATATTGGTAGCTTGATAACACAGCTGTCTGGCAAGGAGCATATTTTTGGAGAAGATTCTTGATTTTTCATCTTTGTGCTCCTTTTTATGTTATCCATCCATTGCCATATGTCCCATCAGCATACTCATCCATGTTTATACTGAACATACTTCTCTTATGTACTCGAAACTGTTAGTTGCACATTTGCACTAATCATTTCCTAAACGAATCCTCTTCTGCTTTGGAATTGACAGGTCCCCTGGAAATGCCTATGTCGAAGGTGATGCCTCAAGTGCGAGCTATTTCTTGGCTGGTGCTGCAATCACTGGAGGGACTGTGACTGTTGAAGGTTGCGGCATGACCAGTTTGCAGGTAGAGTTCTATTCTTTATCTTATCTTTTTGGTTAAGCATACATACTTGCAGTATAACATAATCTATGATACACCATTGTCACGAAACATGCTTTTAACAAGTGAATATTCATATGGTATAGCTAAATCTATCAAATTAAACAATATTGTAAGTGGCCTTTTTGTGCTATCATTCTCCCTGACAATGCTCAATATGGCAGGGTGATGTGAAATTTGCTGAGGTACTTGAGATGATGGGAGCGAAGGTTACATGGACTGACACTAGCGTAACTGTTACTGGTCCACCGCGTCAGCCCTTTGGAAGGAAACACCTAAAAGCTGTTGATGTCAACATGAACAAAATGCCTGATGTCGCCATGACTCTTGCTGTTGTTGCCCTCTTTGCCGATGGTCCAACTGCTATCAGAGATGGTAAACTTTCTATGGCCTACCCGTAGCAATTATGGTATAGCACCAGGGAGAAAAGAAAAAATACATTGATTGGGATAGGTTGTTCGGTGTACTAACTAATGTAGTCTGGGTACCCTCTTATAGTCTTCGTGTTGCTGTTGATTTCTTTTTAATGGCTTCAGCTACACTGCTTTTTGGTCCTGACACTTGTTTTATTCTCTCCTGCAGTGGCCTCTTGGAGAGTAAAGGAAACCGAGAGGATGGTTGCGATTCGGACCGAGCTAATAAAGGTAAATAACACACCGTCTCCTGTTCTTAATATTTTGGTAATCTCACATGTTGTGTGCCTTGCGTTAGTTGGGAGCGTCAGTTGAGGAAGGGCCGGACTACTGCATCATCACGCCACCGGAGAAGCTGAATGTCACGGCGATCGACACCTACGATGACCACAGGATGGCGATGGCCTTCTCCCTGGCCGCCTGCGCCGATGTGCCTGTCACCATCAGAGACCCCGGGTGCACCCGCAAGACCTTCCCCAACTACTTCGATGTGCTAAGCACTTTCGTGAAAAACTAGGTCGGGGTGCTATGGGGAATTGCGTGTTTGTAGTCTGTCATGGGATGAGAAAATTTTACTTTTTTCGTCTTTTCGCGAGATGATTTATGTGTATTATTAGTTTGTAGCATGGCATGGGTTTTGAGATAAAGTGAGATGTATTGCGCACTGAATTTGTTTTGATAAGAAATAAATTACCATCCAGTGATCCTGATGCTTCCCTTGCGGTTTCTGGTGATGTTTTGTTGGCTGCTGCTATTCAAACGAGTTCTTCAACGTGCTGGGCGAGGCGTTAACGATACACTTTGGGCCTTGGGACGTGATGTGGGATGCACCGGCCATCCACAACGTCAGGCGACTAAGGTCGTGCACATGGAACCACGGCCACGCCACCGCGCAGCGGCCACCGAAACGGCCAGTCAAGCACAGCGTGGGAGTTAGCTCGCCTCGCACACAAAATTTTGAGCACCGACGGAACAATTTGGTGGAAATTCTAATCAATAGCGAGCCATGTATTACAACTGTTGGAACCACACCAGAGCGATTAAATCGCTGATGATAACTTAGAAGGGGCTCGGACTCACGATGCAAAGGAACCGTGCTATTCATTTCCGAAGGAGCCAGAATTGAATAGAGTGAACAGGAGTTTGAGGGTGATAAGTTATAAAACCACTTGCTTGGTTGATGGATATGGATATTTAGGAGAGATAAGCTATAAGAGTTGAGAGTCTAATTTCCACCGTTTTAATAACAGAGGGGTGGTGAGAATTGAGAATGAATTGCTCTCTAAAGATCATCAAAGCTTTTCATCAACTCATGTTATCCTCTTTAAGCTAATTCTTTCGTGATTTTCCACTAATCAAACACGAAGAAAAATTTTGCTCTTAAATTTCCATTAATAATTCTTATCATATACTCTCTCTATCTGGAAATATAAGGCACACACTTCTTAAAACTTATCTTTAACCAAAAGTTTGTTTAATAATATGTGGATTACATGATACAAAATCGATACTATTGAAAAATGTTTTTTAATACAAATCCAATGATATCAATTTTGTATCATCTAATCTATATATTATTGTCAGGACCCGAAATCGCACGTGAATTGGAGAACAGTGTTCCGCCAAAGACCGAGCAACTACTCGACTGTGACACGGTACCTGCACCTTATGCACCCAAAATCGAGTAGTCCGACACCTGACCAACGCACCATACGATTACCAGAGTCGTATGCCTTCACCGTTGGTCAAGCCGGCCAGAAGCAAATATTATTCAATAAATCACACGCAATTCTAAAGTCTGGTGAAGACCTAGCGTCTTTCTCGCGTTCGATCAACACAACGTCTTCGGAGGAGCCCGGCAATGGTACCCTCACTCTAACCCAGTCCGGAGACTGGTGAGTCACCCGAAGGCCTGGTACCATTACCCACATCCTGCCCAGCCGGCCAACGCATCTCAGCTTGTGGGTCACTCAACCGAACATCATCCCGCTAACCGAACCAGGAGAACAACACTAATTCTTCACGACTAGCCCATACACTTCAATTTATACACGCACGGTGTATGGGCAGCCACAATAACAACTCAATATCACAACAAAACTCTACTAGAGAAGGGTTATTGATAATAAACACTTCCCAAACCTGGGATAACTACATATTCTTCATACATAGCGACCTGGAAGTCGTTTACATTAAACACAACATTAAAAACAGCAGCGGAAGATAAACTGAAACACCGAGATGGCAGCCCTACCATCTCCAAAAGCTCTACCTAAATATCCCCTTGACCAAGCTGGGCAATCCTTGCAACTACACATCCAGATCGAAATAACCAGAGTCATAGTAAGCTACGATACGGGAACAACCTGCAGGAATGGAATTCCCGAGTGGGTACTTTCGTACTCGCAAGCTGCTAAGGTGCTCATTCCAGGTTAATCTTAAACTTGGCATGGCAATTGAACAGGTAATGTAAATAATTCAACATAATCTGGAAAATACGCTACACAAGCTACAGTTTCATCATACCATGTCATGTTCCAATTTACCAAGCTACCCACATGATAAATCATACAATCAACCATTCCGGTTCAGATCTGAATAAGTATGAAAAACAACCATACTAATCCACAGATTATCACCTTTAAGCCTTTCAAGTAAATTTCTGGAGTTGGGTTAAACCACCCAAACTCTAAAATCATCAAATTGCATATTTAAGAGCATCAAGACAACCATCACAATCAAATCGTATTATTCTCTCTAAACCACATGACCTAGGGAGATGCCGAATGGGTTAAACCGCCCAATTCGGCTGATGTATAGTGAGGGAGGGTTAAAACCACCCTAGCCTCACGCGAACAAGTGTTCCAATGGGTGTTGCTTCATAGTAGGGCCCACTATGACCATCCAACTCCACTCGCTACACTTATCGCTGTGGGTGAAGAGTACAACCCTACGACACCGGTATCGGCTAGATTGGCCGCCTGCCGATCCATCAGTACGCCGGCTCTCACATCTCACATTAGGGGAGGTTCAAGTGTTAATTCAATCAGTTTAATGGACACATCCATTGACCACAACAAACAAACCGTGCTCATGCTAGTGGTTCACACATCACAATCATCATTCAATCAACCAAGCATAGTAAAAGAACAACCGGAATATTATCAACAAGTGAGCAAGCTTGCCTGGCTGTTTAAGGGTCTGTTTGGTTGGGCTGTGGCTGTTGACAAAACTGTTGTTGGCTGGCTATTTGGAAAAGCTACTGTGGCTGTGGAAAGTGACCATATGGCTTTTGGTTGATCCAAACCATCTACAGTATTTTGAAAAATGAGCACTGAAACTTCAGTACATTACAAAAAGCTGGCAGAAGGCAGCTTTTCTAAACAGTTGAATTTACACTACAAAGCTCACAGCTACCGTTGGCAAAAGCTGCTGAAAAGCTGGCCGTTTGGTTGGGCTGCAGCTTTTTCCAGTGAAAAGCTGCTGAAAAGCCCAACCAAACACCCCCTAAGATCGTGACCTGTTTGGGAATCAACTCCAGTACCACCCTTGTTGCCCGATTCTATTAAAATAATACTGGAATGCCAGAAAAAAAAAGATGAAAAGAGCATAAATCAAAACCAGCAAGAATAAAAGGATAGAGATGTATGAAATGCATCTTAAGATGTAAGCACTCTATCACGAAGCTAACGCAATTGGATTAGTTCAATTTGGACCATTTAGCATTTTCTTCATGTAAAGGTTGCATAACAAAAATGCATGTAAAAATAATACCATGCTGAAATAGAAGCGAAGATATGAAAGTTGATATAAGGTCAGTTCCAATTAGGGCTGGTATGAAGTTTTAATTATTCATGTTTGATCATTTGACTTAAAGATGGCATGTTTGGATTCCAGAGATCCTTATAAATGGTAGCATCATTAAATCTTTTGCTTCAAAAGATGAACTTACAAGAAAGAGTTACCTCTTTTGGAAATTATATGCATTCCCTACCAGACTTTTGAGGTTTAAATAGTTTTCAATTATTCACTGCCTCGTTCCTCAGTAAGGAAAAGACACTGAAATCCTTGTTATTCGTCTGAGTTCTAACCTAAGGGGCCGACGGATGGGACCATGGTCATTAACTCGACAACAGTTGATCCTACCTGGTTCGGTTGACTAATGCAGCTGCATCCCGCATCTGATCTTAAGCATTAATCTGACACTCATGATACATGGGTCTGCGTATAAGTTCCCATTGTTAGCCCTGTTTTATATTCTCAAACAAGTGCAACCGGGGCAGTAGTTATGGTTATACTTGCATACAATATTTCTGAAGTGTTCCCTCATATCAACCATGCTCACCTGCCATTAGTTGAGTTTAGCAGGTTACTACAAGGGTATGTTAACTACTCACAATTAGCATTTTAAGAATAACCATCAAACCACCACTGGTTGTTAAGGCTAGGGTGCACTGATATGTCTGAGCCTTACTGATGACCAATGATCAAAAGCATTAGTTATGTTTCTTTGGCAACTAGATTATATTGCATGTATTAGTGTTGATCAGTTAATCATCTTTATTCTTATTACGAGGACTAGTTAGCCTGATTGCTCGCTAAAGGTTAGAATTCCCATCAGGTCCTGTACAGGTTGCTTTGCACCTAATTGTGTTGGCCTATAGTGACTAATTTTACCCAGTTAACAACTCGTGTGATTAGCTGCCATTACCTTTTTGATGGCGGTTTAGTTAGTGGCCATACTTAGTTAGCAGATGGTTGCATCCTAGTCGTAAGCCATCAGTGCCTTAGCTAATGGATCCACTAGTCACTGAGTTATTTAGTTGTCTTTGAGACAGAGCTATTGCGATCACTAAAGGTGCCGGAGCTCCATGGATTAGCGAATCGACTCGGCTCAGATCTATAGTAGTTGCTCTGGCACTAAAGTAATACACTAGCATTTTTATTGAGCAGTCATTAACATGAAGTGATTAATCGGTGAGCGATAACTAGTCTATTAGTGATGCTAATGATCGAATCAAACTGTACGAGCCTGATATACATTAGTTGATACATCAATTAGCAACCACCACAGTTAACAAAATTCAGGCATACATACAATTAGTGTTTTGATTAAGCCATCATGAGCGTGTCATTAGTTACAGTTCAGCCCAGCTTAGCCATTACTGGTCGGTTGAGCAGCTCGGGCAGAGCAACGGTGAGTGCAGAAGCCGAGAAGGGGAGGGAAGGTGGGGCTAGGCGAACAGTGGCTCACCCGAGACGAATGTGTCACGGCGGTGGTGCAGGCAGACACCAGCCGTTCCACCAAGACTTGATATACTCGTATCTGGAGCTATGTGGTGCTGTGCAGCTGGTGTTGGGCTAGACCCGTGTAACCTTAAACGAATGAGTGTGTGGGGAACCATGTGGTCCGTGGCCTGCTAAGCAGGAGGGTGTTAAGAGGCGAGAGGCGAAGAGGAAGCAGGCAGAAAATCAAGTCGTAACAAACACTTATTCTATCAATACTAACTCTATCACCTGCCCAACTCTCTCTCTTTCTCTCTCGTGTTCTTGCTGAGTTCTTCCCTTCCAGATCCCTATCCCTTGGTACATAACACTCTGGTATCAGAGCCAGCCAATTTTTCCTCACTTCGCTCGGCCTCGATCGTAATTCGAACGAGAGGTTGGTTGTGGATTCGTTCTGCGACCGTAATACCGATCCGCGGTTGATTGGCTTGGCAGAGGTAGTCGCTACGGCTCCGCCGAAATCTTCCGCAGTTGTTCGCCAGGTTGCGCAGGCGATGGAAGGGCTGGAGAACAGAATCGTTGAGGTGTTGAATCAGCAACTCGATTTGCACACCAAGGCGATGGACGATCGTTTCAGTGTTGTTCATGCCAGGTTCGAGGAGCAAGCGGCCCGTCTCGCACAGATGTAGATGAAGGTCGATCTCTCCCTCGATTCTCTCGGGAAGGTCCACCAGGAGCAAGCGGCGGCGGCGCCGACGACCGTACTCAACGGGCGCCCCCCCACCACCGCTTGTGATTCCGGACAATGGCACGGGACGTGGGCTGGTTGGTGTGTACCCTGGTAGGCCGCCTCCCCCATCGGCGGTTGTCCCTCGATCACAGTTGTCTAGTTCATCGGGTGGCCCTCAGGGCCAATTTCCCCCACCCACTCCCCTTACGTTGGAAGTTGTTGAGGTTGGGTCTGGATCTCCGGAGCACGGGCACAGGAAGAATTGGGTTCCAAAGATGGATTTTCCGCGCTTCGATGGCACAGATGCTCGTATTTGGGTGGATCAGTGCAACACATTTTTTGCCACGTATCAAATTCCTCTGGGCTTTCGTGTTGCCGCTGCTACGATGTATCTGCAGAACAGCGCTGCACACTGGTATCAAGCCTATAAGAGGACAGTGGGGTGGCATGATTGGGATAAGTTTAGTGTTGATGTCCTACTTGAGTTTGACAACAATACGCAGAGGGATAAGAATCGTGAGCTATTGGCTTTGTGACAAACCGGTTCAGTGGAGGAGTACCGCAAGTAGTTTGATCTCCTTGTCTATCAAATTAGATTGTATGATGACACCATCGGGGCCTAACGTTAGTGTCTTAGTTTATCAATGGTTTAAAGGAAGAGCTCAAAGCAGCGGTTGAAGTCCAGCTTCCAAACTCCATCCAACAAGCAACATTATATGCGGCGGTGCAAGAGGGGGTGCCTGAGCGCGCTCGTTTAGCCTCTGGAGCAAAATCCTATAAGTCTGGATTTTTCTACAAGCAGTCCTCTGGTGCCAAAGTTGACAAGAGTGATCTGTGGAAAGCCAAACAACTTAAGGACTATCGGCGTGCCAATGGCTTGTGCTATAAATGTGGGGACAAGTATACCCCAAGGCATCAGTGTGTGCTGCCAGGGCAGGCTCAATTAAAGGCCATTCAACAGCTGGAAGTGTTGTCTGATGACATTTTGGACACTATTACGCATGGGGAACTGCAGGAGGAAAAACCAGAAATACATGTCTCTCTCAATGCACTA
Organism: Stipa capillata; assembly: GCA_019208055.1. Lineage (NCBI taxonomy): Eukaryota > Viridiplantae > Streptophyta > Magnoliopsida > Poales > Poaceae > Stipa > Stipa capillata. Next base: position 57,326 of record JAGXJF010002496.1, read on the forward strand.
TCTGGAGCTGAGCATCACAACACTGTCAAGTTGAGGGGCTTGGTTGGCAACAAAGTGATGCTCATGTTGGTGGATTCTGGTAGCTCTCACAGCTTTGTGGATGCTTCTCTGGTTCAGAAACTACAGTGTGCCACACTACCCATGCCTGCTACAGCAGTTAAGGTGGTTAATGGTGACGTTCTGATGTGTAATCAAACTGTTCCTGCTCTCTCTTGGTGGCTGCAGGGATATACATTTCAGTATGACATGAAAGTGTTGGATTTAGAGGGCTATGATGCCATTTTGGGCATGGACTGGCTTGCCCAGTGGGGAGCTATGACTTGTCATTGGCAAGATAAATGGATAGAATTCAATTATGCTGGCAAACTCATCAAGTTACAAGGAGTTCCACTACAGGATGCACCTGTAGAGCTTCAGGAGGTCTCAGTGGAGCAAGTGGTTAAGTGGCACAAAGGGAATGATGTGTGGGCTACCGCAGTGTTGGAACACACAAAGATCCCTCCAGAGTACTCTGTTCCTGTGGAAGTGCAGGCCCTGTTGGTTCAGTATGCCCAAGTCTTTCAAGATCCCAAGACTCTACCTCCTCATCGAGCTTTTGATCACACAATTCATCTGTTCCCTGATGCCCTGCCTATCAATTCAAGACCTTATAGGTATGCACCTTTTCAGAAAACTGAGATTGAGAACCAAGTTAATGAGATGATCGCATCTGGTATTGTCACACCTAGCATGAGTCCCTTTGCTTCCCTAGATTTACTTGTTAAGAAAAAAGATGGTAGTTGGCGATTTTGTATAGATTACAGAAGATTGAATACTGTGACTATCAAAAGCAAATTTCCTATACCAATAGTGGATGAACTGCTAGATGAACTTGCGGGTACTCAATTCTTCTCTAAATTGGATCTCAAACCAGGGTATCATCAGATTAGAATGGTTGAATCTGATGAGGCTAAGACTGCCTTTAAAACTCATCATGGTCAGTTCCAGTTCAGGGTTATGCCTTTTGGGCTGACTAATGCCCCAGCTACATTTCAATGTTTGATGAATTCCATTTTTGCCAAGTACATTAGGAAGTTTGTCTTGGTCTTTATGGATGATATACTAGTATACAATTAGTCCCTCTCTGACCATGTGACCCATCTAGAGCTAGTTCTTCGCACTCTTCAGCAACATCAGTTGTATGCCAAACAGAGCAAGTGTGTCTTTGCTGTCCAGCAGGTGGAGTATTTAGGACATATCATCTCATCTCAGGGTGTTGCCACTAATCCTACCAAAATAGAGGTTATGTTGCAGTGGCCTACTCCCACTTCTATCACTGAACTGAGGGGTTTTCTTGGCCTCATAGGCTATTACAGAAAGTTTGTGCACCATTACAGCATAATTGCTAAGCCCTTAACAAATCTCTTGAAGAAAAAGGCTTTCACTTGGACTTCTGATAGTGACATAACTTTTCAACACCTGAAGCAGGCAATGAGTCACACACCTATCCTAGCCATGCCTGATTTTTCAATTGCCTTTCTGTTTGGAAACTGATGCTTGTGCCACAGGTATTGGAGCTGTGCTTAGTCAAAAAGGGCATCCTATTGCTTATCTCAGCAAGGCCCTCAGTGCTCAGAATCAGAAACTCTCTATTTATGAGAAAGAATTTTTGGCAATCTTGATGGCGATAGAGAAGTGGCGCCCATATCTACAGAATGGTCCTTTTGTTATTAAGACAGACCATAAGAGTCTTTGCTATCTGGAAGACCAAGTGTTGGGATCTGAGCTTTAGAAGAAGGCTATGACTAAACTCATTGGCTTACAATATAAGTTCCAATAAAATAGAGGTGTGGATAATGTCGCCGCCGATGCTTTGTCCAGAGTTGGTCACTTCATGGCTCTTGCAGCAGTTTTGGTGGCCCAACCTATTTGGTTGCAGGAGGTGTTTAATTCCTATGAGATGGATCCTCATGCACAGCAACTTCTCCAGCAGTTGTCTATTACACCTTAAGATCATCCGGGTTTTGTGCTTAGTGATGGGCTGATTAGACACCATGGCAAGATATGTATTGGAGCCAATGTGGGACTTCAAACGAAGCTTATTTAGGCTTTTCACTCCACCCCTGTGGGTGGGCACTCAAGCATCCAAGCTACTAATCAAAGGGTCAAGAAGTTGTTTTCCTGGACAGGGCTCAAGCAGGCTGTGGAGGATTTTGTTAAACGATGCCAAGTCTGTCAGCAAGCCAAGCATGAGAATTGTAGGCTTCCAGGTCTTCTTAGCCCTTTGCCTATTCCATCGGGTGCTTGGCAAGATGTGAGCATGGATTTCATTGAAGGTCTCCCAACTTCAGAGGGTTATAACTGCATTCTGGTGGTGGTGGATCGTTTCACTAAGTACAGCCACTTTCTCCCACTCAAGCATCCTTTCACTGCTGTTCAGGTTGCTAAAGTTTTCCTTGCTCACATTGTTAAGCTACATGGCATCCCGCGCTCTATAGTTTCTAATCGTGATAGAGTCTTCACAAGTTCTTTTTGGCGTGAGCTATTTCAAATTCTGCACACTGACTTGCAAATGAGCTCTGCCTACCATCCACAAACTGATGGTCAGACGGGGCGCACTAATCAGTGCCTGGAGATGTATTTACGCTGTGTAGTTCATGATACACCAAAGAAGTGGGCTAGTTGGTTGCCCTTGGCTGAGTTCTGATACAACTCCAGCCACCATACTACTCTCGGGTGCTCTCCATTTAAAGTCCTGTATGGTATTGATCCCAGTTATGGTCCAATTCCTGATATGTCTAAAGCTCAGCACCCTGTTGTTCTGGATCTGTTACACGAACGAGCTGTTTACACTGAATTTCTAAAAAGTCAGTTGGCTAAAGCTCAGCTTCGCATGAAACAAGCTGCTGATAAAAGGGTCGATCTCCCCGGGAGTTTACTGTTGGCGAGGAGGTTTTTGTCAAGTTGCAGCCGTATGCTCAGTCTTCAGTGGTGAGCCGTCCTTATCCCAAGCTCTCTTACAAGTTTTATGGCCCTTTCACGATTCTCTCCAGGATTGGCAATGCAGCATACAAGCTTGAGCTCCCTGACCACAGTCTGGTTCACCCGGTATTTCACGTGTCCCAGCTCAAATCGTTCGTTCCTGATCACACGCCTGTCTTCTCGTCTTTGCCGGTGCCTATTGAACTCAATGCAGATGAAGTGTTCCCGTTGGAAATTCTGGAGCGTCGCCTCGTGAAGCGTGGCAACACAGCTCACTTGCAAGTGAAGATTAAGTGGTCTTCTTTGCCTGAGACACTAGTGACTTGGGAGGACTACGATATGCTGCGCAAGTGCTTCGAGCATGCACCAGCTTGGGGGCAAGCTGGCGCTCAAGGGGGCGACAATGTCACGGCGGTGGTGCAGACAGAGACCAACCATGCCACCAAGGCTTGATTTACTCGTATCTAGAGCTATGTGGTGTTGTGCACCTGGTGTTGGGCTAGGCCCGTGTAACCTTAAATGAATGAATGTGTGAAAAACCGTGTGGTCCGTGACCTGCTAAGCAGGAGAGTGTTAAGAGGCGGAGAGGAAGCAGGCAGAAAATCTAACAAACACTTCTTCTATCAATACCAACTCTGTCTCCTGCACAACTATCTCTCTTTCTCTCTCGTGTTCTTGCTGAGTTCTTCCCTTCCAGATCCCTATCCCTTGGTACATAACAGGATGGTAAAGAGGAATGGCGCCGAGGAGGACTTAATCACCGTCGGTTGAGCCGGCGGTGCCGCAGCCGAGGAGACGAGGTCGGCGCTGGTGGTGGGGAAGGCTCGGTGGAGCTCCGGTGGTTGCAGGGAGGCCGATGGCAACGTTGGCGGCGGGACCTGTGGCGCGGGCGAGGCACACTGGGCCGCGGCAGGAGGAGGGGCAGTAGCAGCTGCGCGGCTCAGGCTAGGGCGGACGGCGCGCACGGCGGAGGCGGCGGCGCGGTTCCTGGGTGTTGAGGCGGCGGCAAGAGGTGGAGCGGTGGAAGCGGTGGCGCACGTGGCCGGTACGGCTGGGAGGTGGCGTGGAGCAAGGCCCACTAGGCTGTGGGTGGTGGTGGTGCGCCGGCTGCGGCCGCTGGAGGCGGCGGAGCGGCAGTATGGTCCAACGCCGATGCAGGGGAGAGAGGGCGCAGAGGAGCTCCCCGAGGTGGCGGCGTTCTTGGAGGTATCGGCAAGGTGAAGAGAAAAGGGAATGGGGAATAGGGGAGGCCCACCCCGCCGGCGGCGTCGTCGGCGCTGGAGCGCGACGCGCGTCCAGGCGCGTGGTGATGTTTGCCTGGCGAGCGGGGCCCGGGCGTCAGCGAGATAGGGCTGGGCTCGGGGAGGAGGGTGCTGCGCGGTGGCGTGCCCTGGGAAGAGAGGCGGGCGCGGCGCAGTGCCGAGGGGGAGAGCAGGCCGAGGCCCGTTTGGGCGTGCGGGAGGAAGAAAAAGGAACTCGGCCGGCGGCCCAGTACGGGGAGAAGGAGGAGAAGACATTGCATTTTCTTTACCGATTTTCTTTTGCTTATTATTTTCTTTGCAGTGTAAAAAGGACAGGGAAAAAGATTCAAGTAGGAATTTAGCATCAGAAAATATGGACCACATTTTCTAAGACATTTGTAATTCCTCCCAGTTGTCTTAGACCAACCATTATCTCATTTGAGTCCAAGTTTTAAACCTTGAATCGATTTTAACTGAGAAAATTTCGGAATAAATTTTAGCCTTACGAGTGTTGCAAAGTTTTTATATCCGAATCTTTACGTAAATTGATCATTTCAAAAGTTCTTCTACAAAACATTTTAAATCAATTGCACCTGGAAAATTTGACTCCATTGCTAGAGTTTGAGACTGCCTTAACACAACATGTTTAAAAATTTTGATATTCGATGCCCAACTACCTATATGCATGCAATGAAAAATTAGCATTAGTTCATACTGAACTCATAATAAAATAGGGTTTACGAGAGGGTCTTTACAATTATTAAATAAATTCTTTGTCAAAGATAAATTTTGAAAAACATGTGCGTCTTACAATTTTTTATGGAGAGAGTATCAAATAAGGGATTGGAACTAAAAATCAACTTCCTATACCTAGTCCTTCGATAAAGTCCCTGCTTTAAACTCTTATTTCCCTTCCTTCATGTTGTCAGGCTGTAGATGTCATTTTGGTGTTTCTACCAAGGGGTAGTGGTATTGTTTTTAGATCAAAAGGGCAAAGACCCCGCTCCATTTCTCACTGAAAAATGAAAACGATAGTACAGTGCATTGTAGCTCACGATATAACATGATAACCATCAGACGCATAACCGGGAGTACAGAACAGACAAGGAATTGATAAGTATAAAGCGCAGATTGCAAGCAAGTGTCACGCCCAGTTTTTCCCGAATTTGATTTCAAGCATATCATCGTATGTAGCTAGGGCATTTACAATAACCAAAGACTCAATGCACCGAAAAACCCGCACACACGCACTCCAGTCAGGTAAAACCCTAATACGGCAAATACCATAACACGACACCCGCACCGTATACATCGGAGCACCCGTGGTACCTCACCACCAAGTAGCCCTAAGCCAAGACAGATGACCTACCGAGAGTTTTGTATACCCTCCACCTCTTGCCGCACCCTGGAACCCTAGTTCCAGCCCTTGATTCTCCTCCCTCTTATTTAACCCATTATTCCCTAAAAACCCTAATCGTGAGATCTACCGTTCCTCGGCTTGCCCAAAAATTCTGGAATAAATCATGGGACAACCTAACACAATACTTAACTCAATTATGACCTAAAATGATAGTACCCAGTTCAAAATGTTCGCATACAAAATCAATAAACCTTAAGAGTAAAATCAGCATTGAATTGCAACCCATTAAAATAAGTTTCCAAAAATTCTAATAATCTACCACGACGATCCTTACACTTCCTATAGCCCATATATATAAGAACATGGGTATGCCTGGTTTAAAAATTTGGGATGACCGCTATCGAACACCTTGGGGCAAAAATCTACCGTCGCTTCAGGACATAGCTGACCCTCATCTAAAACCCACCAAACGACTCGTGGAGATTTTCCTCAGCAGTACCAACAAGTTTAAACCCTCACGTTTCCTCTGGCTGCCATATTCAGTCGTCTACACATGGATTCCATGGCATGTCATGCACTGACACTCGCAAATGCATAGTACACAAGGTACAGATCGGTGCCCAACTTTCCTGGTTGCTCAGACACGTTTCCTCAACACCAGTGACATGGATCGACGGCTCGGCCACGTCTCATTTTCTCCCTTGGCATGCCATGCCACCCGTGCGTACTCTGGCCGCGCTCCAGACGTGCTCCAGTACCAGTCCGGCCACCGTACCAGGAAGCTCGCCGTCTCCTCCACGCCACCAGCACTCTTTAGCTGCCTTTCCTTCTTCCTGTAGCCACAGCTTTGCCTAGGCCAGCCGGTCCCGTTCCATCACCGACGAGCGGCAGCATCTCCAGCTAACCGCGCCGCCCTCTGGTTTCCCACGCTACACTCCGCCTGGAACTCCGGCCGCCCTGCCACCTCACACCCCGCTGTCCTATCCCCTCCCCTGTGGCCACAGCGCCACCCATCTACTCCGGCGGATTCCATCACCAAGCCGAGCAAGGGCAGCGGCTATGGCCAGCTCGCTCTGCCGCCGCCTATAAAGGTGATGCTCGAGCTGCTCCTTTCCCCGCCAAGCCCTCCTTCCTTCTCTCTAAAGCAACCGGTAGAAACCCATTTTTTCCCCAGACCTTTTCCTCCCTCATCGCCGCAACCCACAGCCAAGCCACCATGGTTCGCAGCAACCCGAGCTCAGCTTCTGTCGCCCTGGTGTAGCTGGAGTCCCAGCAGCTAACCGAACCTCGCAAGCAAGCGCGCCACCTTGGCTGAGCCAGATTCCTCTTCCCTAAATCCCGCGCCGCACCAAGATCCACCCGCCCCAACCGCCGAAACCCTAGTCTCGCCGGCCACCAACTGCTTCCAACCGCCGCCGCCAAAATCACCGCCCCTGTCCGAGCTACCGACCAGGACTGTCGGGTTCACACCCAGTCCAAGCCAAGGCAGGTAAGTTGCGGTTAGTACTTGGGCCGAGCGGTCTCTGGCACATGACCGAGTAAGGCGACCGCGCCCTGCCCAGTTACCGCATTCTCCTCTGGAAAGCGTAATCAGCTTGTGAAGAAGACGTAAACTTCTCTGAAAACCAGATTTTCGTTAAACCTAAGCCGGTTGTACACTAGTTCATTCGGTTTAGGGCCAATCCGCGTGATTTTACCAACTCCAATCCCAGTTCCAGAACCCTTGAGCTATTTACAAACTTCTGGTTCAAAAATATTTTAAATGCCTAACATGTTTAAATCAATAAATGGAGAAGATTAGGTTTAGAGCTTTTCTTTTAACTCTTTTAAAACCAACATATGCATCGTATACGTCATCCTTCAGGGCAGCCAAAATAATTCCTTCAACCAACATTTTGAGACACCAGTAGCTCAATAGGTAAGTGAATTTGGAATAAAACATTAGGAGCATAAATTTCGTTTCATTCGAAAGCTCTGTCATTTTATGTGACGTGTATACGGTATCTCATGTAGACGTAAGTTTTGAAAGCCCCAGAAGTCCAACATCAAAACCCTGGCCATCAGGAAATACCCTCGTTATCTGCATATCATCATTTTGAGTCATGCAAGACTTTCGAGTTTTATTTGGAATTGCTCTTTTTGCTTCTTATTCGGTGTTCTTTCGGCGCGTAGTTGACGGAGCGACGTATGTGCGTCAGGAGGACCCGGCATCACCCCCGCGTTCGGAGCAAGAGCAAGAACTGCCAGGCAAGCATCCCCGCTTTGATCATGATTGAAATCCCATATATGCGAAGTTATGAATATTTTGTTTACAAACTCTGCATGCTATGTGAGTAATACCGATATTTTATGTAGAAATAGCTATACCCATTAGTTGCACGCTACTTAGGTCTGAATATCCCACATTGTAACCCTAGGTATATTTACCGGTTATTTCACAACCGTTCAGATAATTAAGGTTATAGGTGTTAACCATGCTTAGCCCGGCTATAGTTAAAAACCAAGATTTGAAACAGGTTTTATATAACCCGTTGGGATATGGGAAACAAAACCCTCGGGTAGCATGTGCTATCCGAGGCGGCTTTTAAAGGAAAGGATTGTCAAAACCCATAATAAAAGAGGAGATGAATTCGATTCGGGTAGGAATGATAAGAGATGTTCGGGGATGTAGAGCATCGGATGGAGCCATGTTCGTCCGGGACGACATGGGGTCGGAGGATGGAGTCCTACTCGAATCAGTTAAGGACCGAGCCTAAGTGCCGCTAAACTGGTTCCTTACCGTACGTCCACATGTCCTATATGGGAAGGACTTGGCTTGGTACCTCGGCAAGTATTAGGGTTTGGACCCGCGGAAAGTAGGAAGCATGTGCTAGGTGTTTAAAGTCCTAGAGATCCACCTACGCCAGGTGTTTGGGTGTTGATGCGACACAAAGGTGGGGAGTTCCACTTTTGGTCCGGGACGCAAAAGTGGGGCAACCACCTAGCGGGTCCAACTTTGGTATGGAAGGGGGCGAAGGTCTCGTTGTAACCACCCTGCCAATACACTACTGTAGTGTATCCGTTAGCGCTCGGCAATAAGGGTGAATTTACATCTTGTGGGTAAAGCCGTACAACCTCTGCAGAGTGTTAAAAACTATTCGAATAGCCGCGTCCTCGGTTATGGGCATGAACTGGCAAGGCCGCACACTGGTTAGACTAAGTTTTGATTTCAAAAGTTAGGAAAAGGGCTTAAGGACGTGGGCATGATGTGCCCACAGAGTGCAATTTATGCTACATGGCTGGTAGCGAGGAATTGCTGGAAGAGACGCCAGTCGTGCTATCCGGGATAACACGGGCTGGGCGCGAATGAGACTCGCTGTACTATCCAGAGTAGTGCAAGCTGAGCATTAGGTAGAGAAGCTGGACATACTGCCCGGGGTAGTATGGTCTGAGCTGTCTCGATGAACGAAAGAAAAAGGGGTAGCCGGGTCTACCTCAAGAGAATTCTTTTCGCTTTACTTTAAATAGTTTTTCTAAATTGCCTTAAATCTACTATTCGTGTATTTAAATTAAGAACTTACTTTTTTGCACAACAACCAACTTAGGGTAGAGCTATTCCTCGATATATTCCCTGCATGAAATATTATCGTATACTCTCTCCTGTGGGGATAGCTTGCGAGTACATTCAATGTACTCACCTGGCTTGTTGATTTGGTCAGAAGAAGAAGAAAAATTCTGCTTCGACGAGGAAGATACCGACTTCGAGGGCTAGGGCGCTTTCCCCAGTCAGTTGCCTGAGGGTTTGGCATATTTATGGGTCTATCTACGTATCTTTTATGTATTTTCGCTGCAAGACTTTGAATTCGGCCAGTAGGCCATATTATGTTAAAGACACTAAATGGCTTGTATTGTAAAATATTCAGTAATGTATGACGACGTTATCAAGTTCTTGTGTGTGCCGGTTACTAATCCAGGGACCGGTGCAGTAGCCACAGGAGTGTTTCCGGCCTTAAAACCGGGGGCGCCACAGCAAGCTAATACTAATTACAGCCATCCATGATCACCGGCGGCTGCAGCTCCAGGAACTGTCTTGACATTGAAATTAGCTGGAAGACGCAGATCTCCCCAGGTGGCCACAGCACCCTGTGAAGACTTCATCTTCTTCACTCATCCCAGGCATCATTGTTACCTCATTTTGACCTCGAACCCGGTTAGCATCGCATTCTCGCTTGGACACAGGAGCTTCCATCTTGACAGCAATCTGAACAGTTTCTACCAGAACACCTGCATCCCAGTCCACGTAAATTTCTAGAAATATAAGTCATTCCGCATGTTCCAAAACGTCCACATAACAGCAGAGGAAACTGTATTAATGAGGCCGTTACGTTTATTGCTCAACCAAAGAGTAGCAGTATGTTCAAAAGAGTTGTTCACATATAATTTCCGATATGACATCTTCCCAGATAATCTTGACTATATGGCAGTTAAAACACAGATGACTAATCGACTCTTTTTCAGCACAGAACAGGCAGGTTTCGCAACCTGTTTCTTTTACTCAGATTATCTTTAGTGAGCAGCTTGTTATGACTTATTAACCACAGGAAGATGTGCATTCTACGAGGGATATAAAGCTTCCAAATAGCAGGGATAAACAATGGTTGAATCCCCCTAAAATTAACTGGTATTTTATCTCCGACAAGCACGGCACGGTGCTCGTCTACTGTTCGAACTTCCTTGGCTCTAGACCACCGGCCATCCACAGAGCCAAGAAGCAAATAGCCGCACAGGGCATGCAATGCGCCACCGAGCACTGGTCACAAACCGGCAGCCGTGCTCGGGTTAGGACTCCATATCAGGTGATCAGTAGCACATAATTGCTCCAAACTCCTGAAGGAGCAAATGCGGCCATACCTTCACACGGGTGAGAGACAGCTCCCACACAAACACTACAGCATTTTCTTGTGATACTCAAGGAAACGCTACCAAATCTCATAGATCAATAGCAAGCCATGTATTAACATGCATTCGAGCACACCAGAGCGATGAAATTGATGATAACTTAGACGATAGGGATACAAAGTAACCTAGTCATACAAAACCAGTTCTCAAACTACAAACTTCAAAAATATCTTGTTCGCTGGTGTTTCTCCACCTTTGTAAAAGATAAAGACGCTCAGTAGCATATTACTGGTCGCTGATGGTCACTTCGACCTCAACGCCTGGCTCGATGGTGATCGAGGTGATCTGCTTGACAACATCTGGAGAGCTAACGAGATCAATCACCCTCTTGTGCACCCGCATCTCAAACCGATCCCAGGTGTTGGTACCTGATTGCAGCCAGATGACATAACACATGTGAGGTAAGAGAACTTCAACATCCAATAAGAAACTTAGACATTGCCACAATAAAAAGATACAAAAAATGCAAACAGTGGATGATGAAAAATCGAGTATAATGGATGACAGATTTGTGACGGGCTGAGCATCAGTTTTAAAAAGCTCGATTATGAAACATCAAATGTATCAGTAGAATCATGGAATCATCATCTACTCAGCCAATCCACAGAATACAACAATTTCATTCTGTAACAACTAATGACAAGCTCTTAGCATAAAAACTTCCAACTATCAAATGATTCCTGGTAAAAGTACAATGTATTCCAAAGTTACCACTCAGCGTAATAGGGAAAACCTGAACAAATTGACAGACCACGAAACCAAAATTTAGAGGGAGGTGCAACAGCATGGAACATACATAACTTTGCCACTGGAAATGACTAAAATGAATGACAAGAGTTTGTGCAAACTTAACAAGGAGAACACATAATGCACAAGTAATATAAACATCCAGGAGACTACATTTGAGTAAGTTACTGGCATTGCCTGCTAAAAGGCAAGTGTTTAGACAATAACTATCAAGCATTGGATAGGCCAACCATCAGTTTTAAAAAGCTCGATTTTGTAATTCCTCAGAGAAAATCTCAGGAATAACTTGTTTTATCATCATTTGGCCAGCCAATCAGAAAACAACATTGTCCGCAAAGATACATCCCACAAGATATTAACTCAGATGAACAAGGATGAGTTCCCAAAAAGGACAAATAAAACTCTCTACATATTGCAAGGAATTCAAACTACTAACTGAAACTAGACCATGGCTAATGCCCCTAAAGGGAAACAGCAGTTGAGCTATATAATTTTCATGTAAGGGTATGTTTAGAAATATTCAAGATTAGAAATATGCACATTCAATAAAAGAATGCTACCTAGCAATGCAGTATCAGTAACTATCAATTTCTAATGATGACAAAAGATCACTGCTACGATGACTAATGACCAACAACAATATCAGCATGAAACTGGGGAAAAACCCCGTATGACAGCACCACCACTAATGTTTATCTCAAGCCACACAATAACGAGCTCCCTATATGACCAATTTACTATTGCACTAGATAGGCCAAGCATCAGTTCTAAAAAGCTCGGTTTTAGGGTATGTTTGGTTGGTGACCAAAATCTACCATACCAATTTTTTGGTCATGACAAAAAATTTGGTCATTGTTTGGATGACTGCCAATTTTTTGGCATGCCAATGTTCTTTTGCCAATCCTAGTTCATTTTTCTTGCCAACATTGGCCAAATCATGGGCAAGCAAAACCTTGGCCAAAATTTTGGCTAGCCAAATTTTTGGTAGGGTAGACTTGGGCTAAAACCAAACACACCCTTAGATACTTCAATGATGTAACATCTCAGTAGCATCTCCATGTAACATCAGATGTTCAGCCTACCAACAATTCACTGCGTAAAACTCATCTCACCTCAACCTCATTACACTACACATATAAGCATAACAATAACAGTACATGACGACATGCAAAGCATCAGTTTTAAAAAGCTCGATTTTTGAGACATCAAAGACCCAAAAGATCTCAGTGAACTAAATGTTTCACATCATCTGCTCAGCACATCATCATCATCACGACAATTCAGTCTCCTATCTTCTTAGCCCAAAATAGCCAACAAACATCACAACTTCTAGACCAAATCACCGATGCAATATCGTGAGAATGGCAGAACAAACGACCAGACACAGTAACTAAGTAAATGAAATACCACAAAATCACCGATGAATAATCAAGAGAAGTAAGAGTGGTCACCTTCGCCACAAGGAGACTTCCTGGTGGTGATGTTGAGAACCTTGGTGGGCATCCTCACGGGGCCCTTCACCCTGAGCTGCTTTTCCTTGGCCCCCTTCACCAGATCGGAGCACACTGTTGATGCAAGGAAACCACCACAACGAACACAGTCAGATCAAAGTCGCGCAAAGACCAGCCAGAAAATCACGATTAAACGACGAGTAAAGAGGTGGTGAATGGATCATGGATGCCTACCTTTCTCCAGGTTCTTTACGCTCTTGGAGGAGAGGGTGATGCGGATCCTGTGCTGCACCTCCTGCACGCCCTCGAATCCCGCCTTGCCGGACTTCATCGGCGGCGCGTACGCCAGCTCGGACGCCATGGCTGCTGGTAGGAGGAGAGGAGGTCGCGGGCTAGGGTTTCGCCTTGGGATGGGAAGGAGGTGGCGGCGCTGGGGATCTAGGTTTTGCGGAAGCAGCCGGGTGCGGGTTTATGTAGAGGTTGGAGGCAACGGAGGGGGTCGTGTGGCCGTTCGATCCTATGGTCCTAGTGATCTGGCCGTTGGGTGACAATTTGATCATGGGGAGAGAGGGTATAATGGTGGTGTCTGGATGACAGTAGGCCCAATATGTCAGACGGTAGCAGCATGTGCAGAAGCAGATCGGAGCATTGAGAGCATGGTACGTGTTACAAATCGGGCCGTATACGTGGGCTGGTCGGCGCGTGGTACCCTTTTAGGTCGTGTCTTCTTAGAGTTTATACGGTGGATTGCTAAATTTTATCTATCAGGTAGATAGTCTATAAATAGAGAGATGATATTCATACTATTTTACACGGTTTATTGAGGGCTTATATCTACGAGAATAAATCTAATAAAAAGAATAGTACCACTCTATATCCTCATGTCCATTTTGTTTTTTATACGTGTTTGATCTACTACTCGTTGTACAGTCATCCGATCACATTTCGTGACGTTAGTTTCACAACACGTTATCAAAATGAAACTCTTCAAGCCTACGATCAAGCTACCTTTACAACCGTCTTGAAGTAACCATCGAAATGATGAACATCAAATTAATCTAGTAGATCAAATTTAATGTTCATATTGCTTTTTGCTTTGCTCTCTCTCACTTTCTACATTGAATCTCTCTTTTGGTTTCTTATATAGTGTTCTCGGAGATTAATCTAGTCTGACCCAAAGGACGTCATCTCTTAATACGTGGTTTAATAGATGGAGTTAGAACGATCACCAGCCTGCACGTAGAAGAGTACCATATGCAGTCGGTATGGCACCGGTATGAAATCGGATAGACTATGAGTAACCCCCGCCACAATGTGATATAGGTCGGATTGGTACATTATTGCACATCATGACATGAGGTTGTCAGCTCGGCATATATCATCGCCTCGCCACAAGGAAAAACTGGCATAATCGGACAACGCACGAAGAATCGCCATTAACAATAGTGATCGAAGCACCACACAGACACCGCCAATGACACGCATAGCTATGCCATGCCGGTAGCGGTAGGCGCTATCATGCGGATATGCAACAGGGTGGGATGCTGAGTGGGCAAGCCACCGCGTCATATAGGCCACGTGGCGCTTGCCAACCGAGCAGGCCAGGCAGGCGGGCGGGCCATGGCACGCCATTGCGCTTGCCGCCCTGGCGGGCCAGGCGGGCGAGCGGGCCACCGATAGCCGCTATAGGCCATGGCGACACTCTGGTAGGGCGCGCACATGCGCTAGGCAGGCCAACGGGCAAGCCGTCCCACGCAGTAGATCAAGCCGCCTCACATTGTCGTGCAGTTCAGGTGGACTAGGGCACGCCAGGTGCAGATGGGCTACGGCATGTGGGAGCGAGCCGCGCTGCACTTGCCGGCGGTCCAAGCAGACGAGTAGGTCGCGGCATTAACAGGCCAAGCCACCACGTTATGCTTGTCGGCATCGCGTGCCAGACGGGCATGTAGGCCACCACACACACGCACACAACCCAATTGCGCTTGCCAGCCTCGAGGGCTAGGCGAGTGGGTGGGCTGTCGCACACACATGTGTAGCCGCACTGCGCTTACCGACCTCGAGGGTCTAGCGAACGAGCGGGTCACGACACCTGCACATGTAGCCCAACTACGCTTGCTGGCCAGGTGGGCGGCAGGCAAGCATAGCGTGCTGTCGTGCCACGCTTGCCGGCTATGCAGGCTAGGCGTGCAGGTGGGCCGTGGCATGCAAACGTGCTTAACTGGGCAAGGTGCGCCATGCTTGCCAGCCTCGTAAGCTCGGTGGGCAGGCTACATCGTGCTAGCAGGCCACATAGGTTTGGCGGGCTAGTGGACATAAGAT
This sequence comes from Stipa capillata, assembly GCA_019208055.1. NCBI lineage: Eukaryota > Viridiplantae > Streptophyta > Magnoliopsida > Poales > Poaceae > Stipa > Stipa capillata. The sequence continues at coordinate 72,343 of JAGXJF010002496.1, forward strand.
TTTATGAAAAACTCTAAAATAAAAAATTGCACGAATAGTTTTCCTGTTTAGAAAATCTTGCTATGGACCCCCTGTACTTTGCTGAATTCATGTAGAATCGCTAAATTACACTATCACGCAAAATCACAGGGATCATTTTATCGCACTTATTTCCAGCATATTATATATATGTGTTTGGCTTAGTATTCAATTCTTGTGCTTCTAGGACTATAAGTCCATGCCTGAGTACAACTCTACCTGGCACAAGATTTGTACTAACCTTATGCACTGTGGCAATGAACTCATAGAAGAGAAAAAGATAGAGAAACCTTCTCCACCTTTTATGCTAGCAACGTGGAATTGCGGCGCTAGTACTGCCATGACAAGTACAAGAAGTTATCTGACTTCATAGATGTTATGCAAGTTGCCGAACAATAAGATGAGATTATAATAAAGAAGCATAATTCTCACCCCCCAGGAACCACAACTGGGCACGAAGCTCATACCGCCAGTTACAATGTGAAAAACCCACCTTCAAGAAGAAAGATCATAAGGGCGAGGAGGGGAAGAAGGTAAATGCTTATAAGGGACAGGCTTATCCTCAACAACAGAGAGAGAAAGGAAGACTAAGGAGGGTGAGAATCCATATGGTCTGTAAGACTAGACTTGTTTCCGCTATGGTATGTGAGGACATTGGCCCAAGGCTTGCTACACCCCCAAGCACATCGTTGAAGCTTTCCATCAGAAGAATGAAGAGCAGAAGAAGATGGAGGCCTACTTTGCTACCAGTAAGGAGATGGATATAGAGCACAAAGCACTTGCTCTTGAAAGAACTCATGAAAAGAAAGCTGAGACTCATATGAATAACGACGATGTTGGTTGCATGGATACTGAGATGGCCACCGTCACCCTTGAGGAGGAGATAGCTGCACTCCCTGAAGCAGCATCTACCCATGCAGGACCCATGGATGCTCAGATCCAAACAGAGGTCGATGCATACTTCTCCGGATCATTTTACGTACATGACGTATTTTAATAAATTTTATCAGATATTCCTATAGTGGTTTTTGCATTTGAACAACAAATAATGGTGTGTAAGCTCATTGAGAGCGAATATTCTTAAGTTTGATGTGTACACGTAGACATATATTATCAATATTTATAATAAGTCAGGTTGTATTATTAAAGTTTTGCTATCTTGCTTCTTCCTCTGTTGCATATTTGTTGAATCAATTCTTTAATATAGAATTTGTGTAGCATACCTGAACATGTGCCCCACATGAAGTGTAGACAACATCCTTGTCTTGGAATGATGATGAGAAAAACATAACAATTCCTGAGAAGTCAAGAAGAGTTTGTATGCTCTATTTCTTGCGCATGAAGAACTGACTATCGCATTTTCACTTTTACAGGGAGAATGGACTTGTGAAAATATTGATCATGAAAATTCATGTATTAGTGTTATGTTAAATACATGAAGTCTTACACAAAACAACTCTCATCAATCATAGACATTTACATATAATATAACTTTATCGTATGATCTAGTGCATGGAATACAACGTTGAGTTTTATCATTCAAAGACTTGGACACACTATAAAGGTGAATGCCCAAGTAAACAACAATCCACTATGAAATTACACGTGAAGAAGGGATACAAGTCGAATTTTGTATCGATGCTTATGAAAATAAGATCAAGACCCTTTTAACAAGGGACTTTCATGGTTCGCTAATTACATCTTTGAGGATCTATTCCTAACATTAGGGGAAGAATAGTACCCTCAATGAAAAAATGTTTGGAATCCCGTGGCAAAATCCTACGGCAAGCCACAAGGGTCCACACTCAGGACCCACGAAGTAGAATAAGTTACAAAGAAGTAGAATAATTTACAAACATTAGCAAATTCACTGCCTAACTATTTCACTAACCATCGAAGCAATGTAAAGTCGCATATTGTAATAAATGCACCATAGAGAGTCGGGGTCGCGCCTCATACCATCCTTCTTCGTAAGGTTTCTATTTTATAGGACGACGAGGATTCCAGCATCCCAAAAATCTTGCATACCCGGAGACATCTGTGGAAAGCGGGGCAAGAAGACTTGCTTGCCTAGATTAATGAAATACCCCACATAAAAGAATAAGTGGGGGAGCCAGCTAAGACCTGTCACATCTATGAAACCAAAATAGAATGGCATTATAGACATGAATCTTTCTACAAAAGGAAGCCACCAGCTAAGAAGTATGTGTAGACATAACCGTTGGAGACTAAAGAATCTGGTACCCATAAATGAGAAATAGTGGGATACTGGAAGAGCATCATGAAGAGATTTCATCAGTCATATTGACATGTGAGGAAAACAAGCAGGAAGATGCATGGAAACCTGTGATTACTCTAAAGAAAAGAGAAATATTTATGGCAAACAACTCATACTCCTCTCCATGTGATCTAAGTTACTACTCCTTCTAAAACTCCAGTCATCGGTGAAATTATATCTAGCTATTTAATGTCAGTGATAGAAAATTTGAATGATATTATTAATGGGTATGGTATAATAGTAAGCAACTTTCTATGCGATAAAGGCTACACAAACAATTAGGGTTATTCTTGTTTATCTATACAAAAGTCTCAGAATGATTTTTGTAAAAGAAAAGATCTATGTTGATGACTTATATATCATTGTGACAACACAAGATAGAGGGAGCAAGTCCATGCTCCAAGCCAGAACTTGAAATGAAATAAAATAGATCTAGGTAAGATCAAGATATCACTACTGCAGAATGACCCTTTGCTGAACCCCCTCCACTGACGGGCGCACTCTTGCCCGTCGTTGGAGGGTCTCACCGCTGACGGGCACCTAGAGGCCCGTCAGCAGAGGAGTCTGACTAGCCGCAGCGGAAGACCTCCACTGACGGGCCCTTAAGTTAACCGTCAGTGGAGACGCAACCCCGGTGCGATAAATGACGCATCATCTCCACTGACGGGCGGTGCTTAAGTGCCCGTCAGCGGAGAGGAAGTATCCACTGACGGGCAGCTATGCGGACCGTCAGTGTAGATGAACAAAAAGATGCCAAGACGACGTTAGTTTCGAAGCGATCTCCACTGACGGGCTCTATTTAAGTGCCCGTTAGTGGCGAAGCGATCTCCACTGACGGGCGTATCTAAGGGCCCGTCACTGGTATTTCAGCCCAAAAGCACTACGTCAACAAACATCAATAGCTTTTGATCTATAAGTCCAAATAAAGTGATTCTTTTTGCAAAATTTGTAAAATAAATAGATCTAGACAGCAGATCAAGTTTCATAATTTTTTGAGTTTTCTAGAATTTCTAGTATTTATTTTATTTTTTATTTCTTTTCTTGGAAGATGCTTGAGTTATAAAGCAATGTATAGTCTAACTTTTGTGAAACTGTCTAATATTTTAAACACAGCCTCATGAGGTCATCTCATGACCCCATGCCAATTTTCATATTTTTTAAGATACTTGTAGTTCAAATTTGAAATATATCCAGTAAATAGCTAGATATTCATTTAATGCCTAAAAAATAGCAAATGATTTCAGAAAAATGCCTAATTTTGACATTACCAATATAATGTAGTATGTTCCATGTATAAAATTTTTGGACCATTTTAGATAAATATTTCGGGAAGGTACTACACATAGTACCTCAAATTGGTATTTCAAAAAATAGAAAATACAAATTATTACATAACAAGATGAAACATGAACAAATATTAGCTTATAATAGTGTCATATCAAGTTGTAGTCCAAATCTCAAGTTCAAATGATGAAGAATTTATGATGTGTACTTCAATCTTCATATTTCCCCTTTAAATGCTATGAAGCTTTCTCAGAGATGATTAAGTTACAAAGCAATGTATAGTCCAACTTTTGTGAATTTGTCTGAAATTTTAAACACAGCCTCATGAGGTCATATAATGACCCCATGTTAATTTTCATATTTTTTAGATCACATTTAGATTTTATAAAAAATGAAAAACCAATATGATGCAACTAAAGGTTTGAATTTTCTCAAGGAAATGTTTGAAAATCTTATATATTTTCTGGGTAGGAGCTAAAAACATACATAGGTACTTAAATATAATTTTTTTTCCATTTATAGGCCCTTTTTAAGATACTTGTAGTTCAAATTTGAATTATATCTAGTAAATAGCTAGATATTCATTTAATGACTAAATAATAGAAAATGATTTTAAAAAAATGCCAAAATTTGACATGAACAATGTAATGTAGTATTTTCCATGTAGAAAAAGTTTGGAGTATTTTGAATAAATATTTTTGCAAGGTACTACAAATCTCACATCTCACATTAAGTTCGACCACTGACGGGCATCTACGAAGAGCCCGTCGGTGGAGACCCTCCACCACTGACGGGCATATACGAAGAGCCCGTCGGTGGAGACCCCCCCACCACTGACGGGCATCTACGAAGAGCCCGTCGGTGGAGACCCCGCGCCTATATAAGGCAACGGGCGGGACTTGGCGAAAAATTCACCAAGTCCCGCGCGTTCTTTTGAACTAGCAGCGAGACCTCCCCCGCGTCGCCACCCGGTCGCCCCCCCTCCTCCACGCCGCCGCCCAGCTGTCCCCCTCCTCCGCGCCGCCGCCCGGCCGTCCCCCTCCTCCCCAAGCCCTCCGCCCGGTCGTTCGCCTCCTCGACAAGGATGGCAAGAAGGTCGCTGCCGCTGAGTTCTTGAAATCCTTCAATAAGGTATGGAGCTGATGAAATTGTTCGGCGGGAAATGAACTGGTTCTCGTGAAATTCTGAGAAGACTACAGGGAAATTCATTTGATTCAAATATGCCTGGAAGTTGAAATGATAGTTTATCTTTATATACTTTTGTTCTGTTTATTGATTTGTATGGGTGTGCTATGTATGTAGGAGGAGATCGACAAGGAGATTGAAGAGAAGAAGACTGAACTAGAGCCCAAGATTGTGGAGGTTGTTGAATCATCTCCTGCTGAGATTAAGGTGAAAAGATTTCTCAGTTTTTTTTGGGTGGTTGCTTGGGCCTTAACAGTAGGAAGTTGCCACCTTATCGATGCTAATTGTAACACTCTTTACCTATTAAACATATTGTAGGGTTTGATAAAGGACAAAAAAAGCCAAGATAAAGAAGAGCTCCGTTGCAGTTACCGAGTTCCTTGAGAAATTGGCCAAGATTGGTAAGTATAAGAAAAATCAAATCATTCTTGTGTAACTAAGGTTTGGCGTGTGAATCATACAATAAAAGTTATAAACTTGCAATGAAATTAGTTGTCATTTATCAATCATCTTTTCCAAACAAATAGAATTGCCTTTACCATCCTTATAATGTCATTTTCTTAGGGTTTCTATCTCCAAGCAATTCAAGCTGCTGCTGGTAAAAAGTACTTTAAGTTATTGTGAATTTGTGGTCATGGATCTGTCTACGTAGCTGAAAAGTAAAATTATTTGGTTGCAGAGCATTTGCAGCTCTGTTTTTTTTTAAAACCTCACAATCTACTAGTGACGGGCCCTTAGAAAATGCCCATCAGTGGAAGTGCGCACCAGTGACGGGCGCTCACAAAGGGCCCGTCAGTGGTGATACCTTTCCTCTGACGGGCAAATTCGGCCCGTCACTGGTCACAGCCACTACTGACGGGCGGCCCGCCCGTCAGTGGAGGGCACCCCTCCACTGACATTCCCAGGCTGACGGGCCCCCAGCCCGTCAGTAGAGGGGGTTTTTTCGCCCGTCAGTAGAGGGGGTTTTCTGCAGTAGTGTATGTTTAGACTTGGAGTTCAAACAAAATCCATGAAGTGATATAACACACCAACTTGATCAATCACATCTGAATGGATCCTAACATAATGCAAACTACTTTGCACATGTGAGTCAAGAAGACCTTATTGATCAACTCCAGTTTAGGGATTGGAACCTATGTTTTGTATTTTCATATCAAACCATACGCGCAAATATAACTCCGGGTAATCGATTGTACTATAAGAATACACAGAACCTTATAACACAATCATCTACCTTTCCCTAAAGTTTCCATGAAGTTGAAACAACTTATATAACACAATTGAGATTGGTTATATTGCACATTGATATCATGTATTATTCCATAAATATACCACTCACATTGTTCATGAATGAATAAAGTACATAATACACTAGAAACTCAAGAGAGGCTTGTCACAATTTCTACAATTAATTGTGAGAAGAGAATTAAGAAGATTATATATTATGCCGATAGTTGTACTCTACACATAAATAATATCACCCATAGTGTTCTTAGAAACATCCAAAGTTTGACATGAAGATTCTAATGGGAGCCATTTTGAGGGGAAGTAATGCAAAAGAGAACATTAATTATTATACTCGAGCTACCAAAGTTTATAATTTTAATTTATTCAGAAAAATCAAATAAAGATAATTATCTTGTTCTATGAAATATATTTTTTATAAAGAAGAATATAGATTAAAAGCATCAATTCTCGAAGACATAGCTAGAATGGAAATTCGCTTCGTATGCATGCAGAACTTAGAGGGAGAAATTCTTGAATTTATAAGAATTAGCCAAATAATATAGTAATGATGAACATTACAAGAAATATCATTCATTGATTAAATTAGTTAAAAATTAATCAAACTTAGATGATTGCACTTTTTTTTTCCTTTTGATGAGTTTTCATAGAAGTTTCTCTTCCACGATGTTTTTAATGAGGTAACTAGTGCATTATAATGCAGCGAATGCGAATTACTAAACTCTAGTTGTCACGTAGATGATCAATAGAGATGTGGTCTCCATGTTATTTTATATGCATTATTGAGAGTTTGTATTCGTGAGCACATATCTAATAAAGAGAAGAGCACCACCCTATATTCTCGTGTCTATTTTATTTTCTGTATGTGTTTGATCTCCTACTTATTATACGACTATAGAATCACACATCGTGACGTTGGTTCAACTATAGTATAGACAACAGCTTAAAGGTGGGATCGTAATTGTTCATTTACCTAACCAGGTTCAATCCGTACGTAAATATTATATCTCTTATTATTTAATCATAATATACGTGTATAATTTTAGTGAAAAAGCATGTGTTCCGCTCTCTCCGAAAGACAAAGTTTTGCTTCTGATATCTCTATTGGGTGAATTCTAATGCAAGTTATTCTTGATTTGCACGTCTAATTCTATATTTCTGCTGGATACAGTGTAAATGTCAATAATACAAGGGGTGAACAGAGAGCGCATTCAGTCGTATATTGCTCAAAACATATCCTATATAACATATGTTTGTTTTTATTAGATTTAGAGTCAGAGCGGATAGTATCTAGACCCGAATACGGATACAAACGGCACATGGTACAGTAACACGACAGTTTTGGATAAAAAGGACAAAAAATAACTAAATAGTATGCGTATAATACGAACACATGATATAATATCATGATTCATGAGTTCGTAATCACAGCATACAACAGTTAGTAAGGCAACACACCGGTAGTTGTAAACAAAAAAATTCAGCACGTTAACGAGAAAGACAAGAAGTTTGGATAATCCGATCTAGCAGTGCCAAATAATCATCCGACCAGAAAATCGAATAATCCAATTCAGTCGGATAGTAGCAATACTATACCCGACTGAATACACCAACGGTAAATAGAAATGGTTTGGCTCGAGAATTATCCTAATCATTTTCATCCCTAATTATACCCCAACAAATATGAAACATAGTGGGCTAGAGAACGAGTGAGGAATTTTGGCACTCAGAGTAAATGTTTCAAAAAATTCTCCAAAAGATCCCACGTGTATATGTGGGAGTATATTACTGGCCAGCAAAATTTAATCGTTTCATTTGTGGTCTACAGAAAAAAAAAGGGTCCAAATAGTAATTATTTGTCCAGATAATTTGTTTTTCTTTCACAGCTCGCAAAAATGCACATTTCGTCACAGTCCACATAATATAGCAGTTCTACCTGTGTTTGACTTTTATGGATCTTTTTTTTTGGCACCAGAGAACTACATACTGAAATGGTGAATAGGACAGGCACCATCAACGTGCAAATACGGTTATCAGCATCAATACATAGGTTCGCACAACCACAAGGGCGCATTATATATCTCCCTCTCATATCAGAATAATGTAATACCGCCCTTTCAGACATCAAATACAGTTAATTTTCATTTCCGGCAAGAAGAATCTTGCGAAGTGCATGCATCTGAAGTTCTCAAGAAGTCATGCAGAAACTGCAGTGATACTAGTAAGATCTCTATCTTTGAAATGGTATCAGCGCTCGTCTTGGCCATGTTTCAATCTTCTCGAAGTACTTGACAGGAACGACGCCATCAAAACCCTCAGTCAATATCACCTTGTTGTCTGAAATGTATAGCTTCATTCCATCTGAGAAACAAATACATTTATCAAATATTAGCCTCTAGTGACAAAATAAATGAGAACACAAATCAATTGCAACTATCTACAGGCAGCATTGCTACCTTGCAATGCCTTGCTGACGTCCAAATATATCAAGATGTTAGCACTCTGCCTCATACCTGAAGAAGATAAACTATTAGTTAAGGACGTCAGCAGTGGAAGAAACGTTAGACCACATGCTGGAAAGCAATTGCGATCGGTATGAGTTGTTGATGCACCTAAACAAGGAACAATAGCAACAATTGGAAGCGCAGTAGATTTACAGAGGAACATAGATAACCTTCAGCACGGCTTTTACCAAGACTGCAGCCTTAGTTCTTCTGCATGTTTCCAGAAGAACAAACTCAAGAACAATGTGTTTGTAATAGTAAAACTTACCACTAATCACTTCCCCATCTGAGGGTAAGCCACTTGAGAAATGTACGTGTAACCTTGCCATACGTTTTAGCCCAGATTGCAAGATCGAATCAAGATTTTTCCTGTAAGTTCCATGCACACAAACTGTGCATAAAAGGGATTAGCACAGACACACTAACATTCAGGAGAGGATGCAAAGGTGAGTTTTAAAATCACATACCTGAGACTTCATCAGCTGATAAAATGGGTTTCAACAAACCCTCTGTAGTAACAGTCTGCAAGAGGTTTACAGGATTATAATAAAGCAAACTTGATTAACCATGTCTGATCATGGTGATCAGTGTATAGTTCGTAACAAAATTGACACTGCAACGTTCTCCGGTCTTTCCACTAAGCTGGTTACTTGTAAATACAATTTACTTAATGAGAGAATGAAGCTAGCAAACTGCATGCCACAACTCACCCTACAAGATAAGAAAACAGGAATACTGCTCTGAGAGATACTACAACTAAAAATGAGAGTACATAGGAGGAATTATGCATCTTTTTATTGAAGTAGGGGATGAGGCTCGAAAACATGACCTCAACATGTAACAAAAATAAATCAAAATGCGTTCTCTGACTTCAAATCTGATATGATCTCTTCAAAACATACCCACAAGTTACAAAGCTACGAATATCATCCTGCAAAAGTGTTTGTGGTATGCTGATGAAGATTTATTTGGCAAAAGCTAGGCATCCGAGAGGACAGTAGCATCTTAATTATTAACAAGAATGGTGAACTGAAGTGCTACAGAAGAATATATGACTATAGCATATAAAAGAAGCCAGCAGAAGGTAAGTCTCAGCCATGATAAACACACATGAACTGCAACTTCCCTTTTCCTATTTCAGACCAATAAAGAGTTCGATGATATTATTCTTAAATAACTACTCCAGTTAGCAACAGGAAACCGGCCACTTAGATTATAATACTGTGGACAGCATTTACATCTTGAGCTCAAGCATGAAATATGTGATATGGACAACTTAGGAAGAGGTTCGGCACATGCCAGTATTAGTGCTTCTTTTATATGTCTGACCCTCCCAGCAGTTACAGGAAAACAATGGTGAAGACATCTCAAACGATCATGGACGAGATAATTGGCATTGTATTTGTAACAAAATAAGTATATTAGTGCAGGCGGTCTCAGGCAGAGAAAATACTGTCACTGTGTGCCCCTGGTTTGCCCGAATCAGCAGCTCACCATCTTCCTCCAACAGACTAAACCTCTGCTTGTTATCCCGCCTTACCGCCTACACATGAAAAAGGCAACATCTTACTCGTCATGTTCGAAGCCACTCACAATTTACAGCCAAATTCCTAACAATCTACTAACAAGATTAAACAGCATATACCAGAGATAAAGTATACAGGGCAGGGGCTAAGTGCTTAGCAAGTTCCTATACTGTTCAGCAAGTAGATGAAGCATGAACTAGGTATATCACTATTACCTCCCTAATTTCCTCCACCGTGTGGGACTTGAGGGGAACCTTGGCGAAGGTCTGCAGGTTGAGCTTCAGCAGGTCGCGGACCCGCACGTAGCCGTCGCTCCTCATGTCCAGGTTCAGCTCCGACGCCATGTGCCGCAAGACCCTCGTCCTGAGAAGCATTCGCCAACCAGAAGTAACAGTGAGGGGGCAGTAGCGCCGATGCAATTGCGCAGAGGGGAGCGGGAGTTCGTGTGTTGGTGTTATTACAGGAGGCGGCCGAGGGCGTCGACGCGGTCGCTCCCATCGCCACCGCCGCCGCCGCCGCCGCGTCGCCTGGCGCCGCCGCGCGGTTGCGGGGAGGCGAAGGCGGCGGCCTTGGATCGGTAGCCAGAGGAGGAGGAGGAGGAGAAGGAGGAGGGGTTCATGGGGAGCGAGAGGCGGCGCGAGGGAGAGGAGAGGTGGAGGAGGAGGAGGGCACGGAGCGGGGAGAAGGCGGCGACCGCGAGGGCCCTCATAAGCAGCGTGGGCGACGCGACCACGAGAGGCAAAAGCGCGACCCGGCGCGGCGCGGTCGGAGACGGAAGACGCGTGCGTGCGCCGGGCGGATGCGGGCGGGCGGTGGAGGAGGCACGGGTGTGTTGGGCCGGATCGGCAACCAAGCCTGGAAGACGCGAATCGGCACCGGCCTGCAGACGTATCAGTAGTTCACTCACATATGGCTGGAAACACTGATTCCGTGAAATTAAATAAAAAATCAATTATTTGTCACCTCAAACATTGTTGCTCCAGTCCTCTGGATATAATCAGACAGTATATTGTAACAGTCGTCTTTAGTAATACTAGCAACCTGCAGATGCTAAGAGAGTATTTTTTTAATTATCTAAAAAAATAATACTTGGAACTACGTCAAGTGTAATACATGTTCTTTACATTCACATATGTGAAAAACTACTCGAAAGAAAAGATCATGCCTTAAACATATATGTTAAAAATATGAGTATTATTTTCTAATAAAAAATAACACATTACGTGTACAAATTGAAATTAGAGAGTAATTAGGAGATAATAAATATATGAGTGATTAAGGGAGAGTCTAATCTTTGTTCATGACCATTGGATGAAGAACTATAAAATTGATTTAAAATTTCTAAGCAGTTTAGATTGAAAATATCCCAGCCTAATTTGTGCTTTTTATATTGGTACAAATAACTCAACCTTTTTTTGTCTTTTGTGGAGTGAATTTCTTACGTTTTTAAGGAGTTCTTTTCACAAAACCGGATCTTTTGAGAACTCACAGACCTGGCACACCTGTCAACGATACAACAAAAGAAACTAGATGTTAATTTTCTGAAATTTTGATGTGCCGTTGATGGGTGAACCACGACTATAACACCCTAAACATAGTGTCATTTTCTAAAACAGTAATACGAAAGAAGCGTAGCTTTTGTCGAAGAACTTCAAAATGTAGTCCCTTGCTAGTTTAGCAAGAAAATATGCATTTTTAGGAAATGTACTCTCTGGTACGGTGTATATATATTTATATTTTGGATGCGACTCCATGACGACCATACGCCCAATATAGTTATCATATGATGGCCCACGTCACCCCACCCAGCATGAGACAGGCCCATCACCGAACACGAACGCGGGTGCGAGACGGGCCCATCACCGAGAGCGAGCACGGGTTGCTATGCAAGTGTGAGATTTCTCGGGAATCCAAGCTGGCCAAAGCAAAGATCAGATTGGATCTCATCTATTTTATCTTGTTCTTCCTCTTTCTTCTACCTCTGGTGACCAAAAGAAAAAGCACCAGGGACACAGAGACACAGATCCATGGAGAAAACCACCAAAAGAATAATAATCTTTTGACGGGAATCAGCAACATCACATGACAGAATCTAGGAAGGAAAAATATCATATCACACAACAGGTAACAACTTTTATTCTATTTGATCATCTCTTGCATCCTTGGTTGTCAACCATCTGAGAATATATCATCTCAAAAAAGTCCCCCCCTCCTTACTTCATGCTGCCTAACATATCAGGTCACCAACAAACATACAAGATTCTATACACTATTTAGATAACTGGATAGTGCTCTACTCTATCATTTGCCTTCCTACAGTACTCAAACTGACGATATACATCACACCTCCACGCCATCGAAGATTCAATCACAAACATGTCTATGCCCTCTACTAGGTCCACATAATGAGTATAAAAGTTACCTGGAAAAAAATGCAAAAATAAATTACATCAAACTTTGTATATCCCATTTAACACAACAAAAAATATCTTATTGCAAGTTGCCATGGATTCTATGCCATCCAAAATTTAGGCTATATGTGAAGAATTTGAAAATTCAACCATACCAATATGGCCAGATGTAAAAACAACAGGTGTAGCACATAATGGTCAGACCAAGTAGCACAAGTTGAACACCGACTTGGTATCGCAGGTGAGCAAAAACTAGTGTGAATCATGAAACAATTATCTGGTTCTTGAACGCCAGTTACCATCTTAATATTGATGTAGTTACCATGGTTACCAGAAATATTCGTACTAACAAAATTCTCTAATAAATGCAGTTAGCAATGTTGTGCCTAGCCATATGACTCTTGTGAATGCTCAGAATGCAGAATTGTCGTCGTTCAGTGTAAGTGGCACACTTCCGTCAGGTCAATCACAATCTAGCCTGCAAGCCATCACCGAGCTCACCATTGATGGGTCTAGTGCGCATATGACTAGTAGAGACAGTGATGAGGAAAATGGTGTTGAGATCATTTCTAGCCCACAACAACCTTCCCTCACCATGAATTTTGACAATCTGGACACAACAGAAGAGCACTATAGGGTGTATGCAAGGAGGCATGGATTTGGGATAAGGTATGACTACCGAAGGATATCTGCAGTCGATGAAAACATAGCCACAAGGTTGGTAAGAAGTGTGAAATGAAAGAAAACAGACAAAATCTGCAACCGTTGTAAAGAAATGAAAATGGAGTAAAGCCATAAGAAAAAAATATCCTGCGCACTTGTTCGTGAAGTGTAGAAGCGCAAGATGGGTGGTGACTGAGTTCAATGATACACACAACCACCTGCTCATAAAAAATGGTCTCTAACAGCATTCATGAGTTCTCACCGCCACATACCAGACGAGTGGGAGTTTATCAAGCTTCTTCACAAAAGCAAACTTCAAACAAGCCACCAGATGCAGATCCTTGCTAATCTCCATGGTTCCCTTCATAATGTCGCCTATACCATGAAATATGTGGCAAACTACCGAGCATCACTACGTTTTGGACACAGCCTCACAGACATGCAGGACACAATTGCATATCTTCATAAGCTCAAGTCGGACCATGTTGACTTCTTTTACAAAATCAAGCTTGATGAGGATGACAGAGTGCAAAATATATACTGGGTAAATGGCGCATCCAGGCGAGCCTACAAGTACTATAGCTACTACATCTCCTTTGACACAACCTATTTTACTAACATCTATAAAATGCCATGCACACCTTTTATTGGGATAAATAGCAATGGCCAGTTCATACAATTTGGATGTGAATTTCTGAGGAATGAAGTGACAAACAACTTTGTTTGGTTATCTAAAACATTTTTGGAAGCTATCGGAGGGGTACCACTAGCACACATAATCACTGACCAATATTTTGCCATGAGGAATGAGATAGACAAGGTGTTCCCGGAAACAACACACAGAAATTGAAGGTGGCATATCATGAAAAATGTCAAGAAAAGTTGGGGCCTCTCATGGCACGGAACCCCCAAATGCACCAAGCATTTGACAATTGCCTCAACAATAGCTTGAGTCCACAAGAGTTCGAACATAACTGTAGTACGATGATATAATGGTACGAGCTTGCAAAAAACACGAAGATTTCACACTTGATGACAAAAGAAAGTACTGGGTGCCTGCATACTTCATGCACTGCTTCTACCCCTTCCTCCAATCTGGCCAGCGTAGTGAGGGGTTCAACGCAGTGCTTAAGTGATATATCCACCCACAAAACTCAATATTAGACTTTGCCAGGTAGTACTCAATGATACAGGACAAAATCATGAATGCAGAAAACAAACAGGAGGCTGAATCAGCTATTACTACAACAGACACATGGAGCGGCCATCCTATAGAGGTATAGATGCTGAAAGTTTACACTAGATAGATTTACTTCTGATTCCAGGTAGAGATGAAATTGAACATGTCCTATAGCTGCAATCCCTAGGGAACTGTTCGTGCTTGCTGACATCCCTTGTAGGTCATGTTCATGGATATGGACCTAGGTCATACAAGCTGGTCCCTGACATATCCAGCTGGCCTTTATTCTTGTGAGTGTTGTAAGTTTGATAGAGATGGCATAATTTGCTGCCATATCCTAAGGGTATGCTTCTTTATACTTATTGATCTAATACTTATCATGTCAAATATGCATAGTTATCAGCCTACTTAAGATTTAGTTATCTACCTACCAACAAAAATTCACCATCATTGCCATACCTTCCATGCAGGTCATGGTCTAGATGGGTGTGACGACAATCCCACAAAATTACATATTGAAGAGACGGACATGGGATGCAGATGCGGCACTTGGTGACCCCATGGTTGAAGCACATGATTGAGAACATCCAATGCTAGAGGAATCGTGAGGGAAAATGAGGTTTACAACTATGAGTAGTGAATTCACTAAGATTGTGAGGAAAACATCTGTATCTCAAGACGCGCAACGCATAGTGACATCTCACATAAAATCCCTGAAAGCTGAACTAATATCACTTAAGGGGAAAGAACAGAGGAAGGCAAGAGCTCCTACCGCTACTCCTAGTGGTCAGCCAACGGCTGCTGCTCATGCAACTGAGGGTGCTGCTCCCCTATTGTTCTTGCTGCAAATAATGCTGCTATTGAAGGTCCTATAATCCCTCCTGCTACAAGTGCTGGATGCTTCCAATTATCTAATACTAGGGATGTGAGGGATCCACCAAGGTCTAGCACAAAGGGTTGAGCTTAGGATAAAGCCAACAAGCATCCTACGGACGCTCACAAGAAAAAGAGGTAGTGTAAAAATCTGCCAATCGACAGACCATGATGCCAAAACTTGTAAAGGCAAGTTGGCATAGGGTCAGACATATATCATTGTTCCACATGTATCATCATTGCAACTGGAGTTCTTAGCTTACCATAATGCTACTGTTGAGACCATATAACTATGCAAACATTTCTTCTATATATATATATATATATATATATGAATGATAATATAGAAAACATTACCTTATTATGCATTATTGTGTTGAGCTCCAATGACAACTAGTTGTGTGTCATCACCTTCTTGATGTTAGGGATTTGCCGCGGGTGACACTACTAGCACATTCTGGCCATCCAGAGTCAAGGACTTTGTGTTCGTCGCGGGAATTCGCGGCAATATCCATTTGTATAGGATTGTCGGGTTGCGTGTATGGAAAAGATAGGCGGCACACAAGAACTTTACCCAGGTTTCAGCTCTCAAGGATGGAGATAAACTATCGTAATGAGGACTTCTCTCTCCTCCCCCCATCCCTCCTCCCCTCTCCTTCTTTCCCTCTCCTTCTCTCCTCCCCTCTTCCTCTCCCTCATCTTCTTCTCCCTCCCCCACTCTACCCTCACCTATTCACTCCTCGCCCCCCCCCTCCCTTCCTCTCTTCTGCCTCCTCATCCCCTCACCGAGGGACTCATATGTTCCATCAGCGGTGATAACCGAAGAAGAAACAATTACATAAGATAACGAACAACAGCGAATACTTTGGGCAAACCTTAGCGGACATCTCCGCGATTCATACCACAAAAGCTTTCCCAAAATGTCGTCGAACACTTCCGAGGAAACAGCTAATATTAGGCATCGTTCGACATAGTCTTCGACCACCGGCTCACCGGCAAGGCCTAGGATATCCTAGGTTGAGTACAAACTTACTCGCAAGACTTAATCGTGCTGATTAAATGTCCAGACCATGGATATACTACAACAGAAGTAACATGTGATGCTTCTTAGAGTAACAATATACATAAAGCAGTAACATGACCTTAGATAAATCACAAGCTTTTACCACTAAAATCGATAGTTCTTTACCATATTGAATCCAATCCATGACCATCATCTCAATATATCCATCATATAACCATTTATCCTCTTTGGGACCGTTACGACAACCCGATCTCTAAGGTGAGGTGGATGCCTCCTCTGAGATACGCGCTCCAAGGGGATGGCACTTCCATCAACACCAAAGCGCGTATTGCCGTAAACGTCTATCATAAAAATCATAACCTCTCTCGGACGTTACGACACAACTCGATCCTAAGGTGAGGTGGATGCCTCCTCCTTGAGATACGCGTCCCAAGGGGATGGCCCGTCCATCACACCAAAGCGTCGAGATTGCGCTAACGATCCTATCATCATTTATTCTCGGACCCGTACCGACACCCCGATTCCTAAGAGGTTGAGGTGGACGCCTCACTCTCTTGAGGTAAGCTAGCCTCAAGAGGAGGCCCATCCATCAACAACCAAAGCGTCGGTTGCGTAACGTCTCGCGTGGAAAGGGGAAAGGTGCACCAAGAGAAATCACCTCCGGTGGTATGGCGAATATCTCAATTCACATCATCCTTCATTCCAGGGGTTCTCCTTCTTCCTTTCGTAACTACACCTTATCCATCGTGCACCCCCTCGGCTATCCCATATCACTTAATATCAGGTTCCAGTTGTTATTAATCTTTTAGATTTAGACCAATTCACTGAACACACAATAGATATACTCCAACCAACCACGACCCGACTCAATCCAATCACATCCCAGCATGCTAGGTATTCAAACAATACGTGCGAAATAAAGCCATACAATCAGGGATATACGAACAATATTAAGAGTTGCAATGCAACAAGCTCATGCTGCCGTGTGGCTAGGATCTAGCTCTTGCCGATGTCGAAGCCAAGTGGTCTTCCTCGTCACCTCTGTATGAGAAATACGACAGTACGGAAATAAACAATAAGAGATGCATACGGTCCGCATGTATGCAGATATGTCATGCGAGATATTGCAATACAAATGGTGACTTGAAGGTAAGTTAAGGCGAAATATTAAGTTGCCCAATTTTACTTCGAGGGTTAGTAGTAATGGTATGAAGCACTAATATGCATGCATGTCATTTTATGCGAGATTAAGTATGGATTAGGGTTAATAACGTCGAGTTAGCATCGGTACAAGGTACTGGTTAGTGGTAGGTTATGAGTAACACAAATCGAGGGCTCGACGGCAAATAAGTTACAATGCTCGAAATAGGCTACGAACGAACGACGAAAGATGGGCTATAATTTGTCTCCTACGAGGTGACTATGCATGTCACCCTACTGAGGTTCTAGTTGCTTCATGTCGTAGGGAAACTTCGCAAGGATTCCAGAAAGTATAGCTTGTCGGAATCGGGATCACGGATGAGGTTCTAGGGCTAACGGGAACCTCGGAAGTGGCAATTCTCTACTCTAAATAACTCCCTGTGCATGTAATCAAATTAAGATTTTAATTCAGCCAAAGAGTTGTAGAGTTTTCCATAAAGCTTTCAGAATATAAAATTGTCAAATTTGGAGCGGGTGTGAAAGTATGAATTTCCAGTTTAATACAAAATTCTTGCCTCTAACAATTCAAACCTTAATCGCACTCCGGCACCGACTCTACCCGCAGCTACCTAAATCTCTCGGCACTAACCAAACGCCACCCGGGATCCGCATACATGACCCACACCCGCTGATAGAGGGTCCTAACCGAGCACCTGGCCCAATAAAAAGGGGCACGCGGTCTCCTCTCTCCCTTCACCTTCCCTTCCTCCTCTCTCCTTACTGGACCGATCCGGCTGGCGGTTCTGGACGGACACGCGGAGCACGCATGGCGGCAATGCTCGCGGAGCAAGCTCTCGAACGCAATCGAGCATTGGGGAATGGGGCAAAAGGAAACCACTTGAGTCCAGGCAGCCAGCGGCTCACTCTAGGGCTGCTGCCCGGAGTGATGACACACGGGAAGAGGGCTGGGGGCGGCCGGAAGATGGGCCTGAACAAGGGGATGCAGTGGCGGAGAGTGACCTGTTGCTCCGGTGACCACGGCGCGAGGCAGCTCTAAGTGGGATCTGCAAAGAGGAGAAGCGGATGAGTTGGGAATGGAAGGGACGAAGCTCATGAATGGGAAGAATTGAGGGGGGGAGCCACTGGAACGGCTTAACGCGCTCGTACGGAGGAGCGCCGGAGTTGGAGACGACAACCGCGGTAGGGGAGATCTGCGATGTCTGGAAATGGAGGAGGGGGAAAGGATCAGTGGAGGATGGGAGAGCTTGAATGGGGATGCATAGGGCAAGGGCTCACGGAGCGGCGAGAATCTCAACGGAGCTGCTGACCGTCGTCGGGTGGAGAAGGATGGCTCCGGGAGGCGCTAGGGTTTGGAGGAGGGGTGCTGGGGTCTCGGAACAGGGAGCGGGGCGCTGTCGGGACGGCCTTTAATGAGGTCAGCGCGGTCGGGAGCGGGTTGGTCGGCGCGGAGGTGCGCCCCGCTCGGCCATTGGTCGCCGGAGGGTGGCGGCGCGGCCTGCAGGCGGGCCCGGGGCGACAGGGCGAGCGGCGAGGGGGGAAGGCGCAGACGGCTCGGGGCGCCACCGAATGGAGGAGGCGGAAATGGAGGTGGCGCTGGGGCGAAGTTGGGCCGGCCGGGGTGGCCCAGTAGCACGGCCTGCTGCCCGTTTCTTTTTATTTCCTTTTTTTTTCTTTTTCTTTAACACCAGATCACTCCCTCGTTATTTTATGTAATTCTTTTCTCAAATTTCTCAAATTTTTGACAGGTGTGCTATGTGATATTTGGGACTGACTGTTACAAATTTGAACCCATTGGATTCATTGGAATGGGGTCTCAGTTCACATCCTAACTTTGACCTTAACTCGCGCTTTAATATTGCGACTAGGGTTTAGGTTACCAAAAAAAATGAAAACTTGGCATGGGTCCATATTTCACTATTCTAGACTTATTTCAAGTTTGACAATTTTTCAAGCTCATTTACTATGTCATTCCTCAACACTAGTTTATGCGGCACTATTAAGGTTTCTCCGGAGGGGCATCCGAGTATGATTGTATGTGGTCTTTGGAGAAACTTTGTGAAGTGAGTGAAAGTGTTAAGAGGGAGAAGATTTGGGGAGGGGCTCATCGACGGGGTCATGGCCCCCCCCTCCTTGCTTACGTTAGACGAAGTCGATACTTCAAATAAATTGATGGTGTTAATTTCACAAATTGTATTTTCACGGAGAGATATGCACATATTCTATATTTAGGAGTTTGATATAAAACTAAGGTCGCGAAGGGGGTGAATGGGGATGCCAGTATGCATGAATTGCAGTGTGCAAAACCCTCATCGATCCATTTAGGTGTTTTACAAGGGTTTCGGGTATTACAAAACTACCCCCTTAAAGATCTCGACCCGAGATCTCTAGACGATCGACAAACAAGTCAGTGAAATTCTGCCTAAGCCAGTCTTCCCGTTCCCACGCTAGAGCTCTTTTCAGTGTGGTTACTCCACTGGATCTTGAGAACTTGGATGGCCGGCTCTTTGGGTCTGCCGCATACTTTTCATCGAAGGAGTATACACTGGATTTTTCTCGTAGAGCGGCTTCAGTAACACTTCCATCTGGGTTGTCTTTGTTTTCGGGGATGCGCGACACGCCTTTAGTTGAGGACACAGACAGACATGTGCACTTGGGACAACCTGGGGGTAACTCCAACTGATATGCAACGGTTCCTCGCTTAGGTAAGATTGATATGGCCCAATGTAGCGAGGAGCAAACTCCCTTCATCAAAACGTGGACTCATGAAGGAGTGACCTAAGATAACACTGTCTCCAAAACTGAAAGGTAATTCCGACGGTGTGGATTCGGCTAGCTCTTTGTCCGACTGTTGCTTCACGAAGCGTTGTCGGACGTGGCGGTGAATAGCTCTTCCGCTT